>CM053769.1:670344233-670397005 GCA_028658325.1 Potorous gilbertii
ATTTCTAGCAGCCCCTGAGCTTCATCCGTGGGAAGGACGCTTCGCCCGGAAAAATCTTTTCCCAATTCAAGTTGATTGAGGCTGCAACGGGGCTCCCAGCCGCTTGAGTTTTGAGGTTCCCTTGAATTGGTGATGTATTCTCTTCCTATCTATCTTCTTATTATACTAAGAGTGATATTAATAGCTATTGTGTTGTCTTTTTTTTGTGTAAGTCTAACACCTCTAGCCCGTGTATCTTCTCGAGAATAAAATTTTACTTTCACTTTTAACCGAACTTGTTCGAGAGCGTTATTTATAGGAGCGAATCCGAACTTTTATAAAAAATCACAAAACAACAGAGTCCAAAACCTCAATGAGGATGGAAATGGGCAGGGGAAGGAGGAAAAGGAATGAAGATAAAACCTGGCTAGAATGCAGGCAGCATACTGTGGCTTGGTAAACATAGGGAGGTCATTTGACCTTTCTTCAGCATCAGTTTCCTCATCTGAAAAGTGGTATTTTGCAAAATGGTACAGCTAACTACCTCACATGCAAGTAAAATATTTTGTAAATCTAAAAATCTTTGTAAATTTTAATGAATGTTATTATTTTTGCTGCCATCTAAGGTGATTAGGATTGCTTTTCTCTAAAAGTAGTATGACAAATTAACTAAGAACTGAAAGTTAGTTTTGGATTCATTAATTTTTAAAGTGAAACTTAACAGTTATCATTTGCAAAACTCAAGCACCAGTGCCTCTTTGCAGTGTGGCAGTGATCCTATGTTTCTAAAGCTATGCCTGGGGAATGTAGGCTCTAACAAATTCTATCTAAGCCTAGAACACTTTCAAGTGTGTGCATACACATTAAGTACATTGAATCTGCTTTGGCTGGCCACTGGGTGGTTAATTCTAACCCATATCTCATTTAATAAATTAATTCACTTATGCCAGCAATGGACTGTTTAGCAGGCAACAGATTTTAGTATAAAAAGATCATTCTCACGGTCTTAGAGAATGTTGACACTGCAGAAAACCCAATGAGGGAGCACTTGCACCTAGAGCTACTGTCATTCCCACAGTAGTTTTTCAATAAATACTCATTAAAATGAATAAATATTACATAACATTTAATAGCAGTTGATTTTCTTTTGGTAAAATTTCCTTTTAGCACATTGCAGTGGATGTTCTTACAAAGAACAGGAATTGCCGGCAGCTTGCTATAATGTCCAATGGAAATGATTTTTGTTTCTAGGTGGAAACTCAAGCCAGTAAAAGTGTGATGCACCTAGATCATAACAAAAGGTTCTTCATATCAGAAGAGTTCCTGAGTAGGTATGCATGCAAGAAGTTATATCACCAAGTTAAATTGGTTTTGATAGGTAACATTATTAATACTGTGAATGTCATGGCTGAATAATGCAAAAAAAGCTCACTAAATAGGTCACATTTCTGAAATAATTAAGAATGCAAATATAATTCAAACATAATTTTTAATTATGTGAGTTTTAGAGGAAACTGGCAAAGAAGAAATGGTATCTATCTTTTGGTAAAACTACTACCCTCTTTATTCCTTATAGTTTAAAAGAAAATATTCTTCCTGTTAAACAGGGAAATGGGTTACTGGAGGAAGCTGTCGATTTTTTTACCTGGAGGTCTTTAATAATGAATGACAGTAATTTTTTGAGGTAATTTTTAGGTGGAAGATGACGGGTAATATCATTTGGGGATCGAGGTGGCCTTATGACTCCATGAGTAACAATAATTATTTATTGAAATCATTCTCTCATGATTGGTAATGTTAATTTAAGATTTCCCAAGCTGAGGCAGATAACTGTTTTAAATCCCGTTAGAGTTACCATTCTCTACTGAGTAAGAACAAAGCACAGGTTTGGACAAGAGTTTTTAAAAAATGAGATCACACTGTTATTTTGAAGCAGACAGCATTCATTTCCTTACTGGATTTTAAGTGCCCATTTAGGTGAACAGAGCTGATTCAGCTTTTTGCTTGCAAAGCAGAATCAATCAGTCTGTCTACTTAATAACAAAGTTAGAGAAAACATAAACTGTCCCTGAAAATATATACTTTTAACTACTGCATTGGTTGTTTATATGCTACTCTATTATTTCACATTTTCAGTTCAAAAGCATGAATATTTCTTTAGTTTTGATTTTTTATACCATATCGTCATGTTACATTTCCAAGAAACTTTCAATCATGTATTTTTCATTATTTCTTTCAGCTGAGTTACACTAATATTTTAATGAAAACATCTGCTAATGTGCATTAAACTTTCTTTAGAGAGCACATGTGAATAATGATGAGTGGTTTACTGTAAAGCATACAATATATATGTAAAAAATACGGTGAGTCATTTTTTAAGCCACCAATAGCAGAGGTCAGCTAAAAGATAATGTACACCAAAGAGCTAAACTGCATGAGGACACTTTAAATTCCAAAGGCAATAAGACTTCTGAAAATCCAGGTGATTTATCCCTTCCAAATCTTGGCAGATTTGATAAATCTATACTCTGGGTGATGGCTTATTATTGTTCACAGAACAGTCAGCAGCCAAAAAATAAATGCTTACATAGTAGCACACCCTTCATTGTCATATTCTTTATTCAACTCACACAGGAGGAATGCTAAGTGCTCTACGAATATGAGGCTTTGACGACCAGATGAAGATGTAACATGGTCTATGTTTCCTTAGATAAATGTTTTGTTGCAGTTTAATTATTAACATTCAGTCACTGGTATCACTTTATATAATTTGAAGCTATCTCTAACATATAAATATGGAATATTAGATATATTTTCCAGTAACTGAGGATTTAAAATTGGGCCATGCTGAATGAAGTATAGATTCCAGATCAATGTCTACAATAACTCTCACTGTATATATTTATCTTCCTGATTTCTGAGAAAACATTTTGTATTCTGACATTGAAAGTCTGTATCTTTTAATTGCTACAAAACACAGCTAAGTGCTAGGGTTGCTCTCTCCAAGGGCTGTTACATGTTACTGTAATACACATCCAGGTAACGAGTTAGTATATAATTGAATTCCCTAAAAATTGAAATGCTCTTGTAGCCATAAAAATACGTTAGAGTAAATTTAAGGGCCAAACAATATAACATATGGTCAATAAAAAGAATGTATTTCTGTTTTTTTAAATGTTTCATAATAAACTGAAATCATGTATAAAAGTCAAAACAATAAAAAATAATTCACCAGAATAATAAATTTACTTACTTAAAAAAAATTAGCTCTAAACCTAGCTATAAATTTTTCTTTCTATAAAAAAGACTTCTTACTAACTTTTCAACAATGATCATAGTAATGCCATGAAAAAGCTTAGGAATCTTTACAAATGAAGCATTTTTCTCTTGTGTTTTCAATTTCATAAATTTATAAAGAGAAAGATAACTCTGAGATCATTTAGTCCAATCCTCTTAGTGAATAGATAATGAGACACTAGGCTCAGGAAACTTTTAAAGCCATCTAAACATATTAACTAGTTACTATTATGAACAAATTTTTCCTGAACAGCTATTGCAGATGAATAATGAACTGCTTCCAGAATTTAACAGGAACAGAAAAGTAGGCTGGCTCATATTTGGCAAACTGTGAATTGTATTTAATAACCTCAAACTTCTCAAAAAAAATGGAGAGGTAGTGTGGCACAGTGGATAGAGTGAGAAATATGAAATCAAAGGGTTCAAAATATACCTGAGCCCCTTTACTCTCTGCCCTGAGACAAGTCACAACCCAGAGAGATATACAGTTTCCTCAGTGATGAGAATGACCCAGAAGACTCCCAAATCCTTTTTAACTCTAAATCTATGATCTAAAGCTCTGAAACACAAACTGCCATGTATCCAAAGAATTAAAGATGCAGGTCATCTGAAGGGCACACCATAAAGACAGATGCATGGTGGGTGAGTAGGCTGTAGTATATCAAAAATGAAGAATTATGCAGGAGAATAGCTAAAATATATTATTAGAGATGTATAATTGGAAAAGGAGGAAGACTGGTCATTAACCAAGAGTGTGGGATTACTGATGGATAGCCTTCATGCTCCAATGGTACTCACACAATGATAAGAGACTGATCTCAAGCATCCTAAATGGATCTTATGGATGATTTTCAAGAGAACATGGAGGATAGACACCACATCCAGCAAATGATCAAAGCAAATATTTACTTAGTGTGAAATGAATATTTTAACAGAATACATTATAGGAATTGCTGTTAAATCATGTAAGAACCATCCATGAACATTTTAAGTGTGATTAAATGAGAATCTATTAGATTCTATTACAATCAAGGCAAAATTTTTTAAACTGCTACATGATATTATTATGAGACATTTGTCAGATACCTCATGAAAATGGATCTATGACCCTGATAGGTGGCACAGTGGTAGAGAACTGGATCTGGAGTCAGAAAGAATGAAGTTCAAATTCAGTACGTAGCTGTGTGATTCGGTCCCTTAACCTCTATCTGTAAAATGAGGATAAAAAGAACATCCACTTCCCAAGGTTGCTATGAGGACCAAATGACATAGTAATATTTGTAAAACACTCTTGCAAACTGTAAAGTTATATAAATGCTAGTTATTATTTAGGAGGAATGACCCTAACTAAGGTCTTGTTCTTAGTGCACCTGTATCTGATCCTAGAGGTCCTTAACAACAGTAAATACAGAGAAAGATCCACAAGTACTGGGGAAAAGGCCAATGGGTTTGGCATCTGGGTTCTTTGGGAAGAGCAATTTCAGTGGCTATGTGGTATGAAAGCATCAAGTGTAGTCAGCAGTAAATGACAAGCAAATAAGATTGCTTAGCAGCAGGGTCAAAACACTTCTTTGGAATTTTTTTAGGATAAAGAGATGCTAATTTGTTTATAAGAAGAAGGAAAGAATCTGTTAGAGAAGGAGAAACAGAAGATTTTATAGAAAAAAGAAGAGAAAGGATGGGATGTGGAAGTACAAGCAAAAGTATTAATCTCTGGAAGGAAATAGTGGGAATGAAATGGGGGAATATCTTTTCTGAAATAATAAAAGAAGGAGGAAGAGACTGGTGAAAAGAAGGAAAAAGCTGGATGAAATGAGGCTAGCAGTCACGTTTTAAATAGAAAGATTAAATTTATTCTACGTAATTACAGAGAAGGAGAACTAAGACCAATGAGCAGAAGTTATGTGAAGTCTGATTTGAACTCATAAGGAAGAATTCCTTAGCCAGAAGTTTTGTCTGAATATAAAATGAGTTGGCACAATAAGTAGACAGCCCACTATCACTGGATGCGTACAGTTAGAATCTGGATGATCACTTATCAGTAATGTTCTAAAAAAAAGTATTCAGCTTCAAGCAGAATAGGCTGACCTGTAGGGTGGCATCCAGCTCTGAGACTCTATGTTAAGTTGAAGGAAGCTTGGATTTCCCTTGGGAGATCCCTAACCTAGGCAACTGAGAGTATGAACTATGTCACTTTTGCCTTCAAGCATAGTGCCTGAACATAGTAGGTATGCTTGCTGGAAGATTTTTCAAAGGTTTCTGGGTTTTACATATTTTATTTTTTAAAAATTCAAGGACGTTCTTGGTTACAGAACATTAAAAAAAAGATAATTATAAGTTTGGCAAAGTTTGTTTCACTAGTTGTAGCCTCAATATACCATTGGAGATAAAAATTCATGGAACCACAATTCCTCTGGAAATTTTTGATACAGTCAAACGTTCACTGAAATTCTTTGCTTTCCCTTTTCCTACTCCAACACACACACACACACACACACACACACACACACACACACACACAGTGAACAATAATTGATAGTTTTTAGAAGCCTAAATAAATTAATTATATTTAGTTATATTACTTGAGAAAGTATAACTTTAAGAGTATAACAAAGAATATTGATATAATATGCTTCCTGATACTTTTAAATTTGTGAACTAATAAAACCCTTACTTTTAAAAATATTTCTAATCTTTCAAATTACTTTAAATGCAATACTGAATAAAGTTAATTTTAAAACTTAAAACTGGAAAAGAGCTAATAGTAAGTGACAGAGGCAGGACTGGAACCCAAGTACTATGATTTCAAATCTAAGGCTCTTTCCCATAGTTCATGAAATACTCTCTTTTCTTAGAGAGTAAAATGGAGGACTTTGTCATCCATCCCTGCCTGGGCAAATTCAGAGAATTTCTTGAGTGGAAAAATATATTCTCCAAATCAAAGATGGAAAAGGCACAAGTCCCTTTTCTGGTCACCCTGTTTGGGTGCAGAATTTCTGAGGGGAATTTTAATGTGGCCAGATGGGGAGACAAACACTCCCATGCAAGGGTTCCATGAAAGGATACAAAGGAAAGAACATGAGCTCCAGAAAGAGGCACTCCGGTAGGCTTCTCTGGTGTGAGCTCAGTGAATTCTATTCACAAGAGCAGTGACCTAAATCAGGGCAGAAGACTTTAATTGGCTGCACCAGACTGTCTAAAGTATTTGATGGGTTTCCCAGAGGATGACTGTGAGAGGTGTAGGTAATGCACCAAGCTAGGGGGTCTCCCTCTGTTCTTCTTGTGCTCTTTCACCTCAAGAGAACTGTCACTTACAGATTCACAAAATATTAGAGTTAGAAAGACTACAAAGGTTACCATGTTCATTTTGGAAATGGGCTCTTTTTTTCACTCAAGAAGGGAAGTGACTTGCCTAGGGTCAGACAGCAGTGGAAAAGCAAAGATTCAAGCTGTCTAACTCCAAACGCCCTGTTCTTCCCACTATACCATGGTTTCTCCCTGATTCAGTTGCTATGAGTCTCAATAGCATCTCAATTGGAATAGAATCACACTGACACTGGGAATTCGGCATGCAGCTCCTAAATCAGGAGGGCACAAAAGACTCATGACATCAGGCTAACAAAGTTTTGTTTTACTTTGGTCTGTTAACATCTACAAATATGTCTTTAGTTTCCTCTGTAAAATCAGAAGGATGAACTAAATGACATCCAATATCCTTCATGGATAGCTCTAAGAAAAATGATTCAATGAGCAAGCTGCTTACTCTTGCTCTTGCATAAAATGGGATGGAGATGGAAGACACTTCATGGGTCATCTAGGCCAATGCTCTCATTTCACAGAAGAAGAAACTGAAGACCAAAAAGATTATATTTGTTCAAGAATCGTATTGAAGGAATAAGTGGTATGAAAACCAGGAGGGAAAAATAGTAACATTAACAGGAACATTCACTGGCACTATGTTGAGAGCTAGGAAATCTCATTGATGTAGTCAGGGAGATGAAACATAAACATACACACACACACACCCCTAAAATGATTTAGGAACACATTCAGGCCACATTTAGAAAGTAGGGAGGTAGTTTATGGCATAGCCATGCATGCACAGTAGCCCCACATGAGCTCTTGATAGCTAACACTGAAGTCTGAGAACGCTGCTATCATACTGATTCTGTTGTCTCTGGTTTATTTTATTTTATGGGGATGGGGGGGAGAATGAGGCTTATAGCTTTGCCAGTATACTGGCTATGGTATTAACAAAGGATACTATATTATTCATATCACAGGTGCTACAATAAAATTTACTTAGAAATGTCTTTCCTTCAGACTGAAATAAACTACAATGCCTTTTGGAAGATTATCAAAGAGACAACATACTAGCACACATCTCAATGAGATTTTAGAAAAATGAAATGGTAGCTTTACTAAATGGCAGATACGTAAAATCTCACTTGTTATTCTAAAATAGTTAACATCATAATGTTATCCTGTTATATTACAAATGATAACTCTTGGCCTGATTATGCATGCTACCAAAATAATTCAGAAAAGAAAGCAATGTTGTTTCTTTGTCTTTTAAGAACAATATTTAATTCCCATATAACAATGAACATCTATTTGTCATACAGATGAAAAGTCCTTGACAGTGGAAGCATTTTGTGCAACTGGGTTCTGAGTCAGAGTATGTGTGCTGTATTCAATCTCAGGGGCATACAAATCTAAGCAATTTTCTTGTATTATTAATGGAAGTCACTGTATTATTAATAATATGCCTGGAACTAAAACGTAAATTATTAGGACACATTTAAAACTATGTCTACAACACTTGGACATAACATTGATGTGTTTCTGATATTGTTTTACTGAAATACCATGGAAAATATCTTCTGTTATAAAAACCAGCCCACAAGATGACAATACAGATGGTAGTTTATTAAATGAATACTTACCATTCACCAAATTATACTATCTACAGTGACTTGTAAAAAATTTTTCTTAATTATGAAATAGAGTATAGTAATTTGGATACTTAATGCCAAAGCTGCTTTGGAAAGTGTTGATAAGATTCAAACGGAGCGATGAAACAGAGTTAATAATTATACAGGGATGATGCTTCCTCAATTTGGGTTTTATCAAGGCTTTCCCTTATTTTTTCTGAACTGCTCACCTTTTGGACACATCTGTGTTCACAGAATCTTTACCACAGGATACATAAGAAGTACAAATAAGAAGTGCTAAAACTCAAGCACGTCAGTTTTAATTTTTATCATAAGCCTCAGTTAGAAGGTTTGATGGAAAGAGGAAGTGACAACTCCTGGCCAGTGTTGTTTTGGAGTTATCCACAGATTTCAATTATTCATGGTATTCCTATTTTGTGTTACCACAGAGAGTCAAAGGCTGTTTTTGGTAACAGGATTATGCTGATGTTCAACTGGGTGATTTTTTTTTTTTCCCTAAGAGCTACTCTAAAACACTGGTCCTCAAACTTTTCCACAGTAGTAGGACCCTTCAATTTAAACCAAACTTTGGCATAACCTTTACAAAACGCTCTAAAGTTATTATTGTTAAAGTGAATTAACACAACATAAGGTTCATCAAAACAAACAACTTTGGGTGTTTCAGGGTTCCTTGAAGAACAATTTGAGAATATTATAAAGCCATACATTTTTAATGGCCTGGATCAGAATGGTTTTCCCAGAGAATAAAAAGTGAGGAAATGACAATAATTCTGAATACATTATAATTAAAATTTAAGTATAGGATTGAATGATTTGAGCTTATTGGTAGAAGGCTAATACTTAGAAATGACATTCCTGTGAGCTCTCATCCACTTCCATGCTCAAATAAAAACTATCACAATAACCTCTCACAATTTACATAAAATATGACTAAGTAAAAATAACTGGAATATTTTACTTTCTTGCACTATTCCTTCTCCTTTATGCTTGAATTTCTTGTTTTTAGGTAAAGAATTAAATGTATTTGGTGGGTAGAGGGCAGAAACTATGGAATCAAATTGCAGAGTGATTTGTTTATTATGACCAAACTCTAAATTCAGCAACACAGGCACTTAGAAATCAATTCCATTTATACCAATGACAATTTAAAGCAAGCACATGATGAAAATTTGTTTAAACAAAACATTGCAATTTCACATGCAATCTAAGAAATGACTGTCACATTGTTAGGAATGTGTGAAGAAAATCTTGGCAGAATTGTGATTTCAAAGGTACAAAATTATGATTTTAAAAAGTGCACACAGAACAATTTGTCCACTTAAGTAGCATTTAGATAAGCAGGACCATTTTCATGCACTAGTCCATAATTTTCCACCTCTCTCTTATATAGATATTATTTCCTCTGCTGGGAATATCACTCAATACACTCCTGCCACTGCACCAGCCTCTGCTGAAATCTTACTTATTCTTCAGAGTCAAACTAAAGGGCCACCTCTTTCATGAAGTCTTACTTGATCTCTTCCTTCTTTGTTACTCTTCCATCATATTGTAACTCTTTTACGGTATGTATCTTTTTCTACACATATATTGTAATTGTTTTATCTGTCTTTGCATCCTTCATTACCAAAATTGTTTTTAAATGTTAAATTATTTAAAAACCTCTAAATAACATCAAAATCAGGTTTACTTAACATCTTAGTGATCTTGTGATTAAGAGACAGATGTTAGTTCTATATATTGGAGGATATTTTTAATTATAAAAGATCTTATGAACTTTTGTGTTATATATTAACTTAAACATTTAAATTAATGGAAACACAATGCTTATTTTTATTGCCCAACTGTGAAATTATTCTTGAGAATAAAATATGAGAATAAAAATATCCTACATTTTTAATCATATGAAGTATTTTTAAATGTTATTTCTGCTTTATATATATATATATATATATATATATATATATAGTTTTATTTTCAGATGACATTCTAAGAGACAAGAAACGAAAATGAAACTACCATATAATCTAATCTATATCATATAATGTATAATCTGTAATAATTTATAATCTACCTTCGGCATATGATATAGTACATAATGCTAGTACCTACCATTATGGAGGATAGACTAAGCTATAAATGGAGCAACTAAAGCACTTTTAAAAGAGAATAAGATATATAAGGATTTAAAGAATATATACTATATGGGAGGGTCTAATCAGCTATATAGTCATTTTCTCTATGTTGCTTATAAATTTAGATTTAATATAAAGTTCCTGCGAATGGAGACTATTAGTTTAGCTAAAAGTTGGTAAAAGACATAGCAATGGGATATACACAGTATTTATTCAATTGTTTTCATTCTGGGTTACTTCAGATGACCAGATTATAGGTTCCTTTCATCGTTAGTGTTCTCTTAGGGAAATCAGGGCAGTATAGTGAAAAGTGCTGAACTCTGATTCAGGAGACACAAGTTTTAGTTCTGGCTCCATCATTTACTAGCTGTATGACCTTGGTTAAGTCCCTTAACTTCAGAAAGACTAAGTTTTTTCATTTGTCATATACTACTATTTGTAATTCTACTATACATTCTATCTACTTACAGATGAATGCTGTCAGGAAAGAATTTTGCCACCCTATATATACATATGAGCTATAGAAAATACGATATATAAATAAGTTATTCTCATTATCTGAACTTCATCACTTAATGTTTATGCTACTCATTTAACATTTATTTAGCATATGTGGCTGTGTATTATTAGTTTTCTATCTTGACCCTCTCTCCCTAAGTAATTTATAAACTATTTCAAGGCAAAGACCATGCTCTAACCTCGATGAATTTGTCAAATGATCCTAAAAATTATGGACTGTCAGATTTATGTAATAGCCATTAAACATTTGGCTTGAGTTTAATTTTATCTGTACCTGATAAAATAGAGGAAAAACACTAAAAATGTCTATGTTGAATATACTTATCCTAGAGACACTCTCTTCTCAACATCCAAACAGATGCTCTATATTTAAAAGCTTAAATGAGCAAAAGATTTTACATAGTCATGTGTAGTTGTTTGCATGTTGCCTTCCCTATTGGACTATGAGCAATTTGAGAGCAGGTACTAGGTTTTTTGCCTTTCTTTATACTTAGTTCAATGTCTGCAACACAATAGGCACTTAAATGATATGCAACATAGAAAAAAATCTATGGCCTTTCAGTTTCATAATAACAGGAACTGTGTCTTAGCTAAAGTTTCTGTTTCTCCAAGCAGGTAACACAGTGCTCTCTAACAATAGTTGTTTAATAAATATTTGTTGAATGACTAACAAATAATCTATGCAATGAGAAATTAGGGATGGTGGAGGCATGCTAAGGAGTGACTCCAAGAAGATATGTTACTTGCCTAATTGTGTTTGGTATAAGTCTAACACACTGTTACTAAGTAACTCAAAGCCTGATTTAAAAATCCTTTATAACCATTTTCCTATTCTCACTTAAGCTTTAGTTTATTTAGAAAACAGTCAATGTGGAAAACACAAACTAAAAATTTCCAAAAAATTCTCTGTACAAGCAACAAAATTGTATCATTGTAACATGAAGGGAAAATTCATATTCTTACATTCAAATACACCTATGTAGCACCTGTTATGTAGAAAATATGGAAAAAATTCTGAGACAGTACAAAACTATAATGGAAAAGCTGCCATTTCCCTTTTTAAGTATCTTCTGTTTTAACTTTTTTGCTGCCATAAGGTAGACAGAAGAGCAAACCAGAGGGCCTCGGATGGGTGGGCAGTCAGAAAAGAGAAAGCTTGGGGAACAGTGTTACAGAGGTAAGGCATGAAAACTAATGATAATAAATGTAATCATGTGGCTAGACACATTTTAGGATGGCAACAAAATGTGATCAACTAAAATTAAATGCCAATTTTGGGAGGTTTAAAGTTCACTTCAATCTTATTTAGTTTGGTACCATTTCTATGGAAAACACCTAGGTGAACAGGCTGTTCTTTCATAAATGGATTTAAAGACAATTTTAAAAGCAAAAAATACCCAAAAACAAAAACAAACAACTCCAAACTAATGCTAACAGATTCTCTTTTTAAATTAGGAAAACTGCTTCAGGTGGATGTGTTTATGGCAACAAATATAACTCTATATATACACACATGCACAGTTATTATAGGTATAGTTAATGTATTCAACATAAGTCTTCTTTCAATGCAAACAGAAATAGATTTTCAAACACAAAATAAGACTAAATATGATGGAATTAAAATACAAGTTTGGGCCTTCGCACAGATTACTGCCTGATGTTTTATATGTAGAATTCACTGCAGAAAAAATGAGGTGGCGATCAGAATACTGACAGAAGAGAATTTTTCATTTTACTAGGAATATATTTAGAAAGTAATTTTAAAAGCAGACAGACACTACTCTTTCCAGAATGTTCCTTTCTAGCTCCTGAGGAAGAGATATCAGAGTGTGGACACAGTCAAAAGATACCTTATCTTTTCTATTTCTTAAAAATCAAAATTTAAAACATAGTAAATGTCATAATGCCCAAAATTCTAATAAGACCAGATTAATTAAACATAAAGTGTAAAAAACTATTACAGTGCACATAATTTGCTTCACCATTTTACAAAAGACTTCTTTACCTGCAGATGGCTGGGAAACATTCTTGAAGTCCCTTCTTTTTAACTAAAGATCCTTCAAGACAGTACATTATAATGTCCATAACCTTTAGGAGGAAAAGTCACAGATCTGACATTATTTTCAAATAATTAATTTCCTTTTTTTTTTACTTAGCATATTTAATTCCTAATTTTTCTACTTTTTTAGTTTTAATATTTATGATTTTCAAATCTTTGAAATATTTTGTTTTATGTTACATTTACCAATCACCCTAACAGTGAGAGGTAACATAAGAAAACAAGTAAAAGTAACAATATCATTGACCTCATCCAAAATACATTCAACATTCCATATTGGTACCACTCAAAACAAATTTCCTCATTGACTGTATACAAAAATAAATGTCTCATTCTGCACCTTAAATCCATCTCCTCTTTGTCATGGAAAGCATCAGTGTTGTCTTGAATCATGGATGATTACTGTATTAATCATAATTATACAACCTTCAAAGCTTTTTGCCTTTACCATATTGTTATTATTGTGTAAATTGTTCTTTTGGTACATTTTTCATAGGTTTAAAAAAATCTTCAAAATTAACCATTTTTTAGTACTGATATCATAGTATAAATTGATCTTCTAGTTTTGTTTACTACTCCGTAAATCAATTCATTTAAGTCTTTCCTGTACCTTTGAAATTACCTATTTCCACATTTCTTATAGGACAATTCTATCACATTCATACACTACTACAAATTATTCAACCACTGTTCAATTGATGGTCATCCCCTTAGTTTTTCTTTTTCTTTGGTCACCACAAAAAAAAAAAAAAGACAAAAGAAAAAAAAACTACTGTAGATTTTTTTGTACATATAGGACTTCATCCTCTTTCATTGGTCTCTTTTAGGTATAGGAACTATGTCAAAGGCAAGTATTATTTAGTAACTTTCTGTGTATAATTCTAAATTGCTCTCCAGACTGGCTGTATCCACTAACAGGTACACAATAGTTCATCAATATAGTTGCTTTCTCATGGAAAAATGATAGTAACATTCTATAATTTTTCTTTTTTATCACCTGTGCCAATCTTATGAGTGTGAGGGAGAATCTCAGTATTGCTTTATTTTGCATTTCTCTAATTAGCGGTGATTTGGAGTATTTTTTCATATAGTTATAGATAGCACGGGCTTTGTCCCCTGAGACTTATCTGTTCATACCAGATCATTTATCAATTGGAGAATGACTCTTATTCTTATAAAAGTGAATCAATTCCTTATATATATCTTGCCAAACCTACATATAAATTCAGAGAAACTTGCAGTAAAGATTTTTTTCCGCCCAATTGTTTCCCTTTTCTACAAAAATTGCATGAAAAACTGGATAGTAGTATGGAAGAAATTAGACACAGTTTATACAAAGGTAAGTTCTAAGTTGCTATATAAAAAGCATCATAAATTAGAGAAACAGAGAAAACATTAACTACAAGATTTATAGATAGAAGAAAAAAGTTCATGATCAAACAAGAGATGAAGGGCATCGCAGAAGATAAAATGGATTATTTTGATTATATAAAATTTAAAAGTTTCTGTAGAAGTAAATCTAATAAAGCTAAGATTAAAGGGAAACCCATCCTTCCTTTTGAGGTCAGTTATTTTCAGACTAGTAGAAGCAGCAGAAAGAGTTCTAATTTATGAACAGGTACTGTATTTGTTTTGTTTTACTTACAAAGATGGATATATACCTGAGAAAAAAATTGCATTGAAAAATTACTTTGGTCTAGCTCTAGCCCATAAATGGAAATTGTCAGCTACTCTGTTTAAACTAGAAATTTAGAGTTAAAAAATCTGGAAATGATAGGAAAATTCAAACAATGACTACTACTGCTTCCATAAATTCATACAAGCTCTAACTATTACATATCTCCATAAGCTCTCTTAGAGGTACTAGAAGAAAATGCAGTTAGCTGCATTACGCTGCTGCACTGGCATGGTTATCTTTTTTGTTTATTGAGGAAATCATGATAATACCTCAACAAGAAGATCGACAACATCTGTGGGCATTTTTTCAATAAGGATTTCAATGACTCTCAGGATCTCCCCTTTAGCTCGAGCAAGAGTCGTAGTGTGGATATTCTGCTGTGACTGGGTGTTCGCTGCTAGAGCAGTATGTCTATGTACCTACAAAAAAGATGGGATGGATAATATTATATTGATCCCTCTATTAAGATTTCATTCAGTTTTATATTTCTATATAAACTTTTGCTTGCATATTATTAAATTTTTGACAAAAGATCGGCAAAAATAATAAAAACATCTAGCATATGCAGCACTTTCAGATTCTTTACAAAGAGTCTCATTTTATTCTCATAACGACTCTCAGAGGCAGATGTTATTATTCCCCCATTTTACAGATGAGGAAACTAAGGTAGATAGAGGGCAAGTGATTTGCACAGAGTTGCAAATCTAGTAAGTACACAAGGAACACTTGTTAGATTTTGGACTTAGGTCTTCCTGACTCAAAAATTTCCATACCACTTTGCTGCCTCTTTGGGTTAGGGTAAGGAAGTAGTTTAAAATTCACCAAATACAAATCGATAACTTCCATGAAATTATATGATTTACTAAGCAATATTAACAACAGACAATTTTTTTATGCCTTTTATAGGGCTTAACACAGAACCAAGCATACAAAAATATCCAAAATGATACAGATCATCAGGCAATGCTGAATACCTTCATTTTAGTCACTGTGTACATTTCACAATAAAACAGATTCGTAAAAAAACCTTTCTATGAACTACTATGAAATGTTATACACTTATATACAATACATTAATGTACGTTACACATACAGTACACATATAGAGATATGGCAGCACATACTAATACTATTTACCACAGAAGAGGAGTGAGTATAAGGTAAATCTGTCTTGGATTTTAGCCAGAGGTGTGAGGTTTTTTTAAGGACACGTCAAATTTAATATGAACTATAATTAGACATCAATATGTTACATGTATTTATTAGGTTTAAATATAAAATAGAAGATAATGGTTATATTAATCAGAACACATTATTGAACTGAAAGCAACAGCTCACTTTTGTATAGTACTTTAAGGGGTATAAAGTGTTTCATCAACAATCTTCAAAGGGCATAGAGTATCAGCACAGCAGTACAAGTCCTAAGGAAAGTGAAGCTCATAAAGGTTAACTGGCTTGTTCATGGGAACATTGTTGCAAAGTCAGAATTTACATTCTATTCTTCTGATTTTTTTTTTTAAGGTGATTCTATCTCCTTGATGCCTCTTCCTATATGACTTGTTGCACAGAATCAAAGGAGGCAGGACAGGAAGGTAAATGAGACAAAGAAATGCCACCACTTCCTGAAGGGTTCAGGTTCAGCACCTTCTGTATTTTATGGAAACTGCATAAATCCATGCCTTTTATCTGTGCTTCTTCTTCACGAATCAGGAAAAAAATTGTAGGTGAACTTGAGTCAGAATGAACCACAGTTTACTATGGAGGGGAGAAGGGTGCAAGGAGAATAAACACAGTACAGTATATTGGAAAAGTGGAATTGGGTTTGGGGTGTGTACAAAGTCTCTGACCCTCAGTTTCCTTTTCTGCAAAACAAGTATACTATGACCAGGGACTATTTTTTACTTTATTTTGTATCCCCAGACTGACCCCTAATAGGCACTTAAATGCTTGTTGATTTGATTTTACACAATACATAACTCATAGTATGGTTATGATGAAAACACCTTGTAAACCTTAAGGCCTTAATTATTAGCAATTAAGTAATTAGTAATTAATGAATTAAGAAGCTTAATTATTAAAATGTACAAATAACGTTGTAAATGATAAAAACAAAATTGTAGGGGGAAACATTTACCTGTTGGCTAAATTTACAAGCAAACAAGTTCATATCAACATTTTGTTAGCCTAGATTAAAATGACTGAATCTGACTGTTACTTAAAATAACCTCAGTTATTTCATCTGTAAAATAAGATAATCTTTAGAGTATTCTTGAAGCTCTCATAGGGCAGATGGAGTGGCACAGTACTGGGCCTAGGAGTCAGGAAAATTCATCTTTGTGAGTTCAAATCTGACTTCAGACACTTACTAGCTGGGTGACCCAGGGGCAAGTCACTTAACTCTGTTTGCCTCAGTTTCCTCATCTGTAAGAATGACGCGGAGAAGAAAATGGCAAACCACTGCAGTATCTTTGTCAAGAAAACCCCAAAGGGGGTCACAAAGAGTTGGACATAACTGAAATGACTGAACAACAGAAGAAACTCTAAGACTCTGTGATATTCATGGAAATAGAATTCCATTGCTGGCTTTAAGCATAAAGGTTTTGTGGGGTGGTGGTCAGGGAGCCACAATCAAAAGCCAAGAAGACCTGGGTTCTGATCCACAAGAATATATGACTCTGAAGAAGTCGGTTTAGTTTAGTAATTCTGTTTAGTAATGAGTTGCTTCTCTAAGTTACAGAAAAGGGAGTGATCTAAATTGGTAAAGGGACTTTCCTTATCTGAGAATTCCTCCATACCAAGGACGCTGCAAGTCTTATCCCAGTCTTAATACTGTTTTCCTCAGCAGATGTGGACTCCTGGCAGGTAGAGACTGTCTTTCGCCTCTTTAGTATTCTCAGTTTAGAACAACTTTGGCACATAGAAGTTGCTTTAATAAATGTTTGATGATTGATTCTTGACTGACCCTAACCCAGTGAGCTAGTCAGTGAGTGTTTAGGTTTGTTGAAAAGATATTTACTGAGTTTCCATAGAGATGTCCTTGAGGTAGATCTGAGTTCAAGATCTATGAATTCACAAGTTAGTACTCCTGAGGGTATGTATTTAGTCCCTATAAATCTATGCCACCTGAAAAACAATGCAAAATACATAACTAACTAGTAACATCACCTTCACATACAAAGGACAGCATACTACTCATCAGATCTTTCCTGGAAAGATCCATTTACTGTTCTTTCCTTGAATTTCACACAGGTAGTAACATTAGCCCATTACACTATAGCCAACGTTGAGAGATCAGCTGATAGTCAACTCTATCATTTTGACCTATAGCAAAGAAAAACAATTAGTAACTTCAATCATATTTCTGTTTAAACATCTATTGCCATAGCAAACTAGCTGATTTTAAATAAGCAATTAAATCTTTATTATAAGCAAATGCTTGGTAAATAAGTTGTTTGTATTTCAATTTAACACAATTACTGAGCACATAACTACACTGTACATGTTATCACACTACATTCTCAGGGGATAGAAAGATGAACAACGCATAATCTTTTTTCATAAGGAAATTATAATTTAGATTATTTGAATTTACGAAGTCTTGAGTTTCATGCTAGGAAACCAGAATCAATAAGAAATCTTTGGTTTTTTAATCACTAATTTTGAGAATAAGAATGTACACAAAGTGAAATAAATTAATCAGCTAAATTTTTCTGCCATGGACATTAACTACTATCTGGCCTTTAGTGTAAATGAGCTTATTCATTCATCCATACTAATTTCTCTACTTTAGCACTTATTTAGCTAATAATTTAGCTATTATTCTATAGAGTTTAAATTTCAACATTTAAGAAATGCACTTATTTAGCTAATAATTTAGCTATTATTCTATAGAGTTTAAATTTCAACATTTAAGAAATGAATGTTAAAACCAAAGTACTCTTTTGGAGAGAGAGGCTCAGGAATTGCCCAAAAGCTGCTCTTACCTCCTTGGCAATAGTTGTAATAAAGGCGGGTGGTCTGGCAGTGGCAATGAGTGAGAGGGCATGTCTTGCAGAGCGGGCGGAGTCAGCTGCTGGACTCAGGGGCAGCCCCATTGTGATGCTAAATGAAGATCAGACAAAAGAGAAAAAAAGAAAAGCATTAGAAATATAGACTGAAAAGATTAGACACAGCTTATAATGTCAGTTCAAGGTCAATGGGAGCACTCAAACAGTTAGAATATAATGGACTGCCAACAATGAACCGTGATTAGGAGTCAGGGTGTTCTAGCATCAAATACAAAATCGAATAATTAACCGTGAAGATTGAAAACAGGGTGTGCATCTGTCCAAACTGTTAAAGAAGCCTTGTTAACAAATTATCAAGCCCCACTACTGAATAAATACCACAAAGCCCAGAAGAAGTCAAGAAAGAATGTTCTGAAAAGATTTTCTTTTACATTTTCCTTTATAAAGTCAGATTTGAGACATTAAAGCCAAAGTTTTCTACATAGTATTAATACCCCGACAATCATCACCAAAGAAATGAAAAGGGCAAAACCATTTCTGTCATTTATGATGTTATGAGACGTTCTAAGTAAGACTGGCTTACCTAAACACAATGCTTAAGCAACCTGAGTTGTTGTTCTTGATCAAAATACAGGAAGTATTTGTAGCAGTATATATGGCATACTAATTGATACTGACATTCTATAGAACAGAAAATATCAGGCATAAGATATTTTAGGTTGTGGATAAGGCAGGATGCACATTAAAATCAACATCTTCCAATAATGAAAAAGTAAATATCACTATTAGCTAGTGACGTGATGATTTGCTGAGTTTCGCCGTACCTCTCTATCTCTCCCAATCAGTTCTACTAAACTCAAAGTTCAACATTCTCTTCTCTCTCTGTAACCCTTACCAATCCATAGTGGTAAAGGTACAGATTCAAAAAGGATGACTTCTGGTTAAAGTGTTAGACATAAGTACACATAAAGAATTTTCTTACCTAATGAGACAGGATTTGTTTTCTAATCTGACATAAATTCATGTTTTAAAAACCATTAGAGATGAATAAAAGATTAAAGAGTGTCACTAAAATGAGTCTTCCTTTCTCAAGCAAATGATGCTTACCGGAAACTCTCAGATGATCAAAATCTGTTTCTCCCAAATTTATCTAAGTTTCAACATTTTGAACTTTGGTTGATAGCAGAAGCATAGCCATTTATAAAGGTGTTCTTAAAAAAACAAAACTTGCATACTGTAATTTTATAATCTTTACTGAAAATGTACTTTTACAATATGCATAAAGCCATATTTATGATTCATAAATAATTTGCTTAACCTAATTAGCCTTCTAGATAAAGATATTTACATAACACTTATTTTACCCTTCAAACATTTAATAGTCAATATCATTTAAAGTGGAAGAAAAAGGAATAATAAAAAAAATTGTGGAGAGACAGACATGTGCAACAAAATAAAATAGTGAAAAAAGGTGTTTTTCATACAAAAGTACGCCTTTGATTGACTGACAAACACTGGTCCATCTCAAAGAAGTTTCAAAGAAAAATAAATAGTTAGGTAACTCTGATCAGCTTCAGCTTTCTCAACTTTAAAAGACTTTTATAACCTGACCTAAAATTAGTTCAGACCACTGAACATCTTTCCTGGGCTTCACCAATTTTAACCACATGAACTGAATGCCTTAATATAGAACTACTATTGTGGTCTGAGTGTTTTATTTGAATTAACTTAAGTTATAGACTAGGACAAATTATTGTGCAAATGCAAATTTTTAAAAATCACATTTCAAATTAATAAAAATGTTTTGAAATTAACCATGCTAGTATTTCTGTCCATGATTGTCAATAAACATGTCTTGACAATATTAATAAAGAAAAACCACAAAAGAATAATTTAGTATATGGAATTTATAATGTGTCCAAATATACTTTAAACCATAATAAATTTTTCCTAGGTTTCATTTGATGTGTTATGTCTAATCCAAGACTAGAAAGTATTTCGCATATTGTTAGTATTCAATGAATACTTGTTTTAAAAATCTGCAAAATTTGTTTGATTCAGAATTAACTCCTATTAAAGATAATATTAACATCATAGAAAGTGATAATTTCTAATAAACTAAACTTAAGAAACAAAATAGTTACATTGTAATAAAGAGTCCTTTAAAACAGAGCACCTAAAGCAATGCCACCTTGACATATCTGAGATCTCCTCAATTTTGGTAGCCCTGCACTGCTACAGATCATAACCTACTCAAGTCTTACATGATGAACTAGTGTCTAAGACGGTGCATAAATTCCCCATTAAGGATCTACCCAACATGTCTGGGGTATTTTTCTGGGTCTTTTCATATGTGGTGGACACTAAGACAGTTTTTGGGCCACTCACTTGGCATCCCTTTGGTACATGACTTTTATAACATTTTATTAATGGCCATGCTTGTTTGTAGGCCTTGTGAAAATGGACCTTACACTCCACTGAAGGAGGGGTTCTTAACTTGGGGTTCATAGATCCACCCCTCTCCATCATACCACCACAGGGTCTATGGATGGATTTCACCATTTTCATGTACTTGGATGGGGAAAAAAGTTCATATCTTTATTTTCCCTAATTTCTGATTGAAATTTTACCATTTCCTTCAATAATGAATGTAGGCAACAAAATGAAATAGTAGTAATTTGACTTTGCTACTAAGAGAAATCAGATATTTTCATAACATAATACAGTCAAGAATGTAACTGAATGTCCAAACTGACATGGGTGGTACCTTGTCAAAGATTACCCCATAGCTTCAGGTTCCTATGCAAGTTAATTGAAAATAATCTTCAAAATGATTTTAAAAAATAACTAACTTGCATATATTTTAAATGAATTATTTTGTTATATAATAATGAAATCACATGCTTTATATCACAAGTTTATTTTTAAAATATTCTTATAACTACATTCCAAGAGAATTAGTTTACATTTTATTTTAGTTTATATTTAAAAATATTCTTATGAGAACTTGGTCATCACTTTTATCAGACTGCCAGTGGAGTCCATGATACAAAAAAAGATTACCTACCTGCACTGGAGGAATATGATATGTGTACAAGTGAGCAAACAAAAGGTATATACACAATATTACAAAGGACCTTCACAGGGAAGAGTGCTGGTAACTGGGAGGATCAAGAAAGGCCTCCTGTAAGATGTGTTTAACGCTATGATTCTCCTTGAAGAAAGGATTCTGTGAAATAGAGGTAAACCTTCCTTAATATACATGGGAGTCTACCTATATTAAATCAATGAGGTATGACATGCTACATTACATATAGAGAACATCTAGCAAGATAGTGACTGGAACGGACACCACACTGAAAATGGGAGACAGAGTGTAGGGCTTTAAATGTCAGCCTGAGAGGGCCATATTTTATCCTGTAGTCAAGAGGGAAATTATGGAGGATTTTTTTTGTGGGAATGTGGATGGTTACATGGCCAGATTTGTTTTAAGAATATTAATTTGGCAGCTAGTTATGTGAAGGATGGGCTGGTGAAGGAAGAAGCTTAGGATAGGGAGACCAATTAGGAGGTCACTCATTAAACTAGTCGAGGTGAGAGGTAATGAGCAACTAAACTAGGGCAGAATAGAGAGACTGTGGTGGATTCAAGAGATGTTGTGGAGTTAGATGGACAAAACCTGGTAACTGGTTAGATAAGCAAAGGGAGTGAGGAAGATGGATAAAATAAAACAAGAGAATGGGGAAGTTGGGAGGAAAGATTAATTTAGGAGGAAACAATTCTATTTTGTACATGTTGAGTTTGAGATAAAGTGGATTTGAGAAGCGATAACGAGAAGGGAATTGGTAATAAGAAACTGGCATCAAGAGGAGAAATTGAGGCTGGATACACAGATTCTGGAGTCATCCACATAAACATGATAATGGAACCCAAGGGAATTGAGATCAAGATAAAGAATAGAGTCCAGGACAAGAGACTTTGGGGTTGCTTGCACTTGGCGAGCAGACAGAAGAAAAATGATTCAGAAAAGGAGCCTGAGTGGTCAGACAGACAAATGTACTGACTGAATTGTTTAATGAATGACTTATTCAGATGCTGACCCCAATATGGACAGTATGCATTCTTTATCCATTTGCTTGCTCCTATTTAAATGAACTACTATGACAGTCTCTTGAGTGGCTATGGGTCTTGAGAAGGCTTCATATTTATAGGATATCTAAATAACTGAATACTCAGTCAGGTAACTGAGTTTTCCTCCCTACTTTCCTATCATGAATAACCTGATCTTTTCCTCAGTCATCCAGGCTCTATATCTATAGTTATTTCTCAGAGTCACAGTCAATAAACATTTACTAAGCACCTATGTGCAGAATATTTCAATACCTAGATATTGAAAAATGGCTGGAACTGGGTACCAAGGCAGGAAACGTTTGGACAGGAAGAGATCCCAAAGATCTCCAGGGATCCCTAAACTAATACAGGATACAGGAATGGTTATCATCTGGAAGCTCTGCTGCCCACTACTAAATTTTGGATCACATTTTCAGGGTAGACTGAGGAAGGAAGCTATACCAAGTAGTGGCAGAGAGGAGTGGGCCCTAGCTGTGTATTGAGAAACAAGTTCAGAAACAACAGTAGCTGTGTGACTTTGATCTCTACAAGAGACCTCAGAGGTCATCTAAACCAAACAATTATTTTATATATGAGGAAACAGTCCCAGAGCAAGTCATTCAGGTACTAAGTGGAAGAGATGGGATTTGAACCCAAGACTCCTACCTTCCAAATCTAGTACTTTTTTCCATTGCAAATGAGCGTTATGTCTCACTAATTCAGATTATGAGTGACATTGTAGAATGTTAGCTAGTCACATAACCCTCAAGTGGTCAGCATCGTCCCATTCTAATAATTTACTCTTTATTTATTCTCATCTCAAGCTAGGTAGAGGACCTAGAATCTCATGTATCTTTCTTCCCTAATCCAAAACCTGTCTATCCTGAAGGCAGCATGGATAGATAGCTGAAGTCAGAATTACCAAGTTCAAATCCTACCTTAGACATCAAAACCTCTGTGAGCCCATTTCCTCATTTGAAAAATAAGACTTTAGCCTTTAAGGTCACCTCCTTCTCTAAATCTTTGATCCCATAAGCCCATGCTCTTTCAGGGCCTTGATAAAATCCAATTTCTCCAAAAAACCTTCAACTACTTGCTTTCTATACTGAGCCCTGGCTGTTCAAATTTTGAAACTCCATTCAAGTTGGCCCTTATTCATACACTGCTTCAGACTGTTACTTAATTTTCCCTAATAAACTCTGTATCTTAGATATCTTTGTACCACTCAGGGCAAGTAGACATAACAGTTTACAGAGGGCACTGATAAACCAGAGAGGGTCCAGGAGCGACCAAGTAGGATAGTAAAGGGCCTTGAGCTCATGTCACATGAGAACAGGTCGAAGAAATTACTTATGTTTTACCCAAAAAATAAAAAAGAAGAAAAAGAAGATGCCAATGATGACTCGGTGGAACATAAAGGCTGTCTTAAAGTATTTAAAGGAATGACACAAAGAAGAGAGATAAATTTGGCCTGTTTGGCTCCAGAGAGCAGAACCAAGAGTAATGGGTAAAGTTTCAAAGAGGCCAATATGACTTGATGTTAGGAAAAATTTTCTAACAATTAGAACTGCCCAAAAGGGAACTGTGTTGTCTCAAGACAGTATGAATAATACTGATGGCTTCACATCAGTAAAGGTGTTCAAACAGAGGCTGGACAGCTATCTGTAAGATACGTTATTGTGAGGATTTTTATGTAGGAGTTGAATTAGAAAACTGCTGAGGTCCTCCAAATTCTCAAAATCTATGATTCTATTAAATGTTTTTATGCTTCTCTGAATTCTTTATATTACATCTTTTAATATTCCATCACATTCATATGCCACAATTTGCTTACCATTTTTCAATTAATGGAACTCTACTTTGTTTCCAGTTTGCTATCATTTCTTTAAAATGCTACTGTATATGTTTTCATACATATGAGACCTTTTCTTTAACGTCCCTGGGGTAAAGGTCTAGCAATGAAATTTCGAAGTCAAAAGATACAGATATACTAGGTCCTTTTTTTTTTTTTGAAAAATTCCAAATTACTTTCCAGGATTAAATTGAATTCACCATTCTACAGACAAGGGACACACATACCCCACCCCTCCATTTTAAAGAAGAAAATGAAAATCAAAAAGATTATGTGACTTGTACAAAAAATCAGAGAGTTAATGAGCAGCAGAACAAAGGTGAACTTCAAATCCCTCCAGTGATTTTTTAAATATGAACTTTTGCCTCTTGTTTGATAACTACTAAAGCTATTCCATTCGTGACATTAGGATTTCATCATCACTTTTTTGGACAGCTAAACTCAAGATTATCCCTCTACAAAAGGGGTATATTCTATAAAACCTAGCATTTAATAAAATGTTCCTTTACAGAATAACTGGATGCAGGGGTTACTCTGTTGATCTTTAGGGAATCAAAGGAGCAACAGGCTACATGTTCTGATATCTAGAAAGTTATCAAAACTCTCTACATGCAACATCCACCTTACCATTCATGGGGAAGCCAAATACTAGATAGGTAGCTTGCAAGTGGACCTAGGTTCAAAATTCAACCATCTCTGGTTGGACTTGGGCAAATTACTGAACCTTTCTTAAGTTTTCCATCTTTAAAAGAAGAGGCTGCGCTAGGCGATTCCTGAGGTCCTTCTTATCTTAAATCCCACAAGCTTAGGAATAAAATCTTTTAAGTTATAGGATTCTTTGAACTTCTTGATTTTTTTTGTCAGAATAAAGCTTAGTCTTGAATGAGAAAAGTTATCAGGCTATGTTTTGTTTATAAAAACACAATATAAAAGATGCAGCAGAATAAATAAGATATGCTGTTGCTGAACTCAGTATGAACATATGTTGAATGGGCAAAAAGGAAAAGAAACAGCTTTCATAAATTAATCATATATAGAGGAGTAGCTATATTTTTCCTAGGATTTTCTTCCCTTTCATTTGAAGAAATCTTCAAAGCTGGATTATGACCAATTTTATGTTCAAAATGAAAAACATATGATAATAAACAGAATATACATTACAAATAAGAAATGTGTATAGAAAAAATCTCTTATTCACAATATGACTTAATTCTATTCTATTCCTTTATCCATCTGTTTGAAAGTACTTTAAATGTTACATTTAAGAAAATTTCAGTTAAATGTCACTGTGCAAAACTGTCAGACTTTACCATCTGTCAAAATGAAATATGGAGCAAAAGAATACACATGCACATGAGTGGGTGCAATTACATATGCACACACATTTTAGAACTTTCTCTGAAGAAATAAAAAAACAACCTAATTGAACAACAATAACAGCACACTGAAAGCCAAAAAAAAAAAAAAAGATCCAATGACATTCAAATATTATTGGAAGTACAAAGTCAATAATCAAGTAGAAAAAGCTTTGGTAATTCTATTGTATTTTCCCCTCAAAAAAAAAAAGTCTTCCATCAATTCCTTTCAGTTCTCTAGGTTTTCTTTAAAGCTCTTTCTTTCTTTCATGCATGGTCCTTAATTTTCAAGGTTAATCAGCCTTTGAAAATAGAACCAAATTTTATAGATTTGTACTGATGAATTTGTTTCTGTGTTTTTCTCTCTCAGATTTTTAGAAATGGAAGATGAACATGATTTTAAAATATAAAGTTTCTGTTATTAACTAATTTCAATTCTATTTCATATGGATCAATATATAAAACCAACAAAATAAAACCCAAACCCCTTTAAGAGGCTTATCACATAGAGAGTTTATACCTAATTTATAGTAAATACACAGGTATCTGTCGGTGACTTGTTTTCTTTTATCCTTAAGGTTTAGTAATGTATGACTCTTCTAGAAAAGCAACAGGCTTCTTGTTCATTCATTAACATCACACAGCAGTGGTCACATGTGGACGGAGATTAACCACCTCCTGCAGCTGCGCCAGCTGCTCTGTACAGCCTCTTTCAGAGCAAAAGCTCTGCATGATGGAACAGGCATACTGAAGGCAAGATCACACACCAAAACAAAGACAAGTGCAGGTCAAGCACTCCCAAAGCATCAGTGGTCTCCTGGTTCATCTGAAAACATTATTATTCTATTGTTTTACAACAATTTCAATTTTTCATATTTCATCAAGATGAAAAACCCAATGAACAAATGTAGATTTTAAAACAGGCAAACACATGCAGTTATCTTCCTCACTTTTCAGAACATGGCCCATTCTGTCATTTGAAAATAACATACTCTCAATTTTTTACTAAACAATGTATGATGACAGCAGCATGATGCAATGTATAGAGGGCTACTCTTGGAGTCAGAACACTGGGGATTCAAATTCTACCCACTAGCTATATAATCCTAGGCAAGTCATTGAACTGCTCAATGAGCCAGACAACTTTCTAACACTCTTTTTTATAGATAAGAGGCTGATTGACATTGGTAGGCCTGTTTCTCACTTCACAGCTTGTGACACTAAAGAAATAATGGGTCTAGATTTCCCTCCTTGCCACCGTAATAAGCAAAAACAAAGTCTTAAAAATGAATATACCTTCCAAAAGCTTTCTTTTATTCAAAATACACTTATTAAACACTTACTGACACTATGCTAGGTTCTGTGGGGGATACTTGGTGCTTTGAAAATAACAGCTTTTTAATAACTTAATAATTGATATAGTACAATTCCTTCCTTCTAGAGTATATTAGAGGATTAACAGAGGCATGGTGTTTTTCACTACCTCAAGAAACTACAGTGACATCAAAAAAATCATCCCTTTCAATGCCAATAATCTCCTTCTTTCACTAACACCTGATGCCTACTACTCTGGCGCCTCAATTGTGAAGTGGAGGTGTCTGTGGTTTTCCATAGCTCTGCCAGAGAAGTATAAAAGCAGGAAGTTCATACAAAACTGAAATGGTTTTGTATATGGATCCAATGATGAACTGCAATGTCACTTATCTGGGAACTAGCCCTGCTAAATTTGGAGAAACTCATTCGTTGTCCGATTGGCAACAGGGTGATGATCCGTTTTTCAGTGAAAGCAATTCTCAGAAAACATCTAGCATATGAGCTGTATCAGTGAATAAAGTATCCACATCAATGAAATTATGGGTAGAAAAGCATGGTGAACATAAATAGGCTGAAGTATATTACTAATGATTACTTCTGCACAAAAAGGTGGTACAAAGGATCTTACCTAGGAAATGTCTCCTTGGAAAAGGATGCAGGCCAGAACGGCAAAGTGGATGGAGGTGTAACAGATTAATAGTCCAACCGGTACAATGGTATTCACAAACTTTTTTTTTAAAGATCAGAGGAAGGTTTCCAGTTCATTGTGTAGATAATGGAGGGGAGGATTGATGGGAAGACAAGGCCAAAAGTTATATAGGATGAGAAAAACATGGATTAGTTGTGAATTGTACTGATGGAAGAAGTTCCACTTCTCTGAGATCCTGGATCTATTTAGTGAAATATTTCATTCCTGCTAACCCCCAAACCCTTTACATAAACTATTTTATTCTTTCATTTACACTTTACTTTTTCTTATGATCTTATTTTTTTAAAAGATCTAATTTAACACAGAGAGAAAAAAAGGGTGGAAGAAGTTGTACACAAGTAAAATTATGTAAGTTTTAAAAAAGTATATAAAAATATGAATATAAAAAAATTTATGTGTGTATATATTTATGCATGTACATATCTATCTATCTGAACAAGGGAAAAACAAACTTTACTTGTTGTTTACGTCCCCTTTTGCATTTTGAAAAGTATTTTAATATTTTATTGGTACTTTTTTCTTTTATTTCTTACATCTCTGCCACTATCCACTAACTCAGCTCCACTTTCCCCAGCTCCCCAAATGGAAGCTTCTCTTTGGAAGAAATAAATATAATCAAGCAAAAGAAAGGAATTCATTGGCCATTCTGAAAACATATGCCACATTCTGTGCCTACATTTTATCACGTCTCTGCCAAAAGGTGGGCATTTTCTCTTAATGTTATGATTGGCAACTGCTCTAATCAGAGTTTATAAAGACTTTCAAAATTGTTATTTAATGTTATCAGAACTGTATAAATTGTTCTAATTCTGCTCATTTCTTCAATTCACATGTCTTCTTTCACATTTCTCTGAAAACCTATTTGTCATTTCTTATGGTGCAATAATGTAACATTACATTCATACGTCACATTTTTCCAGTCATTCTTTTGTTATCTTTGCCAATCTGATATGACTAAATGGAACTTCAATTGTTTTTATTTTTTATTTCTCCTATTAGCTTGGATTTGCAGCATTTTTTCCAGATGTTTGAAAACAACTTATACTTTTTATTTAACAACTGCCTTATTCATATTCCTTTACCTCTAAATATAGACTAACTAGATCTGCAAACATTATACAAGAGTTTTCCATCCATGTGTTCTGGAATGTGATCCTATTTAATTCAGTATTTTGTGATTTACTCTCTTATATGGTTACCTAATTATTTTATATGAATCAATCCTGTTTCTGAAACACACTCTAAGCTTCTTAAGAGCAGGAACCAGTCATATACTAGTCTGTCACCTCCCCATAACGCTTAGCATAATTCTACACAGGTACAAAGCAGTCAATAAAAAGTCATTAAATTCAACTATAAAAATCATAAAGGCCCAATAAAAATAACATGAAGTTATTTTAATTGTCAATTCTCATAATTAAAGTGGAATTTGTGATTTCTTTAAAATAAAGAACTCCTGAAAACTACTCCTAACAATGGAGGTCAGCATCCGCCCTGCAATTTATAGACTAAGGCCTGAGTGACTGAAAGTTAAGTGTGTTTGCCTAGGGTAACGCAGCTGGTATATGTCAGAGACAAAACTTGGACCTAGGTATTCCTTACTCTGAGGCTGCTAATTTACCCACTAATACCACGTATTGCTCTAGTTAATAAAGAATCAGCACAGAACTAGGACAATAGAAACTTCAAACTTTCACTCTCAAATACCTCCTAATCCTGGAAATCCATGATTATTTCTAGCGTCCATGCTCTTTCACAGGTATAGTGGGGAAAGCACCAGATTTAGAGGCAGAGGCCCTGGGTTCCAATTAAGCAATATATACATATATAAAGTAATTAAATATTTGCCTAACAGAGAGATGTACGTCAATCTTTCAAATATGGAAATGGAACTGTTGGTTATCTCTACTGAATGTTCATGGATTTCTATATATAATTCGTCTATGCTGCACAATCTTCTTCCTAGTTTTAAATAGTGGTTTTGAAGCCTGTTTAAAGATTTTATTATTATTATTACAGAGAGTTACAAGGTGTTTTTCATTTCATGGGACACTTGCCTTTACTGAAAAGTGAACTCTGTTTCCCTTCATTAGGAGGTGGCCTATCAAATCTTCTTAAGTCTTTTCTTATAAATACATAATATAAATGAAACTATGAGATTGTAACAAGTAGTTGTTTTAATTCTATTATACTGTAGCACTTGGGGGCACTAAGTGAATACTGACTAAAATAATGCTTTATGGGGGAGGAGCCAAGATGGTGGAGTAGAAAGATTCACATATGCTAGCTCCGAATCCACAGCCCATCAATTTCCTCTAAAGAGAACTCCCAACAAATTCTGGAGCAGTGGAAGCCACGCAGCAATGGAGTGAAGGAGATTTTCATTCCAGAGAGCCCTGAAAAACCGATCCCAAGGGTCCGTCACACACTGGACGGGAGCGGAGCCTAGCCTTTCCCTGGCCGCGCGGCACCAAGAGGAGCAGATCTAAGCAGGGGAATCTCCGGCTGCCATGAAGGTCCCTCCACCCACAGGCACTACAGGTCAGTGAGAGAGACTTCTGGACTGGCTGAGAGGGGAGCAGGGTGTATTCATAACTCAGGCCCCCTCAGGAGGCAGCAGCAGAGGCAGCTGGCAGCCAGAGGCTCCCGGAGCAGGGAGGTCCTCAGATCCATTACTGAAGGTCTCTGCATAAACCCCCTGAGGCAACTGAAACTGGGAGGCGGCCCTGCCCCCACCTAAGCACCAGAACTTAAGCTCACATTGAATAGCAGCTGAGCCCACTGCTGAAAGCCCTGAGGCTGGGGAGCAGCATTTGAATCTCAGACTCCAAGCGCTAGCTGGGCGATCTGGACGAGGGTGGAGAGGAATCTCAGAAGTCAAGTAACTGGCTGGGAAAATGCCCAGAAAAGGGAAAAAAAAATAAGACCATAGAAGCTTACTTTCTTGGTGAACAGATGTTTCCTCCCTTCCTTTCTGATGAGGAAGAACAATCAGGGAAAGACATAGGAGTCAAGACCTCTGTATCCCAAACATGTAAAACAATGCTTTATTTATTTAAAATAAATACTATTTATTTTTTAACATTCTGTCCTTTTAATTTTGAGTCCCAATTCTCTCCCTACCTCCGACCTCTCACCTATCCACTGAGAAGGCAAGTAAAATATCAATTACATATGTGAAATGATATAAAACATTTTCATATTACTCATATTTCAAAAAAGCAAGAAAAATAAAGAAAATGTGAATACTATACTTCAATTTATACATATGAGTTCATCATTTCTCTCTGGAGGTGGCCAACATTTTTCATCATGAGTCCTTTGGAACTGTCTGGAACCACTTTACTGATCAGAATAGTCAAGTCTTTCACAAGTGATCATCATTACAGCACAGCTGTTACGATAAGCAATGATCTGGTTCTGATCGCTTCACTCTTCATCAGTTCATATGGGATTTGCAATGGTTTTCTGAAATAATCCCCCTCATCATTTCTTAAAGTGAAAAAATACTCCATCACAATTATATACCACAACTTCATTCGTTCATTCCCCAACTCATGAGCATTCCCTCATTTTCCAATTCTTTTCCACAAAAAAAAAGTGACGCCATAAATATTTTTGTATATATATGTAGGTCCTTTTCCTTTTATCTTTTTTGGATATAGACCTACTAGTGGTACTGCTAGGTTAAAGGGTATGCATAGGTCCTTTGGACTTAGTTCCAAATTTCTTTCCTCCATGGTCAGATCAATTCACTACTCACCAACAGTTCAGTAGTGTACCTATTTTTCTGTCATCCCCTCCAGTATCTGTCATTTCTAAGATGTGATGTGGTACCTCAGAGTTGTTTTGATTTGCATTTCTCTAATCAATAATCATTTAGAGTATTTTTATATGACTACAGACAGCTTTAATATCTGTTTGAAAACACCTATATATATGTATATATATATACATATATATATATATATATCCTTTGATCATATATCAAAAATACAAAACTTGTATTTTTATAAATTTGACTCAGCTCTATACTTAGTATATATTTGAGAAATGAGGTATTTATCAGAGAAACTTGCTATAAAAACTTGTTATTACTTTATCATCTATGGAACTTTTTTTTTTTTTAGCAAAACTTAGTTTCCCTGGTTATACTTTTAAATTAGGGCTATTTTTTGTTTTTGTTTGGTTTGAGATCATGATTGCTATCCCTGACTTTTTCTTTTAAGTTGGCTGGATTACATAAGATTTTGCTCCAGCCCTTTGATTCTGTGTGAATCTTTCTGTTTCAAGTCTGTCTCTTATAAACAATATACTGTTAGATTCTGGCTTCTAATAATTCTGCTATTGACTTCTGTTTTATGGATGAAGTCATCCCATTCACATTCACAGTTATGATCAGAAACTACACAGAGAGCTTGGAATTTGATATTTCAGAAGTCAGAGCAGGTAAGATTACAACCAAGAATAACCTACCCAGTCAAACTAAACATAATAATCCTTCAGGGTGAAAAATGGATTACTATGTTTTTACATCTGTCCCATTTCTTCTTCTTTCTCTTTTTATCCTGTTCCTTTTTAAAAAGTCTATTTTGCCTCTAAATCGTTATTGATTAGAGAAGAATAAATTAAAATTATGAGATATCTTACACCTATCACATTGACTAAAATGATAGAAAGGAAAATAAGAAATGTTGGTGGGGATGTAAAAAAATTGTGACATTAATACACTGCTGGTGGAACTGAAAACTGACACAACAATATTGGAGAGAAATTTAGAATTAGGCCCAAAGAGTTTTATTAATCTGTATATGCCTTTTGACCTATCAATATCACTGTTAGGTCTGTTTCCTAAGGTCTTCAAGGAAAAAGAAAGAGAACTTACATGTTTTAAAATATTTATAGTAGCTCTCTTTGTAGTGGTAGAGAACTAGAAATTAAGGGAATATCCATCAATCAGGCAATGGTTAAACAATTTGTAACATATGATCATGATGGAATCCCCCTGTGCTGTAAGAAATGAAGAGCTGATTTTAGAAGACACAGATATTTCATGAAATAATGAAAAATTGAAATGAGTAGAACCAAGAGAATTTCATAAATAGTAACAGCAATAATTGTTTGAAGAATAACTATGAACAGCCAAGTTCTTTTGAGGTTTATAAACACAAAAAGGGACTACAAAGGACCCATGACGGAAGATGCTTTTCACCATCAGAGAAAGAACTGATAAAAAGAAGCATGCATATATTTATAACATATATTTACATATAACATATAAAAAATATATTTACATATATTTATAAAATCTGTCAAATGGTAGCCTTCTCTAGTACAGGGAGGTGAAAGAGGAAGAGAAATAGTTTGGAACTTAAAATGAAACAAAAAAGAATATATATTTTTTTTAAATAAGGAGTCTATTTTGCATCTAAACACTCTCTCCTTTAATGACCCCTCCCTTTTATCAGTTCCCCCACTACCATCAATTTTATATTATCCCCTTCCTACTTCTGTATTAGGTAAGTCACATTTCTGTCTATGATTGAGTGTATATAGATGCTTCATCACATTATTTAATTTATACCCACTCCCTCTATGTATATCCCCTTTAAATAGCATAATAAATATACAATTCTCAAGATTAACAAGTATCATCTTCCCTAGTACCAAGATGGTTTTTCCCCCCTGTTTAATGTTTTATGCCTCTCTGGAGACTTGTACTTGAGGATCAAATTTTCCATTGAGTCCTGGCCTTTCCATCAGGAAGGTCTAGAAATCCCTTATTTCATTGAATGTCCATCTCTGTGCCTGAAATATTTTGCTCAGTTTTCTGGGTAACTGATCCTTGGTTGTAGTCCCCACTCCTTTGTCTTAGGGAATATCATATTCCAATCCCTCTGATCTTTTAATGTAGAAGCTGCCAGGTCCTGTGTGATCCTGACTGTAGTTTCTCGATATTTGAAATGTTTCTTTCTGGCTGCCTGCAGTATTTTCTCCTTCACTTGACACTTGGCAACAATATTCCTTGGTGTTTTCAATTTGGGTTCTCTTTCAGGAGGTGATCCACAGATTCTTTAGATGATTATTTTGCCCTCTGCATCTAGGACTTCTGGGCAGTTTTCCCTGATGATTTTTTGGAAGATACTGTCCAGGCTATCTTTTTCATCATGGCTTTCTGATAGACCAATAATTCTTAGATTTTTCTCTCCTGGATCTATTTTCCAGGTCAGTTGTTTTTCCAGTGAGATAGTTTACATTTTCTTCTATTTTTCATTCTTTAGATTCTGTTTGACTGATTCTTGATGTCTCATAGAGTCATTAACTTCTACTTGCCCAAATCTAATTTTTAATGGATTGTATTCTTCAGTTAACATTTGGATCTACTTTTCCATTTGTCCAATTGTTCCAATTAGGTTTTGTATCTCTTTATCCCATTGTGCAATTTTCTTTTTAAACTCTTCCATGAATTCCTTTTTTCATATTTTTAAAATCATTAGCCAATTTTTCTTTGACCTCTCTAATTTAGCTTTTAAAAATCCTTCTTGGGCTCTTCCAAGAATGCTCTTTGGGCTTGAGTCCAATTCATATTTCCTTCTAAGATTTCAGATGGGAGTACAGTCTCAATGCTGATCTCTTCAGTATTCATGTTTTGGTCCTTGTCCCCGAAGTAAGCATCTATGGTCTTTTCTGGTTTGCTTCTTGCTAATGAAGATTGCTTTTAGAATAAATCTCTGCTTCTGGTGCACTGGGGCTCTGTCCCCTGGTTCTTGTGATTAGAACTTGAAGTTTTATGTATTGTAGCCTCTGGTTCTTTCAGCTACAAGCTAGAATGCTGCAGCTTACTTGGTGCTAAACTGACTGGTGTGTGAAAGCAGAGACCAGGCAAAGTCTTTCTGAGTTTCCTGGAGTTACCCTGGAGCTCATGCATGAGGTATGGAGGAGGGAGGATTTGGCTGCAGGAGGTCTCCTCTCCTGAGATAGTGCACAGGTAGACTCAGCAGCTGGTGAACCCCATCTGTACTAGTGTCTTCTCCATTCCCCTGGCTGTGCTAAGGCATGCCTAGGGTTTTGGTGTTGGTGCCTACTGGCTCCACCTCAGCCTAGGGCTCAGGATCTCCTCCTGATTCACTGAGGTGGGGCTTTCTTGTACAGTTTCCAACCTGCCCTGGTCCCCTTCAATCACAGCAAGAGGGAACCCTCTATGTAATTTTCCTAGCCTCATTGCCTAAGAAACTGTTTACCCCTTTGACTGATCCCACTGTTCCAGAATTTTTCCTGGGGAAATATTCTCTGGGTTTTTCAAGGTCAACAAGGGGAGGGGTAGAGCATTTACAGATCACTCTACCATCTTGGCTCCCAAAAGTTCAAGTAGGTGACTTACAGACATTTAATCTGTAGGCTGAAAGTCTCAGCAGTGTTGCTGCTGCTATCCAGGGTTCTGCACTTTTCTCTTGCTCAGTTCCATTGGGTTCCTATCCTGGGTTGATAAGTTTGGGAATCTGCAATGATACTGCTACTTCAATAGCCCAAGGCTTCCTCTTCAGGTTTGCTATGGTGAGGTCCATGCTGGGACAACCTGTGTGCTGTACTCTCTTCACTTCTCCAGCCCTGTGCAACAGATCCTTCCCATTGACCTTCCAGAATGTTCTGGGCTAGAAATCTACAGCACTCTGTCTTTTAGTGGATTCTGCCACTCTATAATTTGTTTAAATTCTCTTCTTAGAAGTATCTGAAGGAATCTGTCTTGGAGTTTAGGTGAGTACAAGCTCTTATTCTACCTTCTTGGCTCTGCCCCTCTATATTCTTCTTTCTTTGAACAAATTCCAATGAGTGCGAAATTCAAGCATTGCTTACTACCCCCTCCCCCAATCTGTCCCTTCACTATAAAACCTCATCCTTGCATGCCTCTTTAATGAAATTCCCCCCTTCTACTTCTCCCTTCTTCCAGTGTATCTCTCTTTCTCATCCACTAATGGTTTTTGGAGATCATTCCAACATAACTGACTCATATCCGTAAACTGTCTATGTAAAACACCTTTTAATTGCTCTAATAATGGTTAAGTTCTTAGGAGTTACATGCATCATCTTCACACATAATAATATAAAAAGTTTTAACTTTATTGAGACCCTTATGATTACCTTTTTCATACTTCCCCTTTTATGCTTCTGTTGAATCTTGTGTTTGAATGTTAATTTTTTTTCTTCAGCTCTGGTCTTTTGATCAGAAATGCTTTAAAGTCCCTATGTTATTTAACATCCATTTCCCCCCCTAAAGGGCTGCCCTCAGTTTTCTGGGTAGGTTATACTTGGTTGTAATTCTAGCTCTTTTGCTGTCTAGAATACCATATTCCAAGCTCTTTGCTCCTTTAATGTGGAAGTTGTTAAATCTGTGTCTCCATGATATTTGAATAGTTTATTTTTGACTTATTGCAATATTTTCTCCTTGACAGGGAGCTCTGAAATCTGGCTATAATATTCCCAGGAATTTTGAGACCTCTGTCACTAGAAGATTGGTGGATTCTTTCAATTAATATTTTACCCTCTGGATCTAAGATAGTTCCTTCACAATTTCTTGAAATGATATCTAGGCTCCTCCTTTGCTCGTGGCTTTCAGGTAGCCCAATAATTCTTAAGTTATTTCCCCTTGATCTATTTTTCAGGTCATTTTTCTGATGTGATATTTCACATTTTCTTCTACTTTTTCCCATTCTTTTGACTTTGTTCTATTGCTTCTTGATGTCTCATGGAGCTATCAGCTTTTACTTGATCAATTCTAATTTTTATAGAATTCTTCAGTGATATTTTGTACTTCCTTTTCCATTTGGTGTATTCTGTTTTTTAAGGAGTTCTTTTCTTCAGGGAATTTTTGTGCCTCTTTTGACATATTGTTTTTTGCTTGTTTGTTCATTTTAAAACCCTATTTCTTGATTGTGAACTATATGTTAAAGCTGGGCTCTGTTTATCTGAGGTGGGAGGTGGGGCACAGTGTCAAATTGTAGGCTTTTTTGTGCTGTTTTCAGAGCCAGTTACAGGGGGTTGCAAGTTTTGGTGCTTCTAAGGTGCCATGCTGTGGGGAGAGGTCTCCTGGTCTATGCTCTGGTCTTTACCCAGAAAGGGCCCCTGATCTCCTGCTACAAAAAGTGCTAGTGCCTCTCTTTGCTTTAGAACTATGATCAGGGTCCTACTCCCTTGTAACTGAAGCCAACACTTCTCTGCACTGTGGAACTGTGACCCAGAACCATGTGTGGGCATTAAAGTTGTCAATAAACACGGCTGTACCCAATGCCAGCAAAGGGTTCCCTGTAAATTTTTAAGACCAGTTGTCCAACTTCCTTACCGTCTCTGGGTCAAGAGCTCCCAAAGTTTCTGCTGCTATGGCCACCATTGCAGCTGCCACATATGTGGTATAAAGACAAGTTTCTATTACAGTATAATAAACTTCTACTGCTAACTTCCTACATATTTTCTAAGGCCAGAAATAGTTTTTTGTTTTGATTTTTTGTTGGCTCTGCTACTTCAAATTTTATTTGAGATGCTATTTTGAAATTGTTTGGAGGGGAGTGTTGAAAGACTTCAACTGAGTTTCCTATAATTGGCCATTTTGGAAGTGGTGTATGGCATTGGTCAAGAATAACACTTAGAAGTCACCAGTGAAAACAATGTCTTGTATTTAAACCCCACATCTAATCTTTTCAACGTAGAGAGCAATTCTGCTGGTGCTATATAGAAAAAGAATTGCATTCATGAACAGTAATGTGGCACAGGAGGAGTCAAGATTTAATGAAGAAAGCAGAATATGAAATGCTATTTGAGAGAATTTAAGAGATGACAGAAAGTAATGGATACATCACTGTTTTTAGAGTCAGAGGACTTAATATTTTCTGAGCATATAGGAATCATGCAGAGTTCAGGAAGCTCCATAACCTAATTTCAAATCCTGGCTTTTTCATTAACTACATGTGAGACCTTGAGTCAGTCATTTAACTTTCTAAGTCTCAGCTTTCTCATTTGCAAAAAGAAGGGTTTGTACTAGATGATCTTGATAGTTTCCTCCAATTCTCATCTATAATTCTGTGACTTTATTGCAACTTAGCTTCTACTCAAGCCTGGGAGATTTTTTTGTGCTGCTACATATATGGAAGGGGACTGGCTGTCCTGATTAATATAGAGAATTCTAAACATAATGTTCTGTACCTGTATTAATAGGCCTTTGAATTAATTCAAGAGACTGCTGGGATAGAAAGGTAGAACACCACCACCACCGCCACCATCATCATTATTAGTGAAACAGATACTATTATCTTGGGGAAAGAAATGAAGACAGAGGAAAAAGAGGGGAGAAAGACTTTGGAATAGCAAAAATGCGTAGAAAGTAAGACTCATCATGGGTCTCCGAATTTGCTTAAAATTCTAGAAGTATTTAAAGAAGTGAAGTTCCTTTAATGGATTCCTGTCAAGGGTCTACTGTTAGTTCATTTTATGAAGCATGAGGGACAAATACCTTAGACTTCATCAAATGAAACTGAAATATTAATACTTTGTCAAATACTGATTCAATGAAAATGTCAACAAAAACGTTCATTAATCCTTTAGCAGCAACAATAATATTGCCTCTAATTTAGAAGTATGATAGACATTTCCATTTTTATTTGAATTATAAAATAATTACACAATTAATAACTTTTAAATTTCACTTGAAATCTAAAAGTCACTTTCTCTTTCATTCAATCATTAGTTTCTCATGGCCCCAAGTTTCTCTAAGGAATTTATCCTCTTATGTATAGGAAAAAAGGTCCAATGAAAAGAAAACAAAGACAAAAAATTATATTCAATAAAATATAGAATGTTCTTTCTAGAGTCATCTGGCTGTTCTTTGTTACAAAGTTAAAGAGCTGAATATTTTCATTAAAAATTATTTACCAAAAAGAAAATTAAATTAGCTAACAATTTTTTCATTATGTGCAAGAAAGAATTTCTAATTATTAAGATCAAGTCTTCAAAAGTAAACCAAGGGATTAAGCAAGATTAGGTCTGAAATAATTCAGTATGGAAGACCTTAACACTGGAAATTATCTTGTTTTTATTTGTTTGTGGCTATATCTTCATCAGTCTGTAACATTAATAAGATATAACTAGATCTCGACAATCAAGTAGATTCAAATGAAATGGACTACATAAATATTTTAATGAAAATCACTAGCATCATTAAATTTCCAGTAAATGCTTTAATTGATATGATGAAATTAAAAAAAAAAAAAAAAGTAACTTGAACAGTATTTCTGATGCAAAGGTAAGTAGTCTCATAATCACTTTCCTTAAAAATCAACGCTTAATTAATTCCGAGTAAAATACTCTGTTAATCTTCACGGGCAGGAGGTTCAATAAAGTCTGTATAAAATGACATGGTGGCCTAACAGAAGAAGTCTGGGGCAAATAGGGTCCAAGCTGAAGGCCCTCAGCTATAAGATGCTTTAGACTAAGGTAGCAAATCTGAGCTAAAACTTTTTTCCCTTGGAATGAAGAAGAATGAGGTTAAAGAAAGAAATACAGCTTGTGTGTTTCTCAATAAATGTGAATTGAAATTTTAAAAAGCACAGCCTGGCATAAAAGCTCTTTTATAAAACATGCTTCAACATCACAGACAGAAGCAAGGCAGCTGTGCACTGTTATTATATACATGGTAAAAAAAGGGACAGTCCAGCAGGGCCACAGAAAGGTAAGGTGCGTACTTACAACCCTATATAACGTTGATGCTTCATCTCTTTCTGTCTTGGTCTTTCCTGCATTCAGTGCTATAGCTGTCATGGATGTAACAGGCCATTTTCAATCTAAATCTTGTTATGGATTAATAAGCAAACACTTTCTTGCTTATTATGCAATTTCTCATGACGAAAATTACATTGGGCTCCTCAAGGCTACATGCTGATACATTCATTTATGCAGTGCTGTGTACAGAGATTCATACTAATCTTCATGACAGAAAAGGATGTAATAGCAAGATTAAAATTACCTATTGAAAAACCATAGTGTTTGCAACACTAACATGTAAATACAACATAAAAGTATCATTGTGTTTATCGGGATAAAAGTAACAAGTTTACTTTAAACAAATAATCAGACTGAATACTATAATAATAAACATAATGGTTTAACAATTTTCCTCGGTAGAAACAGAATAAATCACAAACAATTTTAATTTGTGTCAGAAATTAGGGGAAAAATAAGATTTTTTATACTACAAAAATGCTACAATGACAAGATAACTGAAGGAGCCTGTCAAATTATGACCTAATTTGGGCATCTTTTTGGAGATTATGATAAAAGTAAAGGCATTTGGAGGACTACTAGGCATACATTATGTGAATAACATCTAGTACTACCAATTTTTAGAATCTGACAGGCTCATATCCATAAATCCTTAGAAATGTCAAGAAAATCCAAGGATCGCTACGTATAAAAGTACTACTCTGATTTTTCTTGCTTAAAAGTACACATTTTGGGGTTGGAAAATATCTTGGCCTAAGCTATTTTGGGAGTGGTTTAATTTGGTAAGGATAGGCAGGGCACTGTCTTTGGTTTACGCATGATAGTTTCCCATCATAAAAAAGATCAACCAGGTCTTACTCAGGAGTCATAAGTTTTAGGAACACAGGGTGAGAATGTTTACATTTGAACAGTGAACACTGTCTTATAGTTCCTAACCATGTGGAAATTAATCATAGGCTAGAAAGTTTCACAATTCCTGCAGGGTGCTGAAACGTTAGAGGCTTGTGTCACATTGAGAAGCTAAGATAAGATTCCTATTTTTAAAAACATCTAACACTGATAAAAAAATTAATAAAAAACCCAAGCATATAAAGAATTTAATTTTAATCAACTGAGACAGTACAGTAGGATAGTACCTTCCCTGAGCTCCTTGCTCAATTCCCCCTGGTCTCTCTCTTAATCATTGCTGGAAAAATTCATGATATAGTCCTCCCTAATAAACTGATCCTTCACCTGGAAGATGGTCATATACCTGAGAGCCAATGTGGCTTCAAAAAGGGCTGAGGAACAGTCGATATGGTGTTTGCTGCCTGACAACTGCAGGAGAAATGTCAGGAGCAGAACAGAGGTCTGTACACAACATTTGCAGAACTAACCAAAGCTTTTGATACTGTTAGTCGTGAAAGCTTATGGAAAATTGTGTCAAAATTTGGTTGTCTGGAGAAGTTCATCAATATTGTATGTCAATTTCATGATGGCAGGTTTTCCTGGGTTCTGGACAGTAGAAAATGCTCTCATTGTCAGCAATGGAGTGAAACAGGGCTGTGTGCTTGCTCCCATGCTTTTTAGCACAATGTTTTCAGCTATGTTGACAAATGCTTTCAATGAGGATGAACACAGCATCAAGGTCAACTACCATCCTGATGGCAAGTTCTTCAAATTGAAAAAGCTACAAGCCAAGACCAAAGTGGAGGGAGTGTTGGTGCAGAATTTTCTGTTTGCAGGTGATTATGCACTCAGTGAAGTCTCTGAAGCTGAGATGCAACAAAGTATAGATCAATTCTCTGTTGCCTGTGCTAATTTTGGCCTAATAATTAACACCAAGAAAACACAGGTGCTCCATCAGCCACCACCACATCATCCATATGTGGAACCATAGGTTACAACAAATGGAGAAGTTTTGAATGCTGTGGATAAATTCACTTACCTTGGCAGTGTACTTTTTAGGAATGTACACATTGACAATGAGGTTGATGCATGCATTGCCAGAATTAGCTCAGTGTTTGAGGTTTTCCAAAGAAAAGTTTGGGAAAGAAGAGGTATTAGACCGACTACCAAACTGAAGGTCTACAGAGCCATTGTGCTGACCTCATTGTTGTATGCCTGTGCCAGGAAATGAATCACTTCCATTTGAACTATCTTAGGAAGATTCTGAGGGTCACCTGGCAGGATAAGGTATCAGATACTGAAGTCCTTGCTCGAGCTGAACTGCCAAACATTCAAACTATGCTTCAGAGAACTGGACACGTTGTTGGAATGCAAAATGTGAACTCACCAAAAAGACTATTTCAAGGATAACTCACATGGGGCAGGTGATCACATGGTGGCCAGAAGAAAAGATACAAGGATATCCTCAAGGTCTCTCTCAAGAACTTTGGGAGATCCTGGCAGAGGACTGCTCAGCATGGCATGCCCACATCAGAAAGGGTGCTGTGCTCTATGAGCAAAGTAGAATCGAGACAGCACAAAGTAAATACAGGATGTGCAAATTAGGGATATCCACCCCAAATATTCACACAGACTATCTGTGCCCAACCTGTGGAAGATAATTCTGAGCTCATATTGGTCTGATCAGTCATAGTCGGACACAATGAAATTTCATTTTATCACTGTGGTGTCACTTTGGTCCTCTTTGAAGACAAAGGACAACAACCTAGGCTACTTGCTCAAATCCCACTGGTACACCCAAACTGAGTTCACAGAGGGTAGTTGTTCCTCCTAATTATAGTTTTCTAGTATTGTGTGGTTTATGAGCACTCCATTTTCCACTGATTATCAATGGTTCTTCCAGAAAGTCTGAGTTAATTAGATTTTAGAAGATTATTCACTAAAAAGGTATAACATGGATTTATTTATGTTGAGTTGTTTCAGTTGTGTCTGACTCTTTTTCATCCCATTTGGGATTTTCTTGGCAAAGATACTAGAGTGATACTGACCTCATGAAGATGAGTCTTCTTGATTCTAGGCCCACTGTAAGTATAGGAACATCCCAACAAACCAAGGACATTCTCCCCCACATAAGATTTCTGGGAATAAGCCTAGAAAGCAGAAACCAACTAAAAGCATGCTTTGGGTAATGGGAAGCCCTTTACTCCCTTCAAGGAGTTCTCGTGAATTTCTTCTTAGATGTAGCTCTCTGCTGGCCTCCAAGGATCAGTACTTTTGCAGATTCCATAGCTATACTTTCCTTCACCCCAAAGAGGTAAATTTTTGGAGTCAAGAGGCCACCTGTCCTCAGTGTTTCTACTTTGTCCTTGGTGTGTCTCCTAGCTCCAGATGCCTACAGACATCAGTCACTACTGTGCTGTGGACACTGATACCAACTCTGGAGTCTACTGAATCCTAAGGCTGATGAGAGCTCCAGATCTTCTGACCTTTCAAAGTTCACAAAGCTGTCATATGTTTGAGAGGGGAGAGAGAGTGCAATATTCCCTCGAGCATCACCCTTTCTTCTTGCTGGCCTTTTGTATAGATGCAAGAGACTGCTATCTATACAAAGGTCCAAAGGGATGTCTAATTCTTTCAGTCAATCCCAACATATTTCTTATATAAGAAAGTTTATTCAGTACTGTGGAGTACTTCACGTCTCCAAAAATTACTAAGGAGGTGTTCACACTTTTGACTGATTCTACAACTTAATTAACTTAATAAACTAACTAATGTTAGCTCCATTAATTGTCCTTGGGGGGATGTGAAGCACCCCTCTCACATTAGAATGGAAGAAGCTCTGACTGAAAAAAATCAGATCTGACTTTTTAGTGCTGAACCTGTCACTAACTAGTTATATGGTATTAGTAAGTCACTTCATTATGGCTTCATTTTCTTCATCTGTCATGAGGGGCCTGGACTCTAAAATCCCTTCATTCTCTAAAGTTTTTATGATTTTCTTAGATAATGAATGCAGCCAAAATATGAGGAAGATACTTATTAAGAATAATTTTTTTATTTGTTTCTTATGATAGAAAATGAGAGGCAGCATTGATCAGAGGACAGAGAGCTAGTCTTGGAATCTAGACCTGGGTTCAAGTCTAGCTTCAGACACATACTGGTTATGTGGCTTAGGGCTAGTCACTTACCAGTGACTCAGGCAACATACTAACATTATTAAATCACAGGTCCACTCGCCTCTATCCAAAATAAATAAGGTAGTTGGCAATCTTGAATTTAAAATCACCAGAATTTATATCTTTTGAAGCTTTTACTATAGTGACTCAGGACAAAGGGTTTGTTTTGTTGTGTTTGTCCTTCGTTCTTGAAGGGGATCCATGACATCAAGATGATGATATGACTTGTAGCTGACTTTGATTTGAGTGAGGGAGGGCTGGGCAAGGTCAAACCTTACCTTCTTCTCCTCAGCCATCTGGGTCCAGTGGCATGATATTCATTGGGATGACTGGAGACGGCCCAGGATGCAATGGGAGTCCTTGGCCTTTTCAGGCTTAGGTCTTATCTCAATCTTACTCTGATTAAAGGGTCATCCCTTGAGTAGCTTAAAGAAGCCTATTCACTGAACAAAATACAAAGGGTACCAGCAGAGTCAAAAGGGCAGGCCTGGATGCCCTGCTAGGCTGACTATTTACCAACTGCACATGTCACTTGTTCTCAGTTTTCTGGTCTCCACATGAGGACTACAATAACCTGGGCACCTACCCTAGATCAAGTGAAATACTGTAGAAGTGCATTGTAACTCTAACATAAGCTACTGCTACTATATTCCATTTCTGGTTATCTAAAAAACTGTATATTTTAACACTGGAAAAAATTAGGTGGATGCTGCACCAACCTCAAAAGTCATTCAAACTAGCACTAAATGCTTTATTATTTTAAACAGAAACAAAACTTGAAACAAAGACTCATTCGAGTCTTTTGCCTTTTCCCTTCTACCTTATTTCTAAAAAGATCAAAAAATGGAAAAGGAAGATTTCTTTATTACTGCCTCAAGAAACCCCTGATGGCTACCTTGAGGCAAAAGCACATGGGATATGCCTAACTCATGAAGTCCACTGTCTAACTTTGGCCTTCCATTTTTTTTCCCCTCTCCAAGCACAATTCAGAGACTAGCAATTTAAAGAATACCTTCCTGGCTAAGAGATGAAAGTAGGAGGGGTAGTGGTGAAATATTGTAAAGAAATACAGGAAACCTGCTGTGCTCACTCATATGGTAGAAAGGGAATTCAGTGATTCACAGATCAATTTCATTTTTGAACTTCTGCCTCCTACATGGAGGACTTGGAATTTCTGAGCCTTTCAAACAGAGAAGGGAAATCATTTGGGCAATGCTAAGCTAGAGTCACTTCCCAAGTAACTCCAAATTTTATAAAGTCCTCTAGTATAGAGTTCCTGTCTTCCATTTTGAGGAAAGGAATCTTCTAAGATAAGAGGATCAGTCATAGGGACCCTGCAGCTAGAGACAATGAAGAACTCACTCAAATAGTGAAGGCCCAGGGAAAAGGGGCTGTCAGACCAACAGCACCACTGGTGTTTTCCCTTCCAAGAGAATCCAAGTCCTCAGACATCTTTAAGGTGTGGATGTGAAAGGCTGAGTTGGCAGACAGAAGAGTAAAAAGGAAAATGACACGTTGAAGAGGCTGTGGGGAAAAAACAGGTACACTAAAGCACTATTAGGGATGCTATGAACTGGTCTAACTGTTCTGGAAAGCAATTCAGAACCAAGCCCAAAAGCTACTAAACTGCACATACCCTTTGACCTAGAAATACCACTACTATAGTTATACCCCAAGGAAATCAAAGGAAGGGGAAAAGGACTAATATATACAAAAATATTTATAGAAGTTCATTTTGTAGTAGCAAAGGATTGGAAATTGAGGGTATGTTCATCAACTGGATAACAGTTGAACAAATTACAGTGTATGAATACTACTGTGTTTTTAAAAAAATGGTAAAGGTGCTGGTTTCAGAAAAATCTGGAAAGATATACATGAACTGATGCAAAATGAAACGAGCACAACCAGAACAACATTTTATAAAGTAACAGCAGTATCAGAAAAATAATCAACTTTGAAAGACTTAGTTGCTCATGGTCTTCAAAGTTTCTCCTTATGTAATTCTTTACATTCATTTTTGGCATCCATCGCTTGTCTGTATGTTGAACATTTTATACAATAGAGTCAGATACAGGCTTTTCTGTATGCCTTCACAAAAGGATTTCATTTAAGGTGTCTGTTGATACAAATTCTACCTGTCTTTCTTGCGCAGTGGATATCTTTTTTCTAAGTACCACAGATATTCTCTTCTAAAAAGCTGCACTACTCATTCCAGCTCTCGTTTTCCAAAAGGCAAATCATCTTAGAAGTTTATTATCCTTATCAATATTACACAGTAAGCAGAATATAACATACTCTTTTAAAGACAAGATGTAAAATTGAACCAAGTTTTAATTTATTTAGTTCATTTTGATAATATGCATGTGAAATTATAAACTATAATTATACAGGTGTAGATACAAGAAAAATAATCTATAAGTAACATTTCAAAGCAAATTTAATCAAATTTGGGACTACACACAGGACACTGCACATTCCTATTTCACATCCCATGGCAAAGAAAAAATGTCTACTATAAAAAGATGAATTTATGCTTTTTGACTACTGGAAGTAAACTGTGAAAATAAACTACACCACTCATTAGAAGCAAATTACCAACCATTTCTTAAAAAGGTACACAGCTTCAAGTTGGGTTTTTAAAAGTTTAAACACTGTGCAAAGATTTTACGAGGCCTCATTATGGTAATTTCCTAAATCCATCTTTAACATAATTCAAGGTAATTATCACATTTTAAAAAGATGCTCCTGCTCATTTTTAGACACAAGTATTCATACACACATACACACACACACACACACACACACACACACACACACACACACGAATTGATAAAACAAGAATAAGAAGTCTAAACCTGACTTCTTGATTTCATTTTCTACTCCTCCTTCTATTTACAACATATTTAATATTTCCTCTTTCCTCTAATTTCAAGCAGGCATAGGATATTCCTAACCCTTCAAGATCATTGTTTGGCCCCATAACAATCAAATATCTTATGTGGTATGCACCCATCACCTCTACTTATTCACTAGTCCTCTGAAACTACACACTCAGGGGTCAACAAAATCGAGGGTTTTTATCAATCTTTCATTCTTCTTGCTCCATCTATAGGAGTTTTTACTACTGACTAGTACTTCACCCTTGAAGCTGTCTCTTTGCTAAGACTGTATTGTATACTTTCTTGATTCCCAAGGCTTTTTCTTTAATCCTCAAATATCAATTAATCACCAAATTCTCCTGATTCTTCCTTTGCAAGATATCTTAAATTAGTTCTTCCTTTTCCATTCATAGCACCCACTTCAAATATCACAACCTTTTACTGTTTTGCCTCCTTTAGATGTTTTTAAAGATATATCACAAATTCAGGGACTTTATAATCCTTTATGATTTTCTGGTGACTTTCAAAAGTTTGGGGTCTGCAGATTTTCCAGACATGAGAGAGATTCAAACAGGACAATGGAGGCTATAACCAATAAAACTATTGAAACAGAATTATTTTTTGGTCTGCGATAAGGATGAAGCCAACTTTAAAATTCACTCTCATAAAAACCTGCCACAATTATGTATGATCTTTACAGTGCAAGAGTGCAGGAGTCAGGAGGACCTGAGTTGAAATCTCACCTCAGATACTTGACATTTACTAGCTGTGTGACCTTGGGCAAGTCACTTAACCCCAACTGCCTCAACCTGGGTCATCTCCAATCATCCTGATAAATATCTTTCTGCTCACTGGATTCAGATGGCTCTGGAGGAGAAGTGAGGCTGGTGACCTGCACAGCCCTCCCTTACTCAAAACAAAGTGAAGTGCAAGTCATGTCATTATTTCTGTGATGGCATGGTATTCTTTGGCAACGAAGAACGAATACACATACATTATTCTCTTTAAATAAATGCCTCATCAAAACAATTTATGATTAAATATTTGTTAAAATAATATACACACAATATCGAATCATTTGTTTTTAGTAGAAAGGGACAGAGAACTTCATTTCATTTCAATTCTACAAACATTTATTAAGTGTTTCATATGTGCCTAACACTGTGATAAATGTTGAAGATACATGGCTGGGTACTAAACACTTGAGAATAAAACTGTGACCTTATTACTCCTCAAAGTAATAGTCAATATAAGAACTATGGTTCCATATACCTATTTTCCATGTTGACAAAATCTTTATAATCAGGTCTATATATGCATCAAGGTAAGATGACAGTATGAGAAGGGAAATATAGGCAGGCTTTTGCAAAGAATATTTTGGAAAACAATTTGGAATTGCATGAGAATAATGAATAAAAAATTGTTCATAACCTGCCACCTAGCAATCCTATTCCTGGACATGGATGCCAAAAATGTCAGAGAAAGGCCTTGTGTTTACCAAAATATTCATGAAAGCAATTTTTATTATAGGGGAAAAAAGGAAATGGAAGATGATGCCAACCGATAGGAGAATGACTGGGAAAGCTGTCATATGTGAACATAGTGCAATGTAAGAAACTATAAAAACAAGGAATCTGATGAAACATGGTCAGACATGCATGAAATGATGTATGCTGAAGTAAGCAGGATTGGGAGAACGATAAACACAATGACAACAATATCCTGACATTAGATAATGACAGATCCACGCACGGCAGATGAAGGCATAAATCTGCCATCTTGGGCAGTTCTGCTTGGCTTTGTCTTTGTTAAAAGAAGGGTTGCCAATGGGATGGAACAGGGAAAAGATTGTAGAGTAAAATGATTTTAATATAAAATACATAAAGATATTGATAAAAATGTTAAAATCACCATCTTCAAACTATATATTTCTTGCAATTCAGTCTTCTAAAGACTACTGTTTTCCCCATATTCCTTAATTCACAGGACTAGGCAAAAGGTTGGGAATCTTAATTATCTCCATTGCCACCTCCAGACACTTCTATATCAAGACTCAAAGGAGTTTCCTTTTTCAACATCCATGTGATCTAATTTTACTTACTATCCTCTCCCCTACCTCGTTACTGTTACCTACTGACCTCCAGGTCAGCCTCCTAACTTTATCAAGGATTTTAGTGCCCTGCTCCCAAGTCTTTTCTACAACAACTCCTGGACTACAAAGATCACATTGGCAGCCCCTCTAACAACCTGACCAAATAATACTTCAAATCCAAAAAACTTTTTCTCTGTCTCACTCCAGGTACATAATAACAGAGTGATCTCATTTAGACCTCATCATCTTTCAGTATTGTGCGGCTTCTAATACCTAATATCCTGAAAATCTATTCTCCAACTACAATTCCTGATCTTTTCAGTTCTTTTATTCTCTCATACACTAACCTTTCTCTTTGTCTTTATCAAGACTAGGTTCTATGAGCCATCTCTATCCTCTATGTAACTTGCCTCCATAACCAATTTTGACCCCATGGCCTGCCATGTTAATGTATCATCAACTAACAGACTAGAGTCTATTGAACTCTGTAATCTGTTATTCCAGTGAGTTTTCAACATAGCAGGGAGCCAATTTTCTACTACTCTTGCTGCCAAATGTTTCAAGAGAAAACCACAAAAATGAACTGATTCCATCTACTACAACTTTATGTAACTCATTTGAGTAATCCCTACTCTGGCACACCCTTTAGCTTTATGGATGCCATATCCAAAGAGTTACTGTTTTAACCTTTCTTCTTTTAGAGAAATCTTTCATTTTACTTCCACTCCTTGTGAACTGCATTGGCTGCACTGCTCTATTCTCAAATTAAAGTATCTTCACTCCCTATCCACCTTCTTTTCAGAAGTGGCAATCTTTCTACTGATGAAGGTTAATCTTTCTACCTGAATGCTTGATCCCATCCCCATTTCCTCCCACTTTCTCCAGGATCTTGAGGTCATTCCTATCCCAAAATGAATTTTCAGTCTTTCCTTCCCATCTTGCCTTCAAAAATGCTCAAGTCTCTAACATCCAAAGTTCTCCTTGGACATTTATAACCCATTCAAATCAACAGATCTTTATTAAGCATTTTTCATACATAAAGTACGATGCAATTCCCATCTTACTACTTCCTCTTTACTACTAAAAACATTTTTTTAAAAAAATTTATCCTTATGCTGAAAGAAACAATGAATATTATAAGTTTCAGGAAGCATGGAAAGATTTATAGGAAGCGATATAAACTGAAGTACAGTCACAATAAAAAAAATCACATTGTTACAAAGAATAGGTCTTGTCCCAAAGAAGAGATATGAAAAGACACCTGTCTACTCTTTTGCAGAGATGAGTGGTACACAGGTATGGAATATTGCATATATTGCCATACTTTTGATATATTAATCATTTTTTATGATTTTTTTCTGTCTCATATCTTGGTTATATGCTCTTTGCAATGAAGTAGGGGTAATGAAGCTGGGGACAATTTAGGCAATGTAGAAATAATATGTGCAAAAATACATATTTTTAAAAGTTATCTATACCAGATAATATTTCCTCACTATAATTTGTTGCCAAATCTACCTTCATATTATATGTAATATAGATGTGTACATATACATATGTACAGTATATGAATATATAGTATATGTGGACATATATATGTGCAAAAATATACACAAGTATGTATGTGTAAATACACATATTTACATATGCACCCATACACATACATTTACACAGTCATTACTGTAATTCAGTCCCTTATCACCTTTGGCCAGGACTGTTACAATAGCTTTCTAAAGGATACTCTTTCTGCAAGTTTCTCTCCAGTGGAATTCAGCCTCCATTTAGATGTCAAGGTAATTTTCCTGAAGTGCAGGTGTGAACATATCAATTTCTTTACTCAATAAACTCTGGGGGCTACCAATTACCTCCAGTGTTAAACATGAACTCCTTTATTTGGCATTTAAAATCCTTCAAAACCTGTAGCCCTCCTGCTTTCCCAATATTCTTGTTTCTCTCCATTTATTTTACTGGTCTACTTACTGCTTTTTTGAAAATGACATTTTTGAGCCTTTTGCAATGGTGGTCCCCCATAAATGGAATGCTTTCCCTCCTCACCCCTAACTTTTAAGTTTCCAGAAGTTCCCTTCAAGACTCAGCTCCAATTCACTCCCACTTCTGTGGGACTTTTCCAGTTCTCCCAGTTACTAATACTTTTCCCTTTCAGATCTGATTCATGTATTCCATGTTTATTTGTGTGTTTCTAGTAATTTATATGTTGTCTGCTCTATTTGAATATTCTCCTTGAGGGCAGAGGCCTTTTTTGTGTTCACTTCTTTCTATCTCCAGAGGCCAGCATAGTTTTTGGCACATAATAAGTACTTAATAAACATTTGCTGACTGACTCACACTCTCCTTCAAACCCTGTGACTGAGTTTTTGACTGAGTACATAACTGCTGAATTGGTTTCTCAAATGTCATTAAATTATCCCTCAACCGTTAAATCCAAAGGCCTTTTTTCAGTTCCTTTCATCCATGAATCACACTGTACCTTTTGACATTATCAACCCACCCTTCTTCCCAACAGAAAGTCTCTTTTCTTAGCTTCAGAAGTATCACACTTTTGATTCACTCATCTCTAATAATTCCTTCTGTCTCCTTTGCCAGTTCCTCTTTTTCAGGCTAACCTCATACACTGAAGGTTCCCCAAGTGTCTAGCCTTGGTCCTTTCTCTCTAATCACTTTCCTTTAATTTCACTCACTTCCATAGCTTCAACTACTACCTTTATTCAAGAGATTTTCAAATCTATCTCTTTAAGGTAGAACACTCTTCTGAGCTCCAGATATTCAACTGCCCATACATCTTTACCTGGATATACCACTAGCCCTTGAAAGGCAACGTACTCATCCAAAAGCAAGCTTATCATTCACATTAAATATGGCTTTTCTTTTGACTTCACTTTCTATTTAAGGCTCCATCTTGTTCATAATCTTGGGATTTTCTTTGACCTTTCCCTCAAGGGTTATGATATAAATTTCAGTTATAAATTTCACCTACAAAACGTTTATGTTTGTTACCTCTCTATCCCCAAAGCCAACACCTTATACTCAGGCCCTTATTACCACACGTCTGAACAACTATCATGGTCTTCTAACAGGCCTCCTCAAATTCATCTCACATAATAATGGAATAATCTATCTAAAACATTTTCTGACCAATATACTTCAAGGTTCAGAATCTCTAGAGTTCCATACTGTCAACAAAGCAAAGTTCAAAATCTTTTACTTACTATTCAAAGGCCTACCACAGTCTGCCATAAATCAACTTTTTGGCCTAAAGTCACACTGCTGCCCTCATGCACTTGACACTATAGCCAAAACAGACTGCTCTGTTCTTCCAAATATATACTATGCTCTCCTATCCCCTTGTCTTTTCTCACACTGTTTCTGATGGCTAGAATAAATATATTATCTCTGCCTACTGAATTTCTACTAATCCTTTAAAGTCTATTTCACGTGTTAACTAAAGGATTCCTTCCACAGTACTACTTTCCACTCTTCCTCCTCTGCCCAGAGCTGGCCCTAGTCTTAGCCCTCAAGCTTCATAAGGTACTTTATTTTGGAATTCCCTGCACTTTTCATGTATCTACCCCAGTGCCTAACACTGGAGTTGTTCTGCATATATTAAGCACATAAATAAAGCTTATTATTGTGGATGAAATATAATTTGAGTGCCATTCCCGACAGATGAGAAATTTGCTCACATGTTCACATACTTATTTGTTAAGTATCTACTAGGTGTTCTATATAGACTAGTGGAGCTAATGGGATGCTAAGGAGTGTGAGAGTTAAGGGCAGCAAAGGGCCCTGGCCCACAAGGAGCTTACAATTTAATTATAATTGACTATACTTGAACCAATTATTGATTGAACAACATACAACAGTATAAAACGAAGTGCTAAATCACACAATGTAGGAGCTCTGAGAAGGGAAAGGTCATTGAGAATTAGAATAGTGAAGTCCAAGATTAGAGATAAAGAGGAGTTTCTTCTGGATCTTCAAGGACAG
>CM053769.1:670397505-670414345 GCA_028658325.1 Potorous gilbertii
CCTCCTCCAAAAAAATTAGGATTATTACCAGAGAATAAAACTAGAAGGCAAAATATAAACCAATCATTTCTCTTACTCATAAACAGTGCTGTTTGTAAGCAGTATGATTAGCAAATATGTAAACTATAAGCTAAAATGAGATTTATACTATTTTTCCTTTATCCCAGAAAATCAAGAGTTAATTGTACTTTCTACTCACATATTAGTTAGTTATAAGTTTTTCATAGATCTATCATTTGAAAATCAACACTATGCAACCTGAAGAAAAAAAACTGAAATGTTATACTTGTTATTCACACACAGTTCTCCATATTCTTCTATACTACAGGATTAATGTTGGATTCTACTTCCAAAGACCCAGGAATGCAACAACGCCTTCTAGAAGGAAATGGGGATTTATGCTAAAGTACATATCCTTATAAAATTTAACTTTTGTACATAAAAAACAGTGAATCACATTTTGAAACAGTGATGATCACGGATACATTTACATTGCATATTTAGCAGTAGCTGATTTTTAAAAGCCAATAAAAAAAACTTAGAAATTAAACTCTAATTGCTAAAGCAGGTAAGGCTAAATACTACATATGCTTATTACACTTAGAATACTAATTTGTCATTGTAGGTTTATCTAAAAGAAAATACATTTTTGTCAAGATTATACCACTTAGCAGTTATGACACAATAACTAGGCAGCATAACATTTAATATAAAAAAATCAAATGACTACAGAAATAAAACTGACACTTTTAATTTGCCCGAAAAAGGTATCAATTTTTAAGCTCAATCAGTAGTAGAAATGAACAAACTAGGGAAATAAGGAGGGTGAGATGTTTATAAGGTAGTGAAAGGAAATTCAAGTTGGACAAATTTAGGTCCTCCACATCCAGCCAATATACAAATCTTTAGCAATATACCAATGTTAAATAGTGAATAGAAACTGTAGAGCAATCAAGGTTTCTGGTATAAATGCTTTCATCAATGTTAATAGGTCAACATTGTTCTGCTTAGGTATCAAAGAGATTAAATTTCCTAAAGAGAATGTGAATTTCACTTGAGGATGATTTTCTATTTTTATTTAATGCCCAGATAAGTACAGCTGAACTAGAGGCTTGTTCTGATCTGATCTCAGTCCCTTTATGATTCTCCTGCTAATCCCACAGATCCTCACTTTGCTCTCTGTTATTAAATCCTAATGAATATAGCTCTATACCCTGTGGCTGTAGACTGAAGAGAGGGCAAAGGTAGAGGGAATAAAACACAATGTAAAAATAACAACAAAAAAGCAAATAAATCTGCATTTAATTTTTACTAGTGCATAGTCCCCATTCTAAAAAGCTCTCACTAAGTCATCACAGCTCTATCCTCTAGGCTACTAAAGCAAATTTTTCTCATGCATTTAAGGCTTCTTTTTCCCTGAAGGGGAGTCTGGACTTCAACCTGAAGCCCCACCTCACCACCCCTAGGAATGCCTCCAAGGGAAGCACAGTACTGAAAACTAAAATCAGTTATAGGAAGGATTTCATTGTGTACTTTCCCTCAAAAGAAAGATTCAGAGGAGCCTGGATTTGGAACTGAAGAGGACCTTAGATCATCTAGTACAACATGTTCCTTTCACAAATGAGGAAACTGAGGCTCAAGAATATTTTAAAACCACAAACACACATCCATGTTTGTCAGACAGTAACTCAATGAAGATGCAGATGCACAATACCACTTTAACTGCAGTGTTTTAATCACTGTTTTTATGCATCTCAGTTCTAGTATATTTGCCTATGTAAATCTGCAATGTATATACCTGTTCTTTTTCTTTTTGGAGGTACCTGCTAACTGAATTCTTATCTACAGATTCCCTTTAAATTTAGGTAAAATACCTAACCTTCAGGAGGCTCAATTACTACATGTGTAAAATGAAGTCGAGGAACTAGATGAAATTTAGGGTTCCACCTAATTATAAAATCATATGATTCCAAGAATGTATTGCTTTGCTATAATAATGCTGGATTATCAAATCTCCTGCCTCCTAACTGTGACTTATCCCACAAGGTTCTGTTCCGGAGTTCACCTTTTCTTTATACTCTTCCTTTTGGTGATCTCATTATTTTCCCTTAGGTTCAGTTATCATGTATATGGAGATGGTTTACAAATCTAAATATCTAGTTCTAATCTATCTTCTGAATTTTAATCTGCCTTATGAAATTGCTTGCTATAGGACATCACCCAAATGTCCACAAGCACCAACTTTAACCTATCCTGGAACTCAATGCCTTTCCCCATAAATCCATCTTTTGTCCAAATTTCCATAGTTTTACTGGAAATATCTACCAAACTAGGCATCAAGGTTCACATCTTCAAAATCAGGCTTCACCATTGCCTCTCTTATCGACTCCTCCCTTCACATCAAATGAATTGCTAAGTCATTTTTCCACCAGAATATCTATGACATTTCACAGGACCACCAGTCTAGTTCAAGATACCATCTTTTGCCTGGATTACTGCAACAATCTCCCAACTGGCTGCTAAAATGATTGCTCTTCCTCAAGTATAGATCTTACCATATTACTTCCAATTTGGCTTCCAGATACCAATTCCAGAACGCTCATAGCCTTTCTTCTTCCAAAATTGGAATTTTGTTTGTGGGGATTTTCTCTCAACATAGTCAGTTTATAAAAGGTCTTTAGAATTAGTAAGAGCATGGTATGTAGTAGGGTAAAGGGCTGACCTTGTAGTTACCTTCTAGTCAGGAAGACCTAGGTTCAGGTGTTGCCTCAGTCAAAAACTATGTGTCTATGAATAAACAAGCCAAAGAATTTCAGTGTTCTAGGCAATTCTCACAATAAGTGGAAGACAATCTACCTGTACTGGTGAAGGGAGTTTCCACAAGGAGTTCCCTACATGGATGTTACAAATCAAGGACAAAAACATTTTTTAATACAATAAAACAAATGAATGAAAATAACTGAAACTGGGCACATACTTAGCAAGTTGCTTCTCAGCATCGGCACAGAGTTCAAGAAGGCCCATCAGGACAGCAGACACATCCATATAAGGCTCCCACACTGTAAAACCTCGTCCAATTAGATCAATAGCAGTTCTTCGTATTGTGCTGTGTGGAGGGAGTTTAGGACTAGGTGGTTGCAAGAGAAGGAATGTCAATGCCTTGCCTAAGGTACAAAACAAAATGAAAAGGAATATGTTAATTTTGTTTCTTGGATTTTTTTTTCTGAGACAAGTTTTCAAATTGTATTTCACATATTTGAATTAAACACCAATTCAGACTACAAAGAAGTTGTGGACTACAACAATAAGATATGCTTCCAATAAACAGACAAGTAAATCATAAACCTTAAGCATCTTAATAAAATGACCAAAGTAGAAATCAGTTCTTACTTATATGGAGTATAGAAAAGTCATTTTGTTAAGTTATGCTTAATATCTCAAAAATATTTTTAAATTGGACAACAAAAAATATTTCTACCAAAAGTATAGTGGCTCCCTCACTGAAGGTAGCATGATACAACAGAAAAGGCATTGGATTTGGAGGCAGAAGATGCGCTCCATATGAACTTGGAGACAAAACATTGGATAAAGTACTGCTCCCAAAGGCAGGAATAGTTGGGTTCAAATTCTCAAACATTTACTAAGTATAGTCCCTGGGCAAGTCATTTCATCTCTCTCTCTCCTCAGTCTCCTCATCTGTAAAATGAGGGATTTAGACTTAATGACTTGTAAGGTCCTTTCTCTGTTCTAAAACTAAGATGCTCTGAATTTCCTAAATGATGTTTTTCCTACTTAGTGATCTACAAAACAGTTATCTTCCTCTTCTCCTAAACTAAGACAGCATTGCAGTTATCTCCTTTACTATGCATTTTAATTACTAAATCAATTGCCAAGTTGTTCCTGGGCAGGTTTCCAAAGCACTCAATTGGGATCTAGATAGTCACAAAACTCAAGGCTTTACCTGTTAGATATAAAAACCAGCTGCCATTGCTTCCCCCAACCCTTAAAAGCTCAGGTGCCCAGCAGGACTGACCATGGCCAATTGTGTTCCCTACAGTTCTCCCAGCACTGTATAGCTAGCTGGCACTACTCTAACTCCCTCCAGCCCTAGGTTTCAAAATCAGCAAGTTCTGTTATGTCTTTCGTCTCTGATAACCAGGTATTATGAAAAGAACACAGTACATAGAGGCACAGTGGATAGAGCTTCGGACAGTAGTCAGAAAGATCTGGCTATATTCATACTCTAGGCTGTCTGTTTTTTGTTTTGTTTTGTTTTTTTTAGTTGAGAAGGTTTTTGCAATCTCTTAAGGGTCACTGATATATTATTGATATTTCAAAGGTGGCCATCATCCAAGGAAGAATCATCAAATGGTCAATCAACCAGTAATGGGTCTTTTCATATTAGTCAGGTTGGAACATGTGAGAAACCCTTTCACAGGAGGATTACTAGAACATGCCTTACTCTAGCATAGCCTTCAAGGTCTCAAGGTCACTTGGAACATGGTGACATGCTATATAAGACTTCATTTAATATTTAATAAACCAATGCATATGTCCATTTGCTAAGGATACAAAAGCAAAAATGAAAACTTTCCCTCTAAAAGCTACATGGTCTTGGGGAGGAAACAAGAAGGCAAAGAATAACGAGGACAATCATTAGTCATTCTCGCAGGAGAGAGAACTAACAACTGTGAAGCCAGAGAAAGATTTCAGAAGAAATGGAAACTGAATTAAACATTGAAGGAAGAGATAGATTCTGAAAGGCCAAGACACAAAGAGAGAGTGCACTACGAGAATGGAAGCATAGTGGCAAGAGGTAGCGCTTGGAACAGAGTCTAAGAAAGAGAGTACATAACACTAGAAAGGTAAGTTGGAAGCAGATTGTCAATTAATAATCATTTATTTAGTGTTAAATGTGTGCTAAGCATCAGATATAAAAAGGCAAAAACACAGTCCTAGCCCTTGAGGAGCTCCTATTCAAATGGGGGAGAACACATATAAATAAATAGGGAAATATAACAGATATACAGTATAGATGGAAGGTAATCTCACTGAAAGCTATCTTTCTGAGAAGTGGCCATTTTCAAAACTTTTCAGGTCATTCAAAAGATTGTGAAAGGCCTTAAATGTTACTAGTCTAAGGCATTTAGATTTTACTGCAAAAGCAGTAAGTTGGGGAACATTAATATTTTTGAATATGGAAGTGATATGGTTAAACCTGTGCTTTAGGAAAGGTGGGGTTTTTTGAGCTGGGTGGACAGGACAGCAGTGCAGAGAGTGGATTAGAGAGGGAATGACTTAAGGCAGGGAGGCTAACAAGGAGGCAATTATAATAGCTCAGAAAGGAGATGATAGCCCTTGATTAAAAAGAGGATAGAAGAGTTAGAACCAATAGGATGTGGTAAATGACTGGTTTTGTAGTTGAAAAGAGAACAGAATCATGGATGATTAGATCATAAAAAAGTATATCTAGGAGGAGTATGGGGTGCTTAAATAGCTATGGTAAAAGAATTAAAATGGCAATTATTCATATAAAGAGATTTGTTTTCTTATCCATTATATTCCCTATGTTCAATTTATCTATAAAAATTAAGAGAAAAATGGTTTAAATTGTCTCATATTTGAAACCATCCATATATATTTATCCATACTTACACATGTAATAAATATAAATGTGTATAATTATGTGCATAAATATGGATGGATTTCTTCTTAACACATATATTGCACATACATTGTTTTTTTTTAATGGTTTCATTATATGGTTCCTTGTAGCTTTATTTAGATATGGTTAAGAGTTCAACTGGAGTGCTTTCTAAGAGAGGGTTTTTTATTTGTTTTTGAAAAAATTCTTCCTTGTGTTGTTTGCCTTTCTTTGAAAGGTATAAATAAGTACATCCACTCATTATAAACAAATAGAGTAACTCGTAAAAAAAAATAAAACAAACAAAAAAAAAACAACTGATCTCATTCAAAGTCCTTTGTGCTCCCTGTATTATCCTGAACAACTCATTCCACCTTTGGGCTGGGTACCTGCAAAAGGAAAAAATAGTTTTGCTGCATCACTGGGTTGCTCCAGCTGCACTTAGCATGATAATGATGAATACTATACACTGCAGAATTCCCCTTCTTTTCTTCTTGGTCTCTAATTTCACATAAAGAAATGGGCATGACAGTGCTTAGAAAACATCTTGTTGCTCCTCTTGCAAAGAGCCAGGCCTCTTTTCCTTCTAATATTGTATGATCAGGAGCTTCCCCTTTGTTACATTGACTACCACCTCTTTTTCCTTCAGCAGTTTATTTTGCAATTCTTTCTCTAGTTCTTGAAACATGACTTTTTTTTGTTTCTGTTTGCCCTTCTTTTCTTTTAGAATGGTCACTCTTGCTTTTTCTTCAGTGTCCTCTATCAGTTTAGACTCTGTGTCTTCTATCAGTTTAGATTTATGTCCTCCTCTATCAAAATGAGCTTTCTTGTTTTTGATTCTTTCTTCCCTAGGTGACCCACTTCTTCTTTCATTTTTATCATTATTTTACTTCTTGCAACATTTTATTCTCTGTTTCTAACTCTAATTCCAACTTGGCCATGTAACAGCCTAGACTCAATCTCTTCCATTTCTTCTGGCTTTACTCTTTTCTTCCTCTTTTACTGGCTTACTTATCATGTCTTCCTTTTTTTCATGTTTTTTTTGGTCTGGATATTTTTATTGTATCTTCCACCTTATTCTCATTCGTGTCATTTTTCTGCTTGATGCCTTCAGGCATAATTTCATTTTCCATGTTGCTATCCCAGTCTCACTCTTCTTTGCTTGAGCTGTAGTGGTCTTTTCCTTGATGCCATCCTCTCTGATCTTATTTTATGTATAGAAATAATAATATAAATATAAATATAATAAATAAATAAGAGCATATCATGCTTTTGGAATTTGTTATAGTATTACTGAAATTTTGTTCCATTTCTTAAGCACAAACATTCTTAACAAGATATCATAAAGGATTTTCACTTATTTGATCAATAAACTTATTGATAATATTCTAAAATATAATTATACATTTAAATAAAAAGTGAGGAATATATACGGTGAAGAATAAATTTTCCTATTTTAATACTAGAACAGTGCCTGGCACATAGTAGGCACTTAAAACATATTTTGTCTTGTATACCTAAGCAGCGTTATTATTAACTGGGGTAAAAAGTGAAAAGCTAAACAAACTACTTTTCATTATTTTTAAGTAAGTTTTAAAAATTACAGGGTAATAGAGAATCCCAACATCACTATTACAACTATCATCTTTGCGAATAACTCTATTATCTACACACTTGGGCAATCAAAACAGAAAATACAAAGACTTATTTTAAATCCCTCTCTACTTCTTAAGTAATCATACAGACTTCAAAGAGTTTATCATTAATTGAAGAGAGGGACACTGGAGCAGAATTTTCATTAATCACCTCTCACTCAGTAAACTTACTATTCAATTAGCAAGACCAACAACTTTTGGTCACCTAGTCACAAATCACCATGCTATAGTATCAAGTCATTAATCAGCACTCAAAATTTTACAGCATAGAAAATATGAACAGAGATAGTATATATATGTTTGATTTTAATCTCATTTCCATTGGTAAGTGCTAATTATTTTTGTAAAGTAAATATTAAAATTACAACACAAAGAACAAGGACAAAAGATAATATAGTCTCTCTGTGCTGTATGAAAAATAAACAAAGTAAATGTTGCATTTGCATTGCTAAAGCTTATCTTTGACATCTCTATAAATCAAGATACTAAATAAATAATAACTTCCAATCTTGATAAAGTAAGTTTAAATGTTTAAACCTGAAATCCTATGAGGAGTTAATATTGAAATATATTTTGTCAACAAGCAAAATAGAGTACGAATTCTGCCCTCTTATACAAAAATTACAAGTATTTAATCTCAGACTTTCTCTAAATGATGTAAGCAATGTTTAGTCACATATTCCAAAAACCACAGGACTTGGAGTCTGAAGATCTAGGGACTTGGACCATTAAGCCATTATGCTTGGTGACCGTAAGAAAGTCCCAATCTCTCTGAGTCTCAGTTTTCACTTCTATAAAATAAAGAGTCAAACTAAATAATCTCTAAGGCCTACACAGCTCTAAATGCTGCGATTCCATTAGGTCATTACCACTTATGTATGCAATGAGTTTATTTTTTTCCTTTTCATAACTTCACAGTAACGATCAATGCCGGAGAAATACCACAGGGCCCCTTCTCCCTTTTACTCCATTTGTCTTTAAAATCAATCAGACCTCCTCATGTTAAGATAAAGAATCAACATGTGAAAAACTAAAGTAGGCTATAAAGGCTAAATAAGAAGAAAGTATCTTTTCATATTCAAGTGAGAACAAAAGGAAAATTTCAAAAGAAAAGCAATCAGCTGCAAAGTAGAAATCAGGCAAACCAAGAAGAATCTGGGGAGAATCTAGCAAGGAATTTCCAAGTCAATAACAAAGACAATTTAGTTTTCTACAATTCGCATTGCTCTTCTATCATTATCACAGAAGTCATTCCTTCATCATCCATAACTATTTTTCTCCAAATTACAGGTTAGTAACAGTTAATATTTATATAAAACTTAGGTTTATAAAGCATTTTACAAGTATTATATCATTTGATTTTCCTAATGATCCTATGTGGCAAATGCTAAGGTCCTATACATGTATCATTACCTACATTTTAAAGATGAGGAAACAGGCTTAAAGGGAATAAATGATTTTATGATGGTCATGCAGCTAGTAAGTATTAGAGAGACATTTGAACTCAGTCTTTCCAATCTCAGACTTTTCCTACTACACCACACTGCCTCTCAAGTGAAAATAAATATGGGAGTGGGTTTAGCAAGCAACCTTGATTTGCAATTCCAAGAATGTCAAATAAAAAGGCAAAATATTTGGTTTTATCTGAGAATGATTCCAATATCTACATCTCTAGCACATCACATTTCCAAATACCTGCTAAATAGTTCCATCCATCTTAGATGTCCCTGCAAGAATCTAAAATATGACAGGTTTAAAACTATATGCATTATCCCTCAAATTAGCACTTCTACTTGAATTTCTATTTCTGTTTATGGGCACCACCGTTCTCCTAAACACTTTGGTTCATGCATACTGGAATATTTTTAGCAGGAATCTAGAAAACAATGCAAAGGATTAGAATTTTAGATTTGTAATGTTCTCAGTAGATATATACTTTTCTTAGTTACACTATATCTCCAGTCCCTTTCTAACTTTCGAATCTCATGACACTTTATTCCCCTCCATACACTCTGCTAACACCGGCCTTCTTGCTACACCTCTCACATGACATGCCATCTTGTAGCTCTATGCCTTTGTACTTTCTCCCCACATGCCTAGAATGCTCTCTCTCCTTATCTCTGCCCTTCCTGCATTCCTTCAAATCTAAGTTGAAACCCACTTTCCACAAGGGACTTTTCTGGGTCTCCCTTAATGATAATTTCTTCCCTCTGAGATAAAATTCCAACTTATCACGTATATATGGTTTTTGTATATAGTTGTTTGAATGTTCTCTCCCCCAATTAGAATGGCAGCTCCTCGAAGGTAGGGATTATTTTTATGTTTCTTTGGATCTCCAATGTTTAGCATAGTACCTGACACATATTAGGTGCTTAGTAAATGCTTCTTGACTGCACAGGAGCCCCATCATTCCCATATTTTAAATGGTGGTTCAGAATTCCAAATTTCACTCTTAGACATCATCTTAAACAGATGCCTGCTTCTGAATTATTCATTTATCTTGGGAAATCTTCAATAGTAGAGATGAAAATAACACCTGTGCTCTTAAGTTCTTCAGGATTTTTTGATTATATTAAACGAACACCATTTAAATATAAAAATGCATTACTTCAAGGAGTCAAGATGGCAGAGTAAAGGCTGGGACCTGTCTGAGTTCATTTAAACTCCCTTGCAAATAACTTTATACGATGCCTCAAAACAAATTCTGAAGTGGCAAAACTCACAAAAGGATAGAGTGACACAATTTTCCATTCTAAGACAATGAGGAAGACTAGCAGAAAAGGTCTGTCACACTGGGGCTGAGAATGGAGTGCTACAGCGCAGGCTGCAAGAGACACAGGTCATGCCATAAGAAATCAGCATTAGATCTGTTGGGTGACTGAACCTGTGGCAACAGTGGCTGCTTCTGTAGCTCTTAGACCACAGACAGTAAGGGGGTCAAATAACTGATCAGAAGATTACAGAGGTCCCTCTATGACCACTGAGTGCAGAACTCTGTTGCATTACTCATATTTGGATCTGGGTCATATTCCCAGGGTGACAAGTTGCACTAGCACACCAGCAATTGTGACCACATGGAGAACAGGGATCCTGGTCATAATTCCAGGGAGGAAAAGAGTGCCTGTGGTCCACTCATAGACCAGAACACAGGCTAGGAGAATAGCAAACACACATCTCCTGAGATCATACCATCTCAAAAGAACTGAAAGTTTACAGACTCCCAGAAGTAGATTTGGATATAGCTGTACAAAAAATCTTGAAGCTTGGGACAATGAATGTTTCACTTTGGGAGGACAGCCTGACTTTAATATTAAGATAAAAGTCAAGAAATGGGCAGAGAAAAAAGAGAAAATAAACAAAAAAAGATCCTGAACATCAAAAGTTACCACAGTGTCAGGGAAAATCAAAAACCAAACTCAAAGGAAGATAACAGTCAAAACCCCTACATCAAAAGCCACAAAGAAAAATGTGAATTGGTTTCAGGCCCAAAAAGAATTCCTAGAAGAGTTCAAAAAGGATTTTGAAAGTAAAGAATGGTAGAGGAAAAACTGGGAAAGAAATGACAGAGATGCAAGTAAATTATGGGTGAAAAAATCAACAGCTTGGCAAGGAGGCAGAGAGAGACAACAGACAGAGAACTATAAATAGTGGGGGGAATAGAATGAAGGGAGATAATGTTAGTAATTATAACTGTAAAAAATTATAGCAAAGTATCTCCAATAAAGGCCTAATTTCTCAAATATGCAGAGAACGGAGTCAAACTTATAAAAATAAGAACAATTTGATAAATGGATAAAGTGACATGAAGAAGAAATTTTCAGACAATGTAATCAAAGCTATCTATAATCATATGAAAAACTGCTCCAAATAACTATTGATTAGATAAATGCAAATTAAAACAACTCTCAGGTACCACCCCTAACCATCAGACTGGCTAATATGACAAAAAAAGTGCTGGAGAGGACATAGGGAAATTGAAACACTAATGCACTATTGGTGGAGTTGTGAACTGATCCAACCACCCTGGAGAACAATTTGGATCTATGCCCTATAGGCTATGAAACCATGCATAATTGCTGGCCTGCAATATCACTACTAGGTTTGTACCTTAAAGAGATAAAAAGGAAAAGGACCTAAATGTATAAAAACATTTATAGCATTAGTGGCGACAAAGAATTGGAAATTAAGGGGATGTCCATTGGGGAATGGCTGACCAAGTTACCATATATGATTGTGATGGAATACTATTGTACTACTATAAGAAATGATGAACAGGATGCTCTCAGAACTGGAAGTACTTACATGAACTGATACAAAGTGAAGTAAGCAGAACCAGGAGAACAGTGTACTCAGCACAACAATATTGTAGAATGATCAGCTGTGAACAACTTAGCTATTCTCAGCAATACAATGATCTAAAACAATTCTGAAGGACTTAAGATGAAAAACGCTATCTACCTCCAGAAAAGAGCTGATGGAGTCGAATGCAAATCAAAACATACTTTTAAACTTTATTTTTCTTTTTTATGTATGTGTTTTCCTTCACAAAACAACTAATATAGAAATATGTTTTGTCTTACTACACATGTATAACCTAGATCAGCCTATATCAAATTGCTTGCCTTCTTGATGAGGGGAGGAAGAGAATTTGGAATTCAAAATTTTAGAAAACATATTAGAAATGGTTTTACATATAATTTGGTGGAAAAAATTAAATTTTTAAAAATGTATTTTCCTAGGATTCTTCTGACAGTTACGTTTGTGTCCACATTAATCACCCACCAGAAATGAGCAGTACTTACCTGCTTTAATAAATTCTGGGAGGTTCTGTTACATACTGTATGCACACCCCAGGAAAAGAGTTGGCATACAATATTTATTGTCAGTTGACAAATGGCTGCTTCAGAATCCCTCAGCAAGGTATTTCCAATCACTACTGCTCATCTGTCTCTACTTCCCCTGATCTTCTCTGAATGACCTCTTAGATGATGGTACCTGTGGATCCACAATATCATTCCTCACTGAAAAAGCAGCTGCTTCCTAACTGGAGGCTTTGGGTAGAGCCTCTTATTGATTACTGAGCTCTAAGTATTTAGTGGTTCTTATTCCCTTTTGTTCCTTTCATATTCTTCCATCTTCCACCTCCTCACACAGGTCAGGATTCTCTTCTACATCTTTAGTTTCTTTTTCTTCTTTGTTTTTATATTAAAATTACTTCTTCTAGTCTCTCTCTCTTTTTTTTTAAAGGAATACAATTCTCTCTGCTAACCTAGAGGGCACGGAGGTTCTTCACCTCTTCAAGGAAGGAGGCCAGCCTGCACTTTGAGCACAGACAAGTGTTATGTTCCAAAGACAAATACTGGGCACTCTATTCTGTGGCTGCAAAACCTGTGGCTAGTACGTAATTTCAAGTGGTATTTTACAAAGTCATAGTTCAACTCCAATGACCATTTCATTAAAGAATATATTAGAGTGCATGCAAATTTGTTTTCATATACAGTAAACGTACATAGCAAGTTGGAAAAATATTTAAAGTTCAAGAAATACATCTGCCATCATGGATACATTCATTATGCTGCTTATAACACTCAACTGTTGGAATGATATTTCAAAAGGTATTTCAAGAACTCTTCCACTGCCTGTTTATTCTTCACTTCTAGGAAGTTGTAAGGGCTGCAGAGAAAATCCTGCTGCTACTCTCTAAGGGCCTTCTCTAAGAAACCAGCAGCAGTGGCTTTCAATCTAAGTGAATAGGGCTGCCTGGGGGCATATCCTTGGTAAGTAATATTGCAGAGGTGAAGTAAAGTTTCCTAAGTACAATGTTTTGTAGTATTCCAATCATTCTTTTCCCTAAATGTATTCCACCATTGTTATGTTCATTACAGGAAGGAGCATTCTGGCAATAGTAGAGATAATGTTGAATTCTAACAGTCTCTGTGGTGGGAGCTCTACAGGTAACTTACTCACTACTTTGACAATTTTTTCCTAAGAGCAAAAATAAACAATGGGTAAGTGGGAGGTTTCTTGATATTTTCAATCGTTCTCCTAACAAAGTAAAATAGAAAGCATGGGGAAGGTAACCACTAGCTTCTTGAATGCTGGTAGTGTTTTAACAATATGACAGAATAGGGAAAACGAGCAACAGTCCGTAAAAGATCTTTTGCCCTAGAATGGACTACATGTGTGGCTGTTGCTGCTCTGAGAGTGATTGACACTTCACACAAAGACTACATGGTTGTTCAGAAAATGCAGCTATCCTAAGCATTTACTCTTTGAAAGCACCTCTCCTCCTAAAAAATAGCTCCCACATGTTAAATTTTCTTATTCTATTTTGTTCCCTTATATTTCACACTACTAATTCAATCTCAGTAACTGACCATTTGCTCTGGCATCAAATAAGCAAGCTTAGATAATCTAGTAAATGAAACCATGGTAGTGAATTCACTATTTATCACTGATGTAATATTCAACAAAACTAAGAAGATAACAAAGACCACAGAGACTTTCCACTTCCCAAATTCCCTTTTGGACTTTTTGATATTTCACTTGAGGGTCAGTTTGTTAATATTGCCACAAGCAACAATTCAGGGGTAATATTTGGCTCTCTAAGCTCCATGCTTTCTTCAACATAGTTATTTTTGATGGGTGTTAAGCAACTAACATTTTAAAATTTTCTATTCACGAACTCAAAATATGAATACCAGAGTAAAAGAGTTTAACAGATTAATTTATCTTAAACATAGCTACTAAATTAATCTTCCTAAGACACAGCTTTGGTTATATCACTCCCTTGGTAAAAGTTTTAAATGTCTTCCTATCATGTAGGGTATAAAATCTAAACTCATTATTGTGGCATTTAGGGTTCTCCATCAGCTGGTTCCAACATAGCTCTCAAAACTGATCTATAACTACTGCCACCCCCATGTCCTAACAACTTAGTGGTCCATTCAAACTGCTCAACATTTCCCATCTCTATACTTTTGAAAATGCCATTACTTCTCTCTGTTACATCTCTATTAACTACCTTGTCAACTCCTCTCAGCCCATATAATTTCTTCCCATTCTTAAGATTCAGCACAAATTCTCCCTCTTTTCTTTTAAGCCCTTGACAGCTGCTTTAAACTAAACTCTTACTTTTCAGAACTCCTAAAATGATTATTTGATACAAAATTAATTTGTAATAAGTCATGTGCTTCCCTGTGAAATCAAATAACTTAACTTTTATACTTTTAAAGTCTTCTGGCTTCCAGCTAAATTATTGGCAATCTGTTGGCAGGAACACGTCATGCATTTGTGTATCCCCCAAGAATACTTCTCAGAGTATGCACTCAGGAAATATTCATTTACTTGAAGAACAGTGAGATATCAAGACATATGCAATTAAATTTAGTCTTATTCAATAAATTTCTTACTCTGAGATATGCCTAAAACAAGAATATCCTCAGCTGAAATCTTTTAACCAGCATGTTTAAAAATGAACACAGCTTTTATATCACTATCTCCTAGTAAGAATGCCAAGGACCATGCCATATGACACAACTTGCTAGAGTGTAAATTTTAGCATAAGATAGTTAATATGTGCGATTTTTTTGTAACATGTTCACACCCTATGGTCAAATGGGATCTCAATGACCAGCTTGCAAATGATGAATCGGGACACACGGACACACACACACACACACACACACACACACACACACACGCACGCATGCACGCACGCACACCCCAAGAATTTTTAAACCCAGTAAGATTCAAGTTGGCTATAACTCTATGGGTAGTACATAAAAAGGAATCATGCTATACCATCAATATAGTTCATATTTAACTGTTTTGCAGGTTTAATTTTTTTAACTGCAATAAAACTACCCTGTAAAGTACCTTTTCCCGCCTTTAAGTGAGTATTTTTTTAATGTTTTACTATAACAAAGAACAACACTAGAAGAATATATTTTAAAATGCTTGACTGCAAAAAGGAAAAGTGTAACACAGCCTAAAACACTCAAGAAAAATTAAATGAGAGTTGAGATATGGATAGCAATATGATCAAGAACACTAAAATGAAGCAAGGGAAATTAGATATATATGATATTAAAAAGGCACAAACGTTTGATGTTCTGGCCAGAGGAGTCCCAATGTAATCCTGACCTAGTCAATCGAAAGTTAGCTATTGTCTTTGCATTTTTACAATTCATGATAGGTAATCTGTACAGACAGAGCAAGGACTAAGATCTACTTGGAACATAAATATAAATTCATCTTATAAGTAAACATTCCCAAAGGATGAATATTATTAATAAGTATGAGTAATATATACGTATGAACAATATGTATAAGAGGTATATGCATATGAGCAATAATTCATATTAAATACCCAGATATGCTCGTGAGTATATCTATTATTTGTATCAATAATTAGGAATGACTACTATAGACATTATTACACAGGCAACTAAGGAGTGAAGCAGAGAGAAGGCTGGACCTAGGCTCAGGGAGGCCTGTGTTTAAACCGCAGATACTGACTCGCTGTGCGACACTTCATCTCTGTCAGCCTCAGTTTTCTCTTCTGTCAAACGGACATAATAATGATATCGACTCCCCAAGGTTCTTGTGAGGATACAATCTGGTAGCACTTGTAAGACTGTTCACCAGCCTTAAAGCACTATAGTATTGGTGGCAATCGTGGTGGTGGTGGTAGCAGCAGTAGTAGTTGTGGTAGCAGCAGCGGCAGCAGCAACAGCACTTGTTATATTCTGGACCCAAGAGTTAAGCTGGAATGTCCCCACTAAGCAGGCATCCATCTCCAAATGAACACTTCTAATGATGGTTCATCATTGAGGAAGGCAGACACCCTATTTTTAGACAGCGCTTATCAATAGAACTGTCATCTACTGAAAAGTGATATGCCTCTTCATAATTCCAACTAAGTGACAAATAATTCGAACTTCTTTAACTATAGAGGTGAAGTTACACTCAGGGCAAACAATTCATAGCTTCTTAGCCCAGTCATGCCATAATCTCAAACTCTCTATTTCTCAGGATATAGGAAGAGTGGAGAAGGAGGGTCCTTGAAAGTACAAAAACAAACCTAAGTTGTGTAGCTGAGACCTGAGTTCCTGAAAGGTCATCCCTTTTGGTTTGGGATAGGCTTTATCAAATTCAGAACCTTGCTCAAAGCTGTTATATAGGATGGAAAAAAAAATTCCAAAGGGGAACAAATGTAGCTTTCACATCAAAATTTCATTAACACAAAACAATCTGGCAAATGTGTGACTAAATGTGTAGATGGAGGCTGGGGACAAAAACTAGTAGAATGACAGTACACTGGCAGAGAGTCCAGGGAACCTCAGCCTATGGGTGGGCTGTGGGGGGACTGTAGGTTATTAACTAAGATCCCCCTTAAGGCAAGTACTATTCCTCTTAGATTATTTCTAAGTGACTTATTTTCTTATTTGTACCAAGTTGTTTGCATGTTATCTCCCCCATTAGACTATGAGTTCTTTGAGGGATCATTTTTGTCTTTCTTTGTATCCCCATCACTTTT
>CM053769.1:670414845-670452516 GCA_028658325.1 Potorous gilbertii
CAGTGAGGAGAAGAATGCTTTCAAAAGCAGAATTAGCCAAGTGGAAAAAGAGGTGCAAAAGGCTTTATAAAGGCTAATTCCCATGACTATAATTCTCTCCCTCTGCTTTATGACACTCCTAGTTCCCTCAAAGCTCAACTCAAGGAACATCTTCATATAATTTTCCTGATTATTCCAGTTGTTTGCATCACTCATCCTAAAGCACTGTGTATTATTTTGTTTTTTTCCCTGTATTTACTTAGATGTGAGCAGATTATATTCCTTTAGTAAAGGGGTTCTTAATATGGGGTTCAGCAATCCCCAAGGAGTTAATGAATAGAGTACAACGAGTTCACTGAACTTGGATGGGGAAAAAAATTACACTTTTCACTAGCCTCTAATCTACATTCTCTTCAACTAAGAAAGGAGGCAACATATACTGAGAAGGGGTTGATAAATTGCTACAGGGGTCCATGACACAAAAGAAGCTAAGTTCTCCTTCCCTAGTAGAATGTAAACTCCTTAATGGCAGGAACTGTTTCACCTGTGCATTGGTGTCCCACTACCTAGGCTGGTGCCTGGAACACAGTTAGTCTTTAACATTTGTTGAAGGAAAGATTGGTTAAAATCAATATGGAGCATATAAGGTGATAAGATAACAAATGAAAAACATTACAAATTCTAAAAATTCCGGATATTATTATTATTTATATTTTCTGAACTACAAATATGAATAATTCAATTCAGCAAAAATTCACAAAGTTCCTCTTCTTGGAAGTACTCTGAGTAGAACAGCTAATCTTGTGAGTTGACTTTCCTACAGGTGGGTTTTCTGATGGTGCCAGTTTAAGGACTAAACTGATTCTGATTCTAAAGGAAAAAAGATAATACAGTTCCTTACTTTTGCAGTTTTGATCACTTTTACAACCTCCTTCAACTGTTACTTCCTGTTTATTAGGGTCATTACTATCTAATGCTTGAATACTGACTTAGAGTCAATGAGTTCTCTAGTCACTCAAGTCATGGGGCTATGAACTAGGAGTCAAACTTAAGAAAGCTTGAAAAAAGTACTCCAGGTGAATATTCTAAGACCCTGTAATTAGAATTTTAAAATCTACTAACAGTTTAATATAAACCTTCAAAAAATTATTAACTAAGAATGTTTCTCCAAAGAATGGAAAAGAATTAATGTTCATTATGTTTTCTGTCTCAGAGAAACTACTTAGATACAAAGTCTCATATGATATGCATTTATAAAGTAATATAATAATAACAGGCAGCATTTATATAGTGCATTATAGTTACCAAGCACTTTACATATCTCATTAGATTTTGACATTTTTAAATATATAAAACTTATACAACCATACAACCAAATGAATATTATACCCTGAAAATACTCACTGTCATTATTCAAAATATTTCAGAGAATTGTAAAATGTTGGAACTAAATGGAATTTTACAGATAGACTGAGAGATCCTATTTTATAGATAAGAAAACAAAAGGTCAATCAATTGATCATTAAACATTAATTAAGAACCAACTATGTGTCAGGCATTGTGCTAAGCACCAAGAACGTAAAAAGAGGCCCCCCCCAAAAAAGAATAAAAAGAGATAAAAAGCCAGTCCATGCCCTCAAGGAGTTTACAATCTAATAGTGAAGTGTGTTAAGATCTACTTTTTATGGAATTGCCTTCTGAGTCATCACATCATGTTTCAACATATTTTCACCCACCCTTTGAAAATAAATGTTCCTAAAGTGAAGGCCAGAACTATGTAAGGCCCCATCAGGAAATGTGTAAGCTCCTCATTGCATTACATTTAAGATAAACATAAATCCCCTTGGCATACTATTCAAAGCTCTTCATATCCTTTTCTCCTTCTACCTTTCAAGTTTTATTGGCGATTCCTCCCCTCCATATACTCCACTACCCAACCAAATGCATCTTCTTGCTTTCCTTACACATGACACTTAACACCAAAAATACACTTCCTCCTCACCTCTGTTTCTTGGAATAAATGATTTTCTTTAAAACTCTGCTCAGGTGAAACCTTCTCATTAATACATTTTTCATCCCCTAACCACTAATATCCTCCTCCCATCCAATTATGCTAATGTGTATATTTTGCATATACTGACCATCTTATTTCCCCTACTAGAATGGAAGCTCCTTGAGGATAGGGACTATTTTACATTTGTCTTCATATTTCCAATACCTAGCAGCACACTGTATGGCACACAGTAGGTGCTTAATAAATGACTGCTGACTAATTAGGTTAACAATCAAGGTGGATAATCACTTCTTGATAAACCCACTAAGTGGCTAAAAAGCCACAAAACTTTTTTTTGCATAGTCCATTAATTGACTATGCAGATAAATCGAAAAGGAATTTTAGAAGTATTTTGAATAATGTCAGTATCACTGGAGTGCAGTCTTTCAAAATGACTATTTTGTGGGAAAACATTCATTTGCTAAAGTTCAGCTATGAGTTAAGGGTGGGGAGAAAGTCTTATCTCTTTGCGGGAGAGGGAGAAGGAGGGGGAGAGGGAAAGGGAGAAGTGCTTACTTAATTTCATACTTTATTGAATTTTTTTATCCCATCAATGAGGGCACTCCCTCCACTCAAAGAAACTGAAGCCCACTTAGGCCTTCTTACCTTTATTCCACAAGATAGATATGTGTCCTTCTCCTTCCATCAATCCTCAAAATGTGATCCACATAACATAAAGGGAGGACTTTCCCTCTAGATCTTTTGATACCAATGAAGGAATGCTCTTTCCCCATTAGCAATCCCATTCTACGTTCTCACTATAAGACTACCACCATTTTAGGTCTCTCTGCTAGCATACTATGCATCAGTTACTTCTGTTGTACAATTCTTTGTTATGAATATACTGTGGCCTACTCATTACTATATTATCTAATGTTAAGATCCTAATTTTATTCATAAGGTTTTAAGAGTACCACTTCTGAGAAAGGAATGAGTAGCTAGAGATTTTAACCTCTTATGGAAATTTGTGTCTTATTAAAATACTATAAGAAATAATTTACAAAGCAGTTCTTAGTACTCTTAGGTCTAAAGTGAAGAACTTACTCCTCAAAAGAAGGATGATATCCAATTAATTTTATCTTTATAAACTGCCACTTGCCTAAAGTAATTTAATTATTACTGGAAAGTAAATGAAGCTAAAGCAATGATATTTCTTGACAAAGACCATTTGTGTTAATCACAAATGTGACAAGAACCTAAAACGAAGTAAAAAATTTCATTTGTAAGTTTATAATTGCTTCTTACTTCCTTTTTAAAAAAATAATTCAAACTTGGCTAATTAAGTTATTAGCTGCCATCAGATAAATGTCAAGCAATTCTAACAGATATTTCATTGGAAAAAATTAAAAGTAATTAGAAAAGCTATTTGATTTTAAAAATAATAGACACAGTAAAATAAGGAAGTGGTAACTACCTTAGAAAAGCACTGATAATTAACCCTTTATAGACCTATACTTGAGGTCAACAGTAATTTGTTCCTGATTTAAAAAATACCAAGTTATGTATGATGTGCAGACTTGTGCTGCTTTTGATGAAAAAATGATTACTATTTTTAAAAATACCATAAGATGGACAGATGGTTTGCAAGACATGTATCCTAAGTGATACTTTCTCTTGTATTTACTTTATTGAAGTTGAGTAAAATAAGAAGGAAAAAAAAGACAGGCAAACAAAAGTCATTCTGCTTCCTGTTTCTTGGTCTGGACATCTTTGTTTAAGCTTTGACTTGGCTTAAATGAAGGAATTAATATTGACAAAAACATCAACTAAGCTAATGAGTTGTTAGTTAAGGCAATAAACATGTCACATTAGAGTCAGCGCAGTAAAGAGGTAATTAGCCCTGGAAAAGCTCCGCTGATTGGAGCTGTTGAGATTCTTTGCTCTTAACCTTTGAGTCCATTATCTAATGCAGGACAAGTAGTGGCTATGCTAATGTGACTTCGCCAATACATATCAGCTTTGCAATAGTAGCCAAAGCCTAAATTAACAGTTTTGCAATGGTGCTACTATTTTTTAAACATATTTACAATCCAGCTATTAACAAATGGATAGACAAGGTTAAACCATAACTCATTCTTAAACATGGATGAAAAATTCAAATCCACATAAAAATAAAATAAAAAGATGCATATCTAAAAATTACATTACACTTAAGCTTGAATGAAATATACTTAATAAAACATGAAGAATCTCCCTCAACCACAAAACAATCTCCCTTTCATAAAAAAGGTTACTATAGTACTCCATTGATCATGGTGATAAAAATATTAATAACTGACAGTTTTATCACATTTTAAAGTATATCAAGTGCTTTTCAATATTTCATTTGATCATACAATCAGTCCTATTAGGCTGGAAAACAGGTATTATAATAAACATACAGCAATAAAATGACTTGTCCATGGTCACACAATTGTTAAGTGTCAGAGGTAGGATTTAAACTTAGGATTCAATTGATGGCAGTTCTATACTATTATCTGCTACACCATATTGTTCTGTGCTAATGGATGCAAGTGATGCACATAATCCAAAATAGCAGATAAGGTTCTCATATATGAAATAAGTGCACAGATGCTATAATGCTTTTCAAATGCATGAGCTTTTATCTATAGATTAATTTCATTTTTTCAGAACAAATTATTCTCTGCTCTCACATATTCCTTTTGGATTCCATCATTATTTTTTTTATTTTACTTTGGAATAAATAATTCAAACTATATTTAGTTCACACTGAGGAAAAACTGAGAAAAAGGCACTGTGCAGAAACTCCAAAATGTCAGCCCAGAGGCCACAAGCATGTGAAAAGAAATATTCATCAACTATAACAACAGTATTTATGAGATTTGACAAGGAATTCCCACATACATGAAAATAATATATCCAAAAATCAACTAATTTTACTTTCATATAAACATCTCATAATGTTAGCAAGTGGGGAATCAATGATTAAAAATGAAACTTGAACTTCATATGAAAAATGTCTGAATGTACATATATATACATATATATAAACATACACACATATAAAATTACCATTGCACTGTCTTCACTAAGAGAAGTCATAAGTAGAAAAGAAAAAAAAAGATTTCAGAAGAAAGGCACTAAACCCCACAATAAATCTGTTTGTTTGTTTTTCTGGTGTCTAAATTCCTACAAACACAACTTAAAATATATTAAATACTTCAGTGTTTAAAATGTATACTGACTTTCTTTTTATATGTTTAAATATTGTACACAATTTTCTTCCACAAAGAATGATGGAGAATTATCCAAGGACAGTGATTTTCCCCCCCAAATTGAAGCAATCTGGATCACTAACACAGATATGCAGCCTAGTTGCTCATGCAAATGTGTTTGTATGCGCACGTGTACATGTTAGAGAAGGAAAGACAATGGGACATTTACTATACAGTAAATCAATAAGTACTATCTTTTTCAGTCTGAGTAATTTCAAAAGGGACAGGAAGCAATTAGCTGCCTCATGCCTTATTGGTCAGAGCACAGTTGTGATATTTTTTATTTCTCTCCTCTCATGAGAACTCAAATATGGCTCTTTTTTTTACTAAACATTGCAAATCTATATAAACATCTAAGTGGCATAATTTTTCACTTATTTTTGGATTTTTATAGCATAATTTATGTTAAATAAGTCAAAAGTTTTGTTTTTCTGTCAAATAAAATGACAGAAATAATACTGTATAAATGAGTACATTATTCTATACATATATATTTTTCTGTTGGTCATGTATATTTCTTTCTTCATCATACGGAACTTTTCAAATGATAAAAATGTAACAATAAAAATTACTTGCTATGTGTTAAGAAAAAATTAAAGATGTTAAAATACTTTTCATTGTATAAATCTTTATTTTTGATATCATTCCTATACAAAGTTGACACAAAATAGTTCCACAACTGTTTAATTTATTTGTGCATTATATAGACAGAGACAAACACAAAGATAATGCAGTGATTGCTTTTTTTTTTTAAAGAAAATCTGGGTGAAATGCTTGTACTTTTTTTAAAAAAGTTAAATAAAATACATATGAAATGTATTCAAATTGTTGCTTCAAAAGTGGCATAAAATAAAAGGTGAGAGAAAAATTATACAAGTTAAAGGTTATAGAACTATATTTTTTTGAAATTTCAAACTAGAAGACTATAATTTGTCAAACTTAAGAAATCCTTTCCAAAGTTATTTATAAGCTGGATATTTCATATTAAATATATCTCCTTGAGTTTTATCTAGGTAATCCTATACATTACAAATTGCCATCCTGATGGATAAAATAACAGTTGAATATTTTGCATATATGAAAGATGATGACCTAAGCTAGTGGAACAAAAGAGCTGAACTAAACTCACTTTATTAAAAGGAGTCATACTGTTCTGAAACCCAATAATAAAGCAAAGAAAAAAGGAAAATAAACAGAAATGTTATAACAGCTGGTTTGCTAGCCTTTTCTGTCTAACTCTGGCCTAGTTAAACTGACCTAACAATGCTATTTTTCTTCCTCTCAAAATCTGCAGTGGGTGAATCAAATGTGAAAGCAAGATCAATTCTGTTCCAAGACAGTAAATGAGCTTTAGATCAGACTTGTTTCAATTTATGGAGAGAGCCCAACTATGCTAGCTCAAATGCATGCTTACTTGAGAGCATAAAACTATATTACAGAATCATGAAAACGGAGAACAATCATTTCCCCTTCCTTTACCCATGCAAAAATTTTGTCATAATCTAGTAAATTGGGGGGGCAGGAGGCTTGGGGGAATTATGGAGTTCTGAGGGGTTGGGAATCAATAGGGCTTGTGATGTATCACATTCAGCAATTGTACTTAGAGCTAGCCAAAATAAATTTTATGTTTTTAGGAGATTTTAAGAGATCAGAAGTGTTTAAATTTTCACATTTGATAGAGCTCTCTTAGAAAAATATAGAGCCAGCTAGTATCTCAAAACAGAAATACAAAAGTTGTTATACTAGCAAATTATTATGATAATAGTAATATTATGGCAGAGTTTCAGAAAATTCCTTTTTCACAATCAAGTAAGTAACTTTTACTTTCAGTATAATACAGATACCATCTGATAATGGCAATTTGTACTTTTTTCTATATAATTTCAAGGTTCATGTAAATCTGGCCCTCAGCAACTCAAGAAGACTGTATCCAAAGGTGGAAATATGTACTAAAGATATAACAAAGTACGCTAATGTAATTAAATATTCCTGTTTATCATTCCTCACCTATATCCTTTTCATTTCAATAAAAAAATAATGAGAAATTTGGTGTTGGCCTTTGAAGATCAGCAAACACTGATAATGGTCTCAAATATATATATACATATATATATATATATATATATATATATATTTACAAATATAAAAAGAGACAAACTAGAGGTTAAAATATTTCCACAATATTTTTCAAATAATATATATTTTCTCCCTAACTCTTCATTTTCTGGCTCATGCAAGAAAAATCATTTGTCATTATTTTTGTGATATTTCTAAAGTCATAAAGGAATAAAACCTTTCAGTCAATTAATTACAGAAAAATAACCAAATTCATTTTTAAATAAAATTTTCTAAAATTCATGCACTACATTTTTCTAGGAGTTGAACAAAACAAGTAAGAGATTTGAGGTCCTTATTAAAATATCATATGTGACATGAGGAAAAAATTATAAATATGAAAATAGTTGTCAAAATCTATATTACTAACTCAAAGTCATAGAGCTAAGAATGAAGTGATCAGAGGATGGCACTAGGGTGAGCTGAACAGCTGTAGTGTGGAGGACACTTTAGATAAAAGACTAGAAAAAGAAAGACCAGTGAGACAGACATGGTAAGGACCTAGATCACAGGGTGCAGTGGCCTGGGAAGGGACGAGATGAAGGTCCTCAGGTAGATCCGAGAGGCTGCCTGTCAGGTTTCAAGGCCATTCTCGCTAGCCACTACATTACAGTAATTCTTAATTATTGTATTTACTCCATTCATATTGTTTTCTATACTCATCACAAGACATTCTTTGGTTCATGTGTAGATTACATAAGCTTCTCAGCTGGGAATTCTCATTTTCAGTACTCCATATATATCTACTACTGAGACACTTTCCCAGGGAATTTGGAAAGGGAATCAAGAATTCAGCCTTTCCTGTTTACCTTAAATGTCAGTGTAAGTACTATAAGACATACTGAATTAGATGAAAAGAATGAAAGAGCACTGTCAATCTTCCCTACATACACTTTAGCTCATTAGAGGCAATGACTGTTTTTTTCACCATTTTCCCCATATAATTCATCTACAATGCCATATAATTATTAATAAATATTTGTTAAAATAAAGAATATGTTATTTGGAGTCAGGCACCCAAATAAAAATTATAGGTAAAGAAACATAGTTCAAAACATTAAGACTGCCACTTCTCTAAGAGTGTGGCTGCTGGCCGGCAAGATGCTCAGTATGCTGCTAATACCAAGCTAAGCTCCCATCCTAATTCATCAGCAGATCCCTTACTAGATCTCTGACATTGTTTCTTCACAGAAACTGTAACTATGTCTGCCCAAGGAACCTTTACTCAGTCATAATTCCCGAGTTACCATGGAGAGGCATCTAAAAGCTGAGATTTTGAAGAAGCATCCTAATACTCTTTCTGTTGGGCAATATATGCGCAAACCTACTAATTAATGTAATCTTCACATGTGTCCGGTACATACACACAGACCAGTGTACAATGCCTCAGAAGTCCAATCCCAAGGCTTGCTCCGACTTCACTTTTCCTCACTACCAAACCTTACCCTTTAGTTAATAGTCCGACTTAAAATGATTTTACCCTTTTGTATCCCTTGTCTCGAGTCCTGTCATCGCTACTCAGGTCTTGCCAAATCCAAACTTGGATTATCCCACTCACCTGCTCCCTTCACTTCTACTCAGGTTACTTTTTTTAATATGCTAATGAAAGTCAAATCAAAGTTAAGCAATCATAGACTGAGTCAACTACAAATTTCTGTTATCTAATCTCAACTGGCAGGGGCATGACGCAGAGCAGAAAGAGTTGGCAAAGGATACAAAAGGTGCATTGTAGTCTTGCCTCTGACAGTTGGTACCTCTCAGTGCCTACAGGAAACTTTGTTAACTCTGGTTAACACCGGAGAAGACAACCAACTTAGCTGATTGGAAAAGGGATACCGCATCAAAAGTTCCCAAAATTATAGATTTAGTATAAAAAAATCTCAACTGCACCCTTACTGTGTCAAACAGCAAGCCGATCCCTTTGTGCTTCCCACACTACTCATCTCTCCCCCATTTCTCATTAGATACCCATATCTTATACTTTACTGGCAAAATGGCTATTCTTCATTTGCTCCCTCTTTTCTCGCTATTTAGACCTCAGATAATATTTACCATTGCTCCATACCACTCTTTCCTCCTTTATTCCAATCTGAAGAGATGACCCTTTTGGCCAAAATCAACCCTCCCTAAAGGCAGCAAGCTGGTACAGTGTATAGAGTGCCAGATCTAGAGTCAGAAGACCCGAGTTCATATCTGACCTCAGACTTGCTACCTATGTGACCCTAGACAAATCACTTAATCCCTGTCTCAGGTTCCTCAACTATATAATAATAGCACTTAAACCCCAGGGTTGTTATAAGGATCAATGAGATAATATCTGTAAAGCACTGAATACAATGCCTGGTACACAGTGGATGTTAAATGAATTCTCATTCTATCCATCTTCCCATTTTCTATCAAACTACAACATCTTTTCTCTTTACTCTTCATCCCTCCATAGCTAATTGTTCCTTCCCTACTGGATACAAACATTTCTGCTTCCCCATCCTTAAAAAACAAAGCACTCCCACCCCTGCAATTCCCTTGAACCCACCATTCCTGTGAGCTTTTTTTCTACATTTCTCTTATCTTTCATAATTAGAATCCTTAAAAAAAACAAACTGCCATCATCATTGCTTCCACTTCCTCACCTCTCTCTCCTTAGCTCCTTGAAATACGGCTTTAGAATTCATTATCCAACTACCACTGTCTCCATAACCACCAATGCTCTCTGATTGCCCCATCTAATGGTCTTCTCTCAGTCCTCATCCTTCTTGGCCTCTCTGCAGCACGTGAACCTGCTAACTCTTCTCTCCTGCCCCAAACTGTCTCTCCTCTCTGAGTTCTGTGGCAGTCCGTCTTGGTGCTCTCCCTTCTTTGTAGATCATCATCTACACCCCAGTCTGAAGGAAGACAGGAAGCCAAGAAGCACAGGAGAGGAAAGAGAGTATTCTAGGTTCAAAAGGGGATTGATACAGCCTGGCCTAAAATTAAGAAAGCTCATTCTGAAAGCTATTTGGAGGATGAATTGGAATGGGGAGAGACTTCACAAAACAGTACTCTTCCTAACGTCCTTATTTCTGCCCAGGGTACCACCATCCTTCTAGTCACCCAGATTCAAAAATCTCCTTATTGCATCTATGATAAAATACAGGTTTCTCTATTTGGCATTTAAATCCCTTCACAATCTGATTTCAACCACACTCTTCAGTTTGATCACTCATTGCTCTCCAGTCAAACAGGCTTTCCAGAATGCTGCTCCTTCCACGTACATGCCATCTCCCGGGTTCTATGATTTTTGTCCAAGCTGCCCCTCTCCGTCCCATGCTTGGAATGTTCTCATTCCTCACCTCCTTCAAAATGCAGCTCAAGTGCCACCTCCTGAGACAATGCCTCTAAGCTGGTGGTGCCCCACAATGGGAAATTACTTTTTACCTGCTTTGAATATATTTTTACATTAACTTTTATGTGCACATAATGTTTCCTCTGACAAAATGTTAATTCCTTAAAAAAAAGAACCGAGACTATTGTTTTGTCTTTGTAGCCATAGTACCTGAAACATAGTAGGTGTTTAATAAATGCTTCATGGATTCATTATAGAGTAAAGGAAGCCATAAATTCTGGAAGACTATGCAAGTTTTAGCAGATCCTACTAGAGATACATAACACAGTTTGAACAATAGATAGGATCTTCTGTTTAAGAATCAGTCTATCTTAAACATAGAGGCATCCATGACCAGCTATTTGGCTATGAAACAGATAAAAATATAGAATGGCCTTAGACATATATGACCCTATTCTGTTTCTGCAGAAATTGATGTGTGGTGGTAGCAAGGTAAAGAATTCCAAGAATCACACCATTTGGAGAGTTCCCTTTTTTTCCACAGGAAACAAACATTATTTATAGGTACTCAAGTGAAAATATGTATAATATGAATGCGTAAGTAGAGCCTATATCAGATTACATGCTGTCTCTGGGAGGGGGGAGAAGAAGGAGGGAATTTAAAACGGAATCTTGTGGAAGTGAATGCTGAAAAATAAAAATAATTATAAAATATATAGGTATTAAAAATATGAGATCTTTGTCCAATGGTCAGAAAGTTTAAATATATTAAATTAATGGAACCAATTTATATTTATATTTCTCTATGTATTAAATGAATGGAGACAATTTATATTTATATTTCTCTATAAATAAAGCCAAAAGACGTAAAATAATTTGAGGCTAAATGAAAGAATGGCTCTTCTCAGGGAGGCAAATAAGGAAGTGCTCCTTAAAGGACAGGTATTGATATATTCCCCAATAGCTAAGAGGTCAAATGACATAAACAAAAAGCCCTCAAAAGAAGAACTACAAACTGAATGAAGTAAACAGAGCCAAGAAAGCAATACACACAGTAACCACAGTTATTTAAATATAAAGAACACTCAAACACTGAAAAATCAAATGAATACAGCAAAATTATAAACAATCAAGCATTACTCAAAAGAAAATATTTGAAAAGACAGCACCAAGTCATCCCATCAGGGAGGTGGGAGGACCACAGATGTTACACACTCCACGTATTTTCAGACTTTTTGATGTAGCAGTTGTGCTGATAAGAAGTCTTTTCTCTACGTTAATTTAACATAATGAGCCACTGATGGTTTACACATCTAATTTTGCCTCAAATTAATTACATAGTCACACTGAGTATTTATGTTTAATGTTAGTGGGACTAGAATTAAAAATAGTTAAGTTGAATTATCTACACAGAAAAAACTAGCTGGAAGAAGAACATTGTCCAGATTATGTTATAAAGTTGGATGGGCAACCCACAAAAATGGTCCATGAGAATATCTATCTTGAAAATTAACCCAGTGCTCAAATTGAATAGGATGAGAAAAACAGACTGAATTTTATCAGGGGAAGTATGCAATACTTTTAATTATTACAAGCTTTTCCCTGAAACAAAGAATATTATTTAAACTCATCTCACATAAGTCTACACTGTCATGTCTACAAAATAATTATGAGGATGGTCTATGTACACAGTGAGTGAGTGAGGGTTTTCTGTAATGAAAATAAGTGAAGGAAACTGGCAGGCTTTTTACTGATATTTCTCTTCATTTTAAAAAATTTTTTATTATCTCTACTCAGACTGGATATCAATCGTTGGGCTTGTTATATATATTTTCTTTATAATGTCTCACAATAATGTCACAAAACTGACTGTCAATTATTATAAATTATAAAATGTCTTCTGTTTATTACATATGGATTATTAAAAAGGAGTACTCCCCGCATATAAGTTACCTGAACGGAGGAGCTGTTTGGTGTCTTTTTTTGGTCTTTTTATCCACAACAGGTGTCCATGTAAATAATTAACAATGCCTGATTGATTGACATAGTAGTTACTATATAGTGACAGGTCACCCAGAGGGCAAAAGAGAGACAAATGGTAAGGCTATGTAGAATGCACCATATTACTGATGACAAAATACAAAAGTAAGAAATAAGATAGGAACTATTCATATGTCACACTGCTACCCACACTGTAGAGAATTGAGAGTTTCCTATCAAATATTAATTCAAAGACACATCACAAAGGTTCATAGAGTGCAGATGAGTTACAATCTGCAGAAACTACTCACAGAATGAGATTATAGATACAATGAAGTAAATAATTTTGACAAATATCTTTTTCTCTTAATTATGGTTAGTCATAAAGATATAGAAGAATCTTTTAAAATGACATCTAACTGTATAGACATACCAACCAAGGGTGAGTAGGAAAAAAGTAGTAGCACCTAACTATTAAATGACATATCTCCTTTTGCAGTAAAGATACAACCTATGGCCACCTACCAAAAAGATGAATAAAATGGAAAAGGGTCAAAGACCTAAAAGCTATATTGAACCAACTCTGATTACTTCATACCTCATGGGACAGAAGAAGAGTTATGACTGATTAGCCATGTCTCACTGGTGAAACTAGAGAAGCATGGGAAAAAACAAGAAGAGACAAAAGATAAAAAGAAGAAAAATAAATGAGGGAAAGGAAAAAAACATAGATGAACAGTAGAAGCAGCAGTAAATAGATGCACCCAACAGAGCAAGAAATATTCTTGAAAGCAGAAAAAAGTGAGAATTCTTAGAGAATATGGCAGAGTAGGTCAAAAAACTCCAAGTTCTCCAGATATACCTCAAAAATAAGACAAAATAGTGCCTCAAGGCAAACATAGAGAGATAAAAGTAAACAAGGGTTGAGGCAGAAGAGTAGTCCTCCTAGAACAACTGCAGAAGATCTGAAGAAAAATTTCAAGACCCAAGGTTTGGTCCCAGTGAAGAGTAAACACCTCCAGGCCAGTTCCCCGAAACAACAAGCAGTGAGCCCTGGAACCAGCTAGATTGGGAGGTGGCCTCAGCCCCAGTCACAGGAAATTCTATCTCCTAGGCAATGTGCGGAGGCAGGCATCTGAGTCAGGGAAGATTGAGGTTTGGAACCTCTGCTGCTAAGGAATACCAGCCCCTGTGTGTGCTGTGTTCTTGAGGCTCTGGGTGAGAAGAGACCAGGACACCTCCAGTGAGTGTAGAAGCACTTCAGGATGCCACTGACTGTGGGCACTTACAGGAGGGCAGAATTCCTGATTTTGGTTCCAAGCTAAAGGAGAGAACTGAAGGAGGATCTGAGGCCAGAGGCACCATCCCCCATACTCCATGACTAGAGCTGGCTACAAAAAATAAGCTGCTACACATTTTTTTTTTTTAATGAGCAGGCAAAGGAGAAAGAATCCAACCACAGAAAGTTACTATGGGAATAGAGAAGACCGGAATTCATCTTCAGAGAAGGACAGTGAAGCAAAAAAAGCCTCTCCTACCCCAAAGAGTAACATCATATGGTCACCTGTCCAAAAAGAATTCATAGTAGAACTTTAAAAAGACTTTAAAAAATGAACAATCCAAGAAAAATAAGGAGATTATGAAAAGAAAGCCAACCAACTAGAAAAGAAGATCCATAATCCTAAGGAAGAAAACAACTCCTTGAAAACAGAATTGGGCAAGGGGAAGTCAAATAAAATTATAAGAGACAAAGAAATAATAAAACAAAATATAAAGAATGAAAAAATAGAAGAGAATGTGAAACATTTTATAAGATAAACAACTTATATGGAGAATAAATCAAGAATAAAGCAAAAGAATACTCAGACTATCTGAAAGCTATGATTAAAAAAAATCTTGATGTAATAACACAAGAAATAATTAAAATTGTCCTGAAGCATTAGAACAAAAGGGAAAACTAGAAATAGAAAAAAAAAAGTCTACTAATTATCACCTGAAAGATTCTACAAGGAAAACCTACAGGAATAGAATAGTTAAATCCTGAAATGCTCAACTCAGAAGACCAAATATTACAATCAACAAGAAAAAAACAATTTAAATATAGTGGTGCCCCAGTTAGAATCACACAACACCCAGCAGCAGCTACAATGCAGGAATACAGATCTTGGAACACTATGTATCAAAGAGCAAAAGAACTGAGGTTGCAGCTGAAAATATCATACCCAGCAAAGCTAAGCATAATCCTGAATGAAAAAACATGGACATTTAATGAACTGTCAGACTTTCAGGATTTTGTTTAAAAAAAGAATTTAATAGATTTGACATGTAAGATCCAAGAGAAATATAAGGTACATATCAAAAACTAATAATAAGGGATTCAATAAGGACAGACTACAAACCTTTTATACAAGGAAATAAAAAAAATCTAAGACTCTTATTAATAAATGGGTAGTTTGTCAGAAAGATTTGGGTAGAGTTGATTATGATGTTTTTTTAAAAAGTAAAACTATTTAGGAAAAGATAAAAGAGTAATGACTTTACACAAATGAGGTCTGAGAGCAGAAACTGATGAATTAGATGAGGGAGGATGGCTGGTAGCTCTGGAAACCTACTTTCATCAGAAATGTGTGTAAGAAGGTAGAAGGGTACAAAAGTCTTTTAAATTCAGAAATAAATAAAAGGTCAAGTGGATGAGGAGGGGGAAGGGGATAAGGAAGGGTTTTCTAGAGGGGTAGGTGAGAGATTAGGAGAAGGGGGGCGTAACAGAAGGGTATTTAAATTAAAAGGAATGGAAGGATAAAGGAAGGATCCTGGTGGGGAGGGTGGACAGGTTAAGTAATAGAATGGCAAGGTTGAAGTAAAGTAGAGGAGTCAGGAGAGATAGGAAATAAAAGATACATACAAACAAAGTAAAAATCAGGAGCAGAATTTATTAGGGAGAAAAAAGCAGGAACATTAATCACCATCTCAGACAAAGTTAGTTAGAATAGATTTAATCATAAGAGAAAATAGGAAAACTAAACTATATGTTAGTCCTTTTAATCAGACTAAACTAAAACTAATAGTTTTAGACTATTCAAAATAACTAGACAATATAAGGATGGACTATTGCTGTGGTGTATGAAATGATGAGGTGGTGGACTTAAAAAAATATGGAAAAATTTGGACTTATGAAAGAAGAGGTTATACATCCTCAGAGAAACAGAGGACAAATAATTATAGTACGGCCTTGCACAGAGTATATGAATTTATGTTTCTACATGAGTATGATTACAGATATCTAAATAACTATGTAAATATCTAAGTAAATATGTAAATACATATGTATGTATATATGCATGTTGTGCATATATGAGTATATGAGTATGTGTATACGCATGTATATGTATATACAGGTATTATATGTACGCATGTGTATGTATTTGTGTGCATGTATGTGTATATACATATACATAATATATATCCCTGCTTAACCATGCTTAATTGAACTTCCTTGAGGGGGAGGAAGGGGAAAAAAAAAGAACAAAGTAAAAAGTGCACAGAAGAGAGCAAAAAGAAAACTTACAAAGAAGCAAAGAAAATATGGACAGCTCTGAATACAATGAGTAGTATTTATTATGTAGGGTCTCTTGAAATGGAAATTTATTGATGTATATTTTGAATCCTCTCTTAAGTTCTACTGTGCACATGGGCAATGCTTTTTTCTTCTTACTGTGTGTTTAAGTTTAAAATAAATTAATTTTTTTAAAAAAGAAAGTAGGGGGGTGGAGCCAAGATGACGGAGCAGAAAGACACATGTATACTAGCTCTTCCCCCACAGTTCATAAAATCCCTGAAAAGAAAGACTCAACAAATTGTAGAGCAAAAGAAGGGAGAAATGGAATGGGGTAAATTATTTCTCATAAAAGAGGCAAGGAAAAGACTTTTCAATTTAGGGGAAAAGGTGGGAGGTGAGAGGGAAAAAGTGAAGCTCACTCTCATCACATTCAGCCCAAGGAAGGAATAAAATGCACACTCATTTTGGTATGAAAACCTATCTTACAATACAGGAAAGTGGAGGAGAAGGGGATAAGCAGAGTGGGGGCGGATGATTGGAAGGAAGGGCAAATGGGAGGAGGGAGCAATTAGAAGTCAACGCTCTTGGGGAGAGAAGGTCAAAAGAGAAGCAATGCGGGGCAGGATAGGATGGAAGGAATATAGTTAGTCTTACACAAAATGACTATTATGGAAATCATGCTACACATACATAGCCTATATTGAACTGCTTGCCTTCCCATTGGGGATGAGTGGGGAGGGAGGAAGGAAGAAAAGTTGGAACTCAAAGTTTTAGGAACAAGTGTTGAGGATTGTTCTTGCATACAACTGGGAAATAAGAAATATACATAATGGGGTATAGAAATTTATCTTGCTCTACAGAACAAAAAAGAAGATGGGAATAAGGGAAGGAAGGGATGTTAGAAGAGAGGGCAGATTGGTGGTAGGGGTAATTAGAATGCTTGGTGTTGTGGGGTGGGGGGAAGGGAGAGATGGGGAGAAAATTTGGAACTCAATTTTGTGAAAATAAATGTTGAAAACTTAAATAAATAAAATTTAAAAAATTGAAAATAAAATAAACAAAGAAAGTAGGATTTTAGTGTCAACCATAAGGGGCAGAAAAGAGACAGGAACTCTATAATTGGAGGAAGGCATAGGTATGTGGGGAAGGAATACCATTTAGATTTCTGTAAGCACCTAAGTAAATAATTTTGCCTATCAGTCATAGGACAACTATTTGGTAAGTAGGAGGGACAGTGCTTAGAGCACTAAACTTGGAGTCAGGATGTCTTGAGTTCAAATTCAGCCTCAGACACTAGCTGTGGGACCTTGAACGAGTCATTTGGCCGTCTTGTGCCTCAGTTTCCCCATCTGTAAAAAGTAAGCATTTACTTGATCACTCTTTTTTCTTATAAATTTATCTCACCAATTCAGATCAGGGTGGTATTTAGAATGTCAGCAGAGACTTCATGAGAAAGTTGATCTATTATGCAGGGACTAGTCACTAGTCACGTGTTCATACCTATCATTAATAAGTTTAAATAAATATATAACAGATAAAATGACATAATAGATGGAAAATAGCTACCAGGACCAGTATTATAATGGATGATCAAATGAACATATTACAGGATGATTTCATGTCTTTGGCTTGGGAGTTGATTATGATTTATTAACAAATTATTACAAGATAATGTTGCTTAGAACAAAATTATGCAGAATATGACTGTACATGACTTACTTGTTAAAACACTAAATATTCAATTTGTAATGTTGTCTACGCCAAGAATTCTTGTAAAAGTCCACCATTAAGGAGAAACTAGAAATACATATAAAATAGCTGTAAAGATTTCTAAAACACTTTTTTCTGCATCAATATCAGTGGAGTGACCACAGTCCTCAGTGGGATGAATTAGGAAGTAGAAAATGGTACTAAAGAAAACAAAGCTAGGAAGAGCAGCTGGGCTAGACAAAATAGAGAGAGGAGATCAATTCTAATGGTGACACAATTTTGAGGGGAGTGAAGGATTGCTTATCAACACATCCGGGAAAAAAAATAAAGCAAATAAGCAGCAAATTATTTCAGACACTATGGCTACAAAAATGACCCAGAAAACATTAATCATTACCAACCTTTATGTCTATGTTCCCATTTCTATAAAATTGTCATAAGGATAATCCACACATATCACAGGAATCTTTCATAAAAGGACGAGAGAAGGGAAGGGAGGCTTTCACAAATAATATTCTATATCAGAACCACATCTACTGCTTACAGGACCAAATCTAAACTCATCAGTATAACATTTGAGGGCTTCCACAGTTAGAGAATCCCCCTATACAAAAACTCAGGTTTAACCACATGTCATTTCTCTCCATCCCATAAATATGTCTTCCTTTCCCATTGTCTAGAACAACTGCCCCCTTACTCTTCATCCATGACTTCTCTGATTGAATCATCCTTAGGTAATCCCACTCTCCTTCTATTACCTATCATGCCACTCATAAAATGTTAAATTTATAAGTGACTTAGAAGTTACATGGTCCAAATTCTCACCTCTTACAGTTATGAGGAGGATGAAAATAGAACACTGTTCTTGCATCCATGTATTGACTCTCATGGCATTACACAAATCAGAATTGGCATACAGACTCAGAATTGGTATTGCTGCAGATATTTAGGAAAATAAAACTCCCTGATAATTATGTGAAAATAGTCACCACGCCAAGTTCCAAAATACAACAACAATAACGCCAGTGAGTTAGCATTCACATAGCACCTATCATGTGCCAAGGATTACGTCAAATGCTTTAAAAATCCCTATCTTATATGGTCCTCACAACAGTCCCGGGAGGCAGGTGCTGTTATTATGCCCATTTCAGCAGGAAGAAACTGAGGCAAACAGAGGTTAAGGGAGCTGCTCAGGGTCACACAGATCTGCATGTGATTCCAAGTTCCACTGTGCCACCACTGTAAGATACAAGTTCAGAGATCCCAGTCAAAAATCCTTGATTCAACCAATGCTCTCATTTGGCAGATGAGGAAACTGACACCCAGAAAGGTGATAACCTGCCCACAGTCAAACAAAGAGAAAGCAGCAGAGCTAGAATAAGAACACAGGTCCTTAGACCACAGATGCAGGGCTCTTTCTGTTATAATAGTACGAATGAACTACCAATCACTATATAAAACTTAAATTCTCTCTGCTTCATGTTCAATATTTTAACATCTCTGACAAGACACTAGTTTCTCCCTGAAGACCTTCAGGAATGGGAAACACACCACTCCTGAGACAGTTTATTCTTTTTCTTCTTCAGTTCTAATTTTAGAAATTTTACTTTTCTATGAACTTTAAAACATCTCCCATCCTATAACTTCTACCACACTAGTCCTGGCTATCTCCTTGGAGGCAAATAGAATAAATCTGATCTCTCTTCTATTTGACAGCACTTCAAATATCTGAAGCTGTCAATCTCATCCCATGAAGTCATCATCGTATCTCAAAACTGGTGACAACAGGTCCAGGATGACTGAGTGGGGAAATTCACCACAGAAATTCAACTGGAGAAACATTGAGGTAACAGGGGAGAGACAGAAAATGGAAAAGGAGACAAGAGAATGAATAGTCAGAAATAAAAGACCATAAAGGAGAAAATGAGAATCATGAGGAAAATGAGATCCTTGAAAAGGTGAGAGATCTCTACCTTCTCAGTAAGGGCATAAAGTAATCTGCTGAAATAATGTGTGAGAGGAAGAGAAATTACCACTAATATGTAATAAGAAATCTAAATGAAAATTAGTAAAAGGATTACTATGCAATAGTGAGGGCCATATACAAGGGTAAATTGTTTGAATCTGTCATTAATCACCAATCCATGACTTTCCTCAACAATAAGCACACCAGAAGCAGGAGTAGAAAAAAGGAGATATTAGAGATTGCTCAGGTTTAAAGATTAAAAGAGACAGAATGGCAGTACATCAAGGGATTAAAGGGGAAAATGGTGGGCATATGTGACCACATTGTTAAAATGGCTGTCAGTAGAGTCAAGACCAGATAGGCAAGCAAGTGAAATTAGAACAGAGACTAATGGTCAAGGAGATAATAAGAAAATAGGCTCCAGAGGTCATGAGGAAGGCAAAACACAAATATAACAGTGTAAGAAAAGCATAGAAGAGCAAGAGATTATGACAGGAATTTCACAGTCCAGGGCCTTGGAAGTGAGTAATGTGTTCTGAAGTGTGGCATCCCTGAAGGGGACCTAACATAAAGATGGAGATAATGGAGTTGAGAAGATTGAAGAATTCTAAGGCCTGAGTAACAGAAGGACTGTCAAATGGATAGTAAAGTCACTGAGAGAGGAAAAGGAAGAAGTAATACAGTTGTAGGCCAGTGGTTGAAGTCACTGAGAAAGGGTTAAGAATGTGAAACGTGAAAAGAGATTAACAGATGACAGAGACAAGGACAAGGAAAGGGCACAGAAGTAGAAGCAAGAAATTTGAAAGAAGAGATGTTATTCAGCAACAGTGGCAGAACAAGGGCATGAAAGAAAACAGAGAGCAAGAAACATGCTAACTTCCATTCCTGGCCCTCCTGCATACTGGAAAGGAATACCCACAATTAAGTAGGGTTTTGAAGGCAGTATTTAAATTCTAAAATCAATATGGAATTTTTGTTAAGATTTTTAAAAAATAAATAATAATGGTAGGCAAATTAACATAGTTTCCAAGTATTTTCTGACAAGGAAGACTTGTAGATTTCACATTAGCTTCACATTTGTAAAATCCTAGTTTTTTACTCGTGTTCTATATGAAAAAATCCTTTTCTTCCTTCTGTAAACATCCAAATTTATGTAATCCTACCTCTTCACAATACGTCCACTTGATTATGCTTAGGGATAGAGAGAGAAACTAAACCACTGATTTCATTAGTATAAGAAAGTTCTAGAGGGGGAAACTTCCTCCTCAAATGCAAGCACAAACACCTTCTCTGCAGCTTAAAATCTGAGACTCAACTTGAATTCAGGTCTTCCTGCCTATAAAGTACCATCCATGATACCATGCTGCCTCTCATAGTTATTACACTTAATCCATTCAAATCAAATCACTGTATCCTATCAACTTATTTTTTGAGAATATTTTTCCTCAATTTTCTTTTTTTAATTTAATTTTACCACCCTTAATGATGCAGCACACAATCCATCCATACCTGCCCATCTTATGTAACTCTCCTCCATGTCCTTCTCATAACCTTTCCTTGGGGAGGTCTGAAAATGTGTTCAGAACCTTTCCTGCAATCACCTGAAATGTGTGGATAGCCATGAAGCGTGTAGAACATTATGATCTCCCACACGAAGGAGTTTACTTTAAGATTATGTGATTAGTGAGAAATTCTCTCATTTTTTATGCTACTTCTCCTGCACAATGCCTCCTTCATAATGTTTTACAGCCAACTCACATCCACCATACACTTGTTTTCAGGATTCTAGCCCATTATTCCTCACTGGAGGATCCAGACAACTCAGGCCCAGGGACCATTAGGTGATCCTTAATTCCAAGTCTTCAGAGAAAATAGCGTTTCTACAGTCTCAGAACAAGCGCTGAAGAATACTGGTGCTTTTGTATCAAGGAGAAAGTTAAGGTCATTAACAGAATTAATAGAGGGGATCAGGAAAAGCTTTGTGTAGGAAGTAGCACTGAGTTAAGCTTTGAAGGAAACCAAGAATTCCAAGAGACTGAGATAAGGAGGGAGAGCACTACCTGCACGGAGAATAGTCAAAACAAAGATACAAATGTACTAAGGAGACTGAGTATTACGTGCTGACAACAGCAAGTAGGCTGATATGGCTGGACTGCAGAGAATGGGTAGGAAAACTATGAAGTTTGGATAGAGACAGACTGCGAGGATGTTTAAATGCCAACAGAGGAGTTTATATTTGTAGGGGAGTGACTTGGTCAGATCTTAATTTTTCCTATACAGACAGGTCCAATTCTCTTGAATGATTATGGATCTCATTTAAAAGCCTTTGCAATGTTTTGAGGCTTAATGCCATTAGTACATTATCATTAAATTGAAATAACTGGAAGACTTCACCACATAGGGACACTGTTTTCTTACTAGGCTTCTTTGTGATAGACCTTCCTCTGTGACACTGGTGAACATCTTAGGGGAACAAAAGTTTCCCAGTGTTAAGCCTCATCTGGTATTAATAATCAGAGGGTCAAAAGCATTGTCTTTATTACTATCTGTTTTGACAAATCTTAGAGATTCTTGAGAGAGAGCATCTTGGAAGAGAACCTTAAAGGCAGCATTTTACTTTATTAAATCAAATGAAATTATAATAGCCAATACCATGTGACCTTACATTCGCTACAATTTTTAGTCAATTCTATTTTTGTAAAATGTGTTCTACTATAGAATAACACTTTTGAAGGTTCCCTGATAATACCATCACAAATTATGCCACTAACATATGTATTAACCATAAAAATGGCTGGCAGAAATACAAAATAGATACATAGGAATAAAGAGAAACTTCTATAATGTGATAAACAGTATCTATTTAAAATCATGAGTTAACATTATTGGTAATGAAGAAAATCTAGTAAGATCAGTGATAAAGTAAAGTTCACTGGCCACCACTCTTCATCTAATATAGTTCTAGAAAATGTTAACTATAAGACAAAAAAAATTTAAAAAGAAAATTTAGAAATTTAAAAGAAATTTAAGGAAGAAGTGTAAAGGAAAGGAATTATCACTTTTTACAGGTGATATGATTTAGATAATTCTAGAGAGTGAGTTAAACATTAAATCAATTATTTCAATAAATCTTCAAAATCATCTATCAGCCTTAACAAAATCACTCAGAAAGAGAGGGAAACAAATTTCATTCAAAATAACTACAATCTACTTACCATGATACACATAGAAATTTTTTCAGGCAGAGCACACGCAGCACAGCCCTGGAAATGCAGAGTGCATGTAGCACAGCCCAGGAAGCATGGAGAGCAGCCTGACATGGCAGGGAGAGGATCCTGAACAGACTTCAGGGAGCCACCTGCAGCACCACAAACCCACAACAGCTTCAAATGTCAGTGGGAGGGCCTCCTTCACTCAGGAGAGGGGAACTCAGTCTGGACCCCAAGCAGCAACAGCTTCCATTTTTGGAGCCCTCCACCTAGAGCCCCTAGGGGAATTGAGCAGCTGATGTGAATCTCAGCCCTGAGTGGCAGCCCTGGGAGACCTCTGCCTAAAACCCCTGGGGGAACTGAGACACAGATATGAATCTCAGTACTGAGCTAAGCCCAAAGAAGTCAAAAGCCAAGTAACTGGTTGTGAAAATGCCCCAAAAGGGTAAAAAGAATAAGACAATAGAAAGTTACTTTCTTGGTGAACAGGTATTTTCTTCCATCCTTTCACACAAGGAGGAACAATTTAGGTATTCAGAGGAAGACCCAAAAGTCAAAGCTTCTACAGGCAAAACCTCCAAAATATATTTGCAATGGTCTCAGGCCATGGAAGAGCTCAAAAAGGATTTTGAAAATCAAGTAAGAGAGGTGGAGGAAAAACTGGGAAGAGAAATGAGAGCGATGCAAGAAAAGCATGAAAAACAAGTCAACAGCTTGCTAATGGAGACCCAAAAAAATGCAGAAGAAATTAACACCTTAAAAAAATAGACTAACTCAAATGGCAAAAGAGGCCCAAAAAGCCAATGAGGAGAAGAATGCTTTAAAGAACAAAATTAGCCAAATGGATAAGGAGGCTCAAAAGCTCACTGAAGAAAATAATTCCTTAAAAATTAAAATAGAACAGATGGAAGCTAATGATTTTATGAGAAACCAAGAAATCACAAAACAAAAACAAAAGAATGAAAAAATAGAAGATAACATGAAATATCTCATTGGAAAAACAACTGACCTGGAAAATAGATCCAGGAGAAACAATTTTAAAAGTATGGGACTACCTGAAAGGCATGACCAAAAAAAAAAGAGCCTAGACATCATCTTTCAGGAAATTATCAAGGAAATCTGCCCTGATATTCTCAAACCAGAGGGCAAAATAAATATTGAAAAAATCCACAGATCACCTCTTGAAAGAGATCCAAAAAGAGAAACTCCTAGGAATATTGTAGCCAAATTCCAGAGTTCACAGGTCAAGAAGAAAATATTGCCAGCAGCTAGAAAGAAACAATTCCAGTATTGTGGAAATACAATCAGGATAACACAAGATCCAGCAGCTTCTACATTAAGGGACTGAAGGGCTTGGAATAAGATATTCCAGAAGTTAAAGGAAACCAAGAATCATTTTCCCAGCAAAACTGAGTATAATACTTCAGGGGAAAATATGGTCATTCAAAGAAATAGAGGGCTTTCAAGCATTCCTGATGAAAAGACCAGAGCTGAAACGAAAATATAACCTTCAAACACAAGAATCAAGAGAAGCATGAAAAGGTAAACAGGAAAGAGAAATCATAAAGGACTTTCTAAGGTTGAACTGTTTACATTCCTACATGGAAAGGCAATATTTGTAATTCTTTGAGACTTTTCTCAGTACACACACACACACACACACACACACACACACAGACAAAGAGCACAGGATGAGTTGATTAAGAAGGGATGATATCTAAAATAAATAAAATGAAGGGGTGAGAGAGGAATATATTGGGAAGAGAAAGGGAGAACGGAATGGGGTAAGTTATCTCTCATAAAAGAGGCAAGAATCAGCTTATTAAATGGAGGGGAAAAGGAAAGAGGTGAGAGGGGAAAAAGTGAAGCTCACTCTCTTCACATATGGCTTAAGGAGGGAATAACATGCACATCCAATTTGGTATGAAAATCTACCTTATACTACAGGAAAGTAGGGGAGAAGGGGACAAGTGGGGTGAGAGGGATGATAGAAGGGAGGGCAAATGGGATAAAGGAGTAATTAGAAGTAAACACTTATGGGGAGGGAAAAGGTCAAAAGAGAGAATAGAAGAAATGGGGGGCAGGATAGGATGGAAGGAAATATAGTTAGTGTTACACAACATGATTATTATGGAAGTCTTTTACAAAACGACACATATATAATCTGTATTGAATTGCTTGCCTTCTCTGTGGAGATGGGTGGGGAGGGAAGAAGAAAAAGAAGTTGGAACTCAAAGTTTTAGGAACAACTGTTGAAAAATGTTTTTGCACACAACTGGGAAATAAGAAATACAGATAATGGGATATAGAAATCTATCTTGCCCTACAAGAAAAGACAGAAGATGAGGATATGGGAAGGGAGGGTTATGACAGAAGGGAGGGCATATTGAGGAAAGGGGTAATCAGAATGCAAGATGCTATGGGGTGGGGGAGGGGACAGATGGGGTGAAAATTTGGAACTCAAAATTTTGTGATAACATGTTGAAAACTAAAAATTAATAAACATTTAAAATTTTTTAAAAAATAAATGTTTAACAAACATTTAACAAACAAACAAAAAGAAATTCTTTCAATATAACTATTAAAAATACTTTGCTGAAATAAATGAGGACAAAGAACGAGAGTGGTATTAATTGCTGATGGCTGAGTCATGAGAACATTAAAGGGATGTTCAGTACTTCCACTTCAATAATTACAGAGGATCCAGACTTTGCTTGATCAAATCAATTAATCAAAAGGTTAAACTAAATTGAGAGCAAGGACTAGCTATCTCTACTGAATCAATCAATTAATCAAAGGCATAAACTAAGTATGATCAATAAATCAATCAATCAGTCACAAGCAGTGAACTGCTTTGAAGCCATCACATGAAAGCAAATGATTCGCAAGTTTGTTAAAGAAAATCACTGTGAATCTTAGGCAAAAATAGCAAGTTGGCTCAGAATCCAGAGTTTCAATATCAGAGATGCAATGTACACTAATAGAAAGAATACTGTTTTTCTAAGCCAGAGGACCTGAGTTCAAATCCTGCTTTTGTCACTTACTCTACCTATATGTGACCTCAGACAACTCATTTAAACTCTTTGGGCCTCAGTTTCCTCATATATAAAATGAGGGGTTTGAACTAGAGGGTCTCTCACATCCTTTCCGGTTCTATATCCATGATCTTAGGAATAGCAGGTCAGCCTAATGACAAAGTGACTTGAGTCAAGTCTCTGAGAGGGAATCACTTTGAGGGTTGGAAGGGAATGGGGAGGAAACAGTCCATGTCTAAACTCTCTTCTCACCTACCACCAGAGGATAATCTACTTAGAAAGGTCAGAAGGTTTGGGCTTTTTGTTGGCATCCTAGCAGCATCCCCTAGAATCACTGTAGCTGCTAACAATACCTGCATAGGGAGCTAAGGACAAACTAGAAACATTTTGGAAAAGGAAAATTTTAAATTCCACAAGGAAATGGGCAAAAAAAGCTATAACTAAGAAAGTGAAAGAGTAGTATGAGTGATGTTTTGTTAAAATGTTGCTAAAACTTTTTAAAAATAACTTAAGTAATCAGAAGGAAGGGGACACAAATAAGCAAAGCAGTATTGGCAGCATAAAATTTAATGCATTTCCATTTTGAACTTCTGGGACTTCTTCGCCATGCCCTAAGAAGCAAACTGCTTCTTCCTGCAAGTTCTCAATAGCCTTGGGATTCAGGGGGCAAGATAGGAATTCCATTTAAGGAGGGAGCTCAGTTCAAAACATCTCTTTATTTCTAATGTAGCTACACTATCTTGAGATTTCGCTGATCCTTTCACCATGCTCCCCCCCCCACCCTACTCCCTCATTTTCCAGCACCCCCATTAGACTGTTCGCTCCTTGAGGGCAGGAACCATATTTTTGTTTTTGTCTTTTCCTTTTTTCATATTTATATTCCTAGCACTTTGCACAGCACCTGGAATACAGTAGGTGTTTAATAAATGTATAACTGACTGATAATCAATATTCACAATCATACAGTTTTTTTCTGTTCTTTGCATAGGAAAATGTTTTTATATTTGTCAAAGTCATAACAAAAAAGAAAAAATAACTTTTTAAAAAGAAAAAATGGTTCTATGGGTTAGTAGTCAATGATGTTCTTAGTCACTTTATTTCTGACAATAATGTCCAAGTATTTTCCATTTCCTCTTTCGAATACACTGAGGAACAACTTTTTTTTTTTTTAAGATTATAGATTTCATAGCAAGGAACAGAGTATTACCCTCTTTTACCAATACCAGGGGGAAGAAATGGTGGTGCATTCTTTCTCTTCCAATAAGTTCAGGTAATTTAAATAACTCAAAATCATTTATTTTTTGGTACTCCCTTCCCCTTTATGTCCTCCTTTATTGATTTTATTCAGCTTTCTTCAACTTAAGATCACTTTGATAGCTGAATGGAGGATAGATTGGGGTGAGAAGAGACTTGAGGCAGGCAGTGATTCCAGCAGGCTGCTGCCATAATCCAAGTGTGGGAGGTGATAAGGGCCTGCGCATTATAGTGGTGCCATTATCACAGGAAAGAAGGTGGAATATTTAAGAGATGTTATAAAGGTGAAATCAACAGGATACGGGAAGTGAGAGATAGTGAGGAATCTGGGATGACTCCTATGTTGCGAGCCTACAGCACCCTGTGGAGGTGGTGCTGCCCTCTATAGTGATAAAAAAGGTAGGTTTTAGGGGAAAAGATAGTAAGTTCTGCTTTGGATATATTGAGCTTAACATGTCTACTGGATATCCTATTTGAGATGTCTAAAAGGTAATCAGAGATACAAGACTGGAGGTCAGCAAAGAGACTGAAGGAAGGACAAGTAGACTGAAGCATCATCAGCATCATCAAGTTTCCTCATCTGTAAAGTAAGACCAATATCAAACCCCCATCTCCCAGTGTTACTGTGAGGATCAGATGAAATGATAGTGGCCAAGCGCTCAGTACAGTGCTTGGTGCATAGTTATCATTGTTACTTGGACTAGTTGATCCCTTCTAGCTCTAAAAATCTATGATCCTATTTCAACTCAGAATGCACAGAAATAAACCTTTAAATCCTGAAAAAATCACAGAAAATTCATGGAAGCAATAATGTTAATCCATTCTAACTGTTTTGCTGGAATGAGAATCCCTGACCAAAATATTACACTGCACTCTGCAGCTACCCTTGTTTGTTGTTATTGTAGAAAAGAACTGAGTCATGATTCCACAAACACAGTTACCACTTCTTTGGGTTTGGTGCTTACAAAACTTGTCTACATGACTTTGAGCTTCTTCCAAATTTAACTTTCTGGGTAATACCTAATAACTATATTTAACAAAGATATTTAGATACACTTTTACAAATAAAGCTAAATAGGCTCGCATCTATGAAATACATATGACTAACTATATAACTGAAAGTTTTACATTTTGAAATGCACTAACTTTTCTCTCTTTTAGCATTTAAAATGAAAAAATGAATTACAGAAAAAAAGTAATGTTATCATTTTAAAATATTACCATAATATTTTTAAAATAAGGAAATAACTAAAAAATTAGTCCCGGCAAAATGTACATTGCAATTATTTTTAAAATTAATTAATACAGTTGACAACATATGGGTTTAACATTATGATTCCTGAGCAATAAAACACTGCCTAGACAACATACTTCACACTCCTTGTATTATAAAGCTACAGCACTGTAGTGTTCACATCAATAGTTTAGGCCTTATATTACTGTCCAGAGTGATGCATTTCCCAGAAATAGAGTGGTATGATCCACTCAAGCCTATTGCCTGATTCACATTTCTGGGAAGCAGGCAAGTGAATTTTGCTAGTTGAATACAAACTTGGAAACCAAAAATATGAAGTATCACTATGTCTATAAGTATCGAGGATGGTAGTACCTGAGATTTGTGACCAGATCTCACATCTTTCAGGTTTTACATGTGCTGCTAATCCCAACAGATCAAAATCATTCAGTGAGTTTCCAGCACAGTCAAGGTACCTGTCAGATGACAAGACTGCTATAAAAATTAACAAGTTGTGGTACCCAATCACACAAAGCTTACAAGATAACATGAAACAAAAGATATATAAAAAATGATAATTACTATATAGGTAAAATACGCAAATACAATAATAGTGATACAATGCACTATGGGGAAATGATAACTGAGGCTTGTTAATGAGCAGGCACTACAGTCAGGGGCAGGTTTGAGAAGCAGCCTGCTCAGTTTAAAATAGCTCTCAATGGTCCTCAGTCCCTTGGACTTATTCTGGCCTCACCAAAATCTCATCCTTCCTGAAACCTTACTTAGTTAATTTGTCCAATACTTCTTCAGTACTTTAAATCCATGTTTTCTGACTATGCTGCTGCCAACTCATTTTCTAGTGAAAAATGATGGCTTAGAATCCAACAATACAAAAAAAAATTTACTAAATCCCTACTGTGTGCTAGTCAGCATATTAGATACCAGAGATACAAAGAAAAAAAGTCATATAATCCCTACACTAAAACAACAAGGGAATTATAACATTTACACAAGTAGATAGGTTATATGGCAGGGAGTAATAAGGCAAAGGAGACCTAGATACCCTTGAACAACTTAAGGAAGGGAAGAACACTTTCAATGGGGAGGGAAAGTAGTATCTAAGAAGGCAACACAGATAAAGAAAGTGAGATCTGAGCTGCTCCTTGAAGGAAGAGAAGGATTTTAACAGGTGGAGATGTAGAAAGAATGCATTCCAGGTAAGAGAGACAGGTCGCATGATAAAGTATGAGCTAGAATTGGCAGTAACAAGATGAAAGGAAAGCTAGTTGTTCAACTGGCTCCAACACAGAGCATGTGAACGGGAACAATGTGAAATGGGGCCAGAAAGGAGGGAAGAATTACAATACGGAGGGCTTTAAATGGTAAGTAAAGGAACTTGTAGTTTATTTGAAAAGCAATAAGAAGCCACTGAAGGTTTTTGGGAAGAGGAATAACAGGTCAAAACTGTACGTTAGGAAGATGATTTGTGGCGCTTGTGTCAAAGATGGACTGGTGAGCATGAGAGGTTAACAGTGGCAAAACCATCTAAGAAGCTACCATAGTAGTTACATGAGAAGAGAGGAAGGGAAGGGGAAGAGAAAGAATAAGCATTTACATAGAACTTACCAAGTATCAGGCATTGTGCTAAACAGTTTTTAACGAAAATTCTCTCATTTGAACTTCACAACAACCTCTGAGGTAGGTGTTATGATCCCCATGTTGAAGTTGAAGAAACTGAGGTAAATAGAGCTTAAGGGAATTCCCTAGAGACAGACAGCAAGTAAAGGTCTGAGGCCATATTTGAACTCAAGTCTTCTGAATTTAGCCACTGCACCATGAGCTTTCCTCAGCTGGAGGTAATGATATCTTGAGTTAGAATGGCAGCAATGTGAATAGAAAGGCAGATGAAGAGGAAAGACATTATATGGAAAGAGTCCATAGGATAAAACAACTGATTGAATGTGAAGGGTATGGAACAGTCAAGGATGACTCAGATTTTAAGTAGGGGGAAGGAAGGGAGGAAAAGGAAAAGAGGGAAAGAAAAGGAGGAAGGAATAAGCATTTATTAAGTGCCTCCTATGTGCCAGGCCCTGTGCTAAGTACTTTATAAACATGACCTCATTTAATCCTCACAAAAACCACACAAGGAAGGTACTGCTATTACCCACATTTTACAGAGGAAGACACTAAGATAAACAGAGATTAAGTGATTCACCCAGAGTCACACAGTTTGTAACTGTCTGAGACCAGATTTGAACTCAGAAAGATTAGTCTTTCTGACTCTAGGTTTGCATTCTATCCATTGCACCACCTAGCTGTCCAGATTTGTACTGAAGCTGGATTTGAACTCAAGTCTTCCTAACTCCTGGCTAAGGGCTTCCTCCACTGAGCCACCTAACTATACAGATACAGAATAAGAGGATGGTGGCATCATCAACAAAAATAAGGGCACTGGGGATATGAGTAGGATTAAACATGTTGCATGTGAGGTGCTGGTGGGACAACCAGGTGCATATACACAAGGGGCTGTAGGTGCAAGACTGGAAAAGGCTCCCATTTTGTTCCTCACTTATTAGTGTTCACCCAGATCCACTCTCCTGCTATCAGAAACTGATTCCATGATAAAAGCAAACTCAGAAATCTCAACATCTCACACTTCCAACCAGTCAGCATAAGGAGCACTACAGAGTCATGACACAGAGTTCAAAGGGCACATAGCTCACCTGCTTGCAGCACAATGATCACAGAATGGGCCATTTGAGTTGAATACTAAAAATGAGGCAGTTCAACAGGGGTGAGTTAGGGAAGAGAATTCCAAGCATAAAGAGCAGCCCTATTAAAAGCTTAAAGCATTTTGGGTAAAACTGTCTAATTGTCTAAATTATAGACTATATGAACAATGTACAATACAGTTGAATATATGAAATGATATTAAATTATGAGGTTTTTGAATGTCAAGTTAAAGACTTTCAACTTTATTCATCAATCAAAGGAGATTCACTGAAGTTTTTCTTCAGAGCAATGACACACTAGAGCTGCACATTAGGGAAATTAATCTGACAGTATTTTATAGAGTAAACTAAGGAATGAGCCTGGAGGTAGGCAGACCACTCAAGAGACAACGGAAACAATCCGGATGAAAGCGAACAAGAATGTAGAACAGGGAAAGGAAGAGAACAACTTCAAGATATATTGTAGAAAAATCAGTAAGTCTTGGTGACTGGAGATGATGGGGCAAGAAAATCATCAAAGATAACTCTGATGTTTCAAGTACAAGAAAGAAGGGAGGAGCTTTTGTAGAGATTCATTTCTGACATACTGAGTTTGAAATATTGGTGGTATAGGTGGAAATGGTCAGCAGGCAAAAGGGAAATATGAATCAGCCCTAGAGATATAAATTTGGCAGTCAGCTACATGGCAATAGAAGCTGACACCAGGGTAGTAAATAATTTTGTCAAGGCAGAAGATGTAGAGAAAACCAGATGCTCAAAGACAGGCTTAGGTGAATGCCTTCATTTAGGGAGATGAATGAAGGGGAAAGAAGACAAAGGAACAAGCATTAAGTGCCTACTATGAGCCAGGCACTGTTAAGTATTTCTCAAATACTTCATTTGATCCTCACAACAAACTTAGGAGGCTTCTATTATCTCCATTTTACAGTTAAAGAAACTGAGGCAGAAAGTGATACAATGATTTTCCCGGGGTCACAGAGGCAATAAGAATCTGAGGTCAGATTTGAACTTGGGTGTTTCTGATTCCAGACCGAATACCTCCTTCCATTCCTCCAACATTCTCAACTTCTTTCCATCCAATCTCTGAGGAAGAAGGATCTCTATTCCATGCTACAATTAACATCTGGGTCTTTCATCCTAAGTTTTCCACCGGGTACTTGTTCTCAAAATTAGTTTCTTTCATTTTAACTAAAAACAAAAAGACTTACAACTTCCGATAGTTTTCTCTTTAAAACACACACACACACGTCCAAGTATGTTCCTCCCTCTTCTGCCAAGAGATTTGTTTATCTTTAATCTCTCCACTTCTACAAACTCCTTCCCATCTGCATATAAAAACATGCATAAACTTCCTAATCCCAAAAAGTTTTATTTGACCCAGTAAACCCATCTAGTTCCCATTTCATCTCTCTCACTCCACTGTCTAACCCCCTTATAAAATCGTCTGTACCCAATCACTTCAGCACCTCTCCATCCATACTTTCCCCATCACCTTGCAATCTGATTTCTACCTTGATTCAAACAGATTTTTCAGGGCTAAATTTAAGATATTATTTCAGTCTTTTCCCTTGACATCTCTGCAGCACATAATGCCGCAAACTGTCCCCTCTTTCCAGAGAACTTTCTTTTCCCTCAGATTTAAAAGCCCCACACTTTTCCGGCTCCTCTACTTGTCTCTCTTTTTGTCTTCTTCTAGGTATGTAAGGTAGGTGGTTCCCCAGATTCTCATTTGATCCTGTTTTCAACCACGACATCAACAAAGCTGGTTTCCTATCTCTGGAATTGACTTCTATTGGGCTCCAGATCCACATTTCTGAGTCATCTTCATCTTTGTCTCATCAGTACCTCAAACACAAATCTATAAATGGCCTCATTTCGCAAAAAAAGTCCTCTTTGTAACTTTACTGTTTATATAAGTAGCATCATTATTCATTCAAGTTTTCATGTTTAAAATGCTGGTACTATCTTTCAATCCTTCCTCAACTTCTTATATTGATTTATCATTCATGATGTTTCTACTGCTATAATGTCTCTTACTTCTCTTTTTTTATTTTTGCTTTTTTCTTGCTATCTCTAGCACTTAACATAGTGCGTGGCATACGATAAATGCTTGTTGATTATGCAGGAAAGAGGGATGTGATTACCTATCTCACCACAATTTATGTTGACAGAGAAGGGCTAGAATGTATCCACAAGGTCTTAATGAGGTATACCCTGACTCTTTTCTCAGTTAGGAAGACATCTCTGGTTGAGTCAACCAATATATGAAAAAGCAATTCTATATGCAAGGCATTACACTAAGCAAATGGGAATACATATTTAAAAAGGGAATAGTCCCTGACTATCTAGGAGTTCACAGTCAAATGGGAGAACATAATACAAGAAGAGAACACTGTGACTGGCTGAAAAAACAAAAGCACCAGTCAATTCTCTGAGGGTCATCAAGAGGCAGGCCCTGAGCCTGAAGCTTTAAGCAGTTTAAGTCTGAGAACTAGAAGGAGTTGCAGAGTAAACTCTTGTGCTTATTCAAGAGGGTCCAGGAGAAGAGATGCCCTGCCTCTCCTCGGCCAGCACGCCTACTGTATCAGTGGAAGACAATGACTCCTTTGAGGATTAGAGATGCAAGCTCTAGATGTGTAAGAGAAGAGAGAGACCATTATTCATGGGAAGAAAAAACTTCAAGGAGGATGGATCCTGAGAATCAAGAAGTAGAACCCAGGCTGTGGAGACTTTATCAACAGAAAAAGGACTGGCTGGTCCTGAAGTACCAAGATTGTCTTTGTCACACATGAATTCTAAATATATGCCTCACTACAACTGTGCTCCAAGGCTAAGCCCTCTTCATGTACATCTGCTCAACAGAGTATTCCAGAGGACACACTGAGGAGAAATGGGAGAAGCACTATTACACCATCTGTCCTTCTTATACTAAATGGTCTGGCCACACTATCTCAGCAAATGCCTCTACTGACTGACCACTGACTGACAGAGGGAGCTTACAAGATATTGTAACAGAAATTGTTCAATCATTTTTTTCAGTTGTGTCTGACCCTTTGTGACTTCATTTGGGGTTTTCTTGGCAGAGATATTGGAGTGTTTTGCCATTTCTTTGCCTAGCTCGTTTGACAGATGCGAAAACTAAGGCAAACTGGTTTAAATACCTTACCTAGGGTCACACAGCTAGCAAGTATCTGAGGTCAGATATGTTTTCCTGACTCCAGGTTCAGAGCACTATCCACTGTGCCACCTAGGAGAAATAGCCACCTACAAGGTAATCTCTTGAATTCAAAATAGAAGTCTGGGGACTTATACTGGGTACAGAAGTGCAAACTGGGGTAAATAGCCTAGAGAGAGTGTTAAAATTGATTAAATCTATTCCCACCACAACCACTGCCATAACCTCTAAATATCTCCACTTTTTCTTAACTCTGAATAATCCTTCCTACTTCAGCCGACTTACCTGACTGTTTTGGTCACGTTATGCGTCTGCTCAGAACAGTTCCCTGTGCAAGAGTACTCCTAAGGGGCTGTGAAAATATACTAAAGCAACTAGTAGTGAAACCATGAGCTGACTCAACCGGTCCACAAAACAATTTGGAATTGTGTTAAGAAAGTTACTTAAATATCTACTCACTCTGCTCCAAAGATTACACTTCCCTAAGAAGGCTAACACTAAAAATAAGGATCCCATGTACAACAAAATACCTGCAGCAGCAAAAACTCATCTGTAAATGAAGGAGTTGGACTGAACGGGTGAAGTTCCTTCTAACTCTAAGTCTACTTGATTAAGTAGGGAAGAACGAAGCAAGTTATGGTACATAACTGTGATGCAATATTACACTTGATTTGAAAACTATCTGGCTATTGCTACACTTTAAGAAAACAAACATGTTAACAGGAAGTAAAGACAGAATGTAAGTATGAGGAATGAATACGTAGCAAGAAAGCAGAAGCCAGCAATGCAGACAACTCATTCTAAAAGTCCAGCAATAAAGAGTAAAGAGAAAGGACAGGAACCCGAGAGAACAGCAGAGCTGAAAAAAGTTCTTTTGCTCAGGGGAGATGAACTTATTTATAAAAGAAAAAAAACTTAACGGATGGAGATTGACCAAGGTTCCAAGAGCGTGAATGATGATGAGGACAAGGGTAATGATCGATAATAATAGATAACATTTACACTGCTCTTTAAGGAATCGCATTGGAACTTCATGACAAATCTGAGGGAGCTGCTATTATCCCCACTTTGCAGATGGGAAAACTAAGGCTGAGAGAGTTAAGAGACTTATCAGTAGTTACACAATCAGCAAGTGTTTAGGAACAGGATTTAAATTAAAGTATTCCTAATTCTATATCTAGTACTGTGTCCACTATGCCAAATGCTTCTCCAGGCAAGTAGTACAAGTATTACCTTGGATAAGAAAAAAAGTTAACCTTTTCTTTGATAATTTGATCTGAAGTCTTGAAAAGCTTATATAAAATGAGTTTGAGTAGTTACCAAATACAAAAGAGAAACAGAAAATGATGTCTCTTCTTGGTTAGGGCTACCAAACTTGTAGAACACCATTTTGGCATCTTAACCTAAAAATCAGAACACCTATTATGCCCCAAGCATACCTTATCATAAAGGATCATCATAAAAAATCAATCTTCCTGTGTACAACAGTGTCTAACAGAACTGGTGACCTAAAAGCTTTCACAAAGGATATTTTATTTTATAGCCTATAATTCATTCTAAGTAATTATATATAATCCCTTTTGCCTCTTTTCCAAGAATAATCTCCAATTAAAGAAACAATTTTCTAAGATCACTCAACAATTCAGGTTCAAGATTTTGATGATTATTTCAAAAAGACCCAACTCTTCCTTCCTTTACAAAATCTAACAAAGAACATCATATCTCAGATTTTGTGAGATATTGTCAAATGTATCCAATTTAATTTTATGTAATATAATAGTCTCTGACAGAATTATGACAATTATTTACTAAAAGAGCTAGAGGAAGTAGTAATAAATTATAAAAAGCCCTTTTTAGTATATGCATTAAATCAATTTAATTCAAATCTTTTTTATTTATTATTAGTCATTATTTCCCTTCTATATGCATGGAAAAGAAATGTTTAGATGACGAGCAGAATACAAGTAAAAATCAGCTATTCACAAAGGAAAACATTTACATTTTTCTGAAAGGAGTAACATTTTGAGGGTTTGTTTCTCAAACTAACCATTTATCAACATGTCAGCTTTATTCTTTTAATGGAAATAAAATATCCGTTTACCTTTTGAGGTTATAGGATTATCAGAAATTTTGACCACAATGAGCATTTATTTATTACACATAGGACCAATAAAATAATACCTGGTCAAAGTAGCTTCAGGTCAGTTGAATTTAGAATAAATTTATATCAATAAAGCTTTAAAAAATGCTAATAAATGAGAAACATCATGACATGATTTAAAGATGTAGCTTTACTTTAAGAGGTGAAAAGGATACTGCAAATCATTTGTAGGAAAACTGAGAAGATAAAACCAACAATTTGGGGTATGTCACCAAAGGCAGTTTTAAATTTTAAAATATTAAATTTTGCCTCTTTTAACAAGGAGCTAAAAAAATTCCGCCAAGAAAGTTAAATGTTAAATTTTATTGTTAATGCTTTTCTGTGAGATAAAGAATTGAAGCAGTTTAAAGTATGTAAATCTTTGTTCTGATAAAGCTCACCGTTTTTTTTTTAGCTAATGACTATAGGCTGAGTGGGGAACTGTAAACATGAGGAGTCTGGTCTCAGGGACACTACATTGCACTGTGCTTGTTCGGAAATGTGGTTTTTATTCCAAATCATATTCGAGTATTTATTCTATCCGCTAAATGATACTCTTACCAGACTTCCCCGTACAGACAACATAAGGCTTCTTAAGAGCACAAAGCTATCACATAAACACAAAGAACTGTCCATTTGCAGTTCTTTATTTAGGTATCTCATGATGAAAAGAGTGCAGAGATCACATTTATTACCAAAGGGATGAACATTACAAAAATGATAGCCAAAGAAAATATTTTAGCTAAGATGAAGACCTCTCAACAAAAATACAAGAAACAGGAGCACTTCAGAATGGAACAATAAACCAGTTCACTAGTATTTATATCCAACAGTTGTATCACAATTAGGTGACAAAGTATCAGAAAATCCATCAGGCTTTCATTATTTACTAAATTCTTCAGTAAAAGCATTTTTACTTATAAACAGACTTAGCAGTCACTAAGTTACCAAGTTTAGTTATCTGCTAAGGCC
>CM053769.1:670452616-670482266 GCA_028658325.1 Potorous gilbertii
AAAGAATAAAAGAAGCTTGTCTGGTATTATTTACTATTATTTATTTACTATTACTTAGCAAATAACGTTTAAAGACATTGTAGAGGATACCTAAAACTTGATTTGGTTCAGAAAATGCTTCTATCAAGTTAGGAAACACTTCTTACCACAGACTCTTTAAAAGGATCTGAGGAAATCTTATTTCCCAGTTAAAATTACTTATTTTTTTAATTCAATGTTATTGCCCCTCTGAATTCTTGTCTTCCCTTCTCTCCTTTACGTGTCCATTGAGAAGAGCTAGAAAAACAAAACCCAATATGGATATACATAGTCATACAAAACAAATTTTCTCATTATCCCTGTTCGGAAAAAGAAAATATGCTTCAATATAAACTCTGACTCCATTAGGTCTCTTCTGGTGGCTGACTTAAGTACTTCAGAATTATGATTGGTGATTGTGTGAATTAGTTACTAAGCCTTTCAAAGCTGATCTTCATAATATCAACATTCTTATACAAATTGTTCCCTTAGTCCTCCTCACTTTACTTGGTACCAGTTCACATAAGTTTTCCCAGGTTTTTCTAAAACCATTCCCTTCAGCATTTCTTACAGCACAATATTATTATTCCATCACATTCATATACCATAATTTATCTATTCCCTAACTGATAAGCATTCCCTCAGCTTCCAATTCTTTGCCACAACAAAGGGAGCTACTATAAATATTTTCGTATATATATAGTCCTTTCTTTCTTTGAAATCTCTTTGGAGAATACACCTAGTAGCAGTATCACTGGGTCAAAGCGGATGCACTATTCAAGAACTTTTGGGGCATAGTTCCAAACTGCTTTCCAAAATGGAATGATCAAACCAGTTCATGATTCCAGCAACAATGCACTTGTTTTCTGACATGCCCTCCAGCATTTGTCATTTTCCCTTTTTTTTGGATCATCTTAGCCACTCAGATTTGTTTTAATTTGCATTTCTCATTATAATAATTAGTGATTTATAGCACTTTCTTCATAAAGTTATTGAGAAAGGATTTCTTCCTTTGAAAACTGCCTATTTATTTCCTTTGAGTATTTATCAATTAGAGAATGGGTCTTATTTTTATAAAATTTGACCCAGGTTGCTCTATATCTTCAGGGCTGGGTAATCTGCAACCTTGAGGCCACATGTGGCACTCTAGGTTCTCAAGTGTTGCCCTTTGAATTCAAATTTCACAGAACAAATTCCCTTAATAAAACAATTTGCTCTGTAAAACTTGAACTCAAAGAACACCCAAAAACCTAGAAGGCAACATGTGGCTTTGAGGCCATAGGCTCCCCATCCCTGTGACTTAGACCTTTACCGGAGATACTTGATGGAAAAGTTTTCCTCCTGACTTCATCTCCCATTTTCCTGCTTTTTCTTCTAAATTTAGCTGTACTGATTTTGTTTGTACAGAACTTTAATGAAATCGTACATTTCACCTTCTATGAACCTCTCTGTCTCTTGTTTGGTATGAACTCTTTCCCTATCTATAGATCTAATTTATGTCTAAATCACATACCTGTTATCATGGTATACAGTGTGAGGATGTTGGTCTAGTTTCCACCAGACTACTTTCCAGCTTTCCCAACAGTTTTTATTGAATAATGAGTTCTTGTCCCCAAGATTGGGATTTTTGACTCTATCAAACACTACGTTTCTATGCTCATTTGCTTCTGTATAATGTGGATAGAATTTGTCTAAGCTTACCCAGTACTTAACTCTTTTGAAGATTAAAGCTTTGTAGTATGGTTTGAGATCTGGTACTGCTAGGTCCTATTTCTTTGATTTTTTTTTTTATTGATTCCTTTGATAATTTTGACCTTTTGTTTCTTTAGATAAATTTTATTATTTTTTCCCACTTTCTAAAGTAATTCTTTGGTAATTTGGTGTGGCATTAAATAAGTAAATTAAAATAGGGAGTATTCTCATTTGTATGCTATTTATTGGGTTGGTCTACTCATGAGCAAATATTTCTTCAAATAATTTAGATTCACTTTCATATGTGTAAAGAATATTTTGTAATTGTGTTCATATAGTTCCTCTATTTCCTGGCAGGTAGGCTTTCAAATATTTTATACTATCCATAGTTATTTTAAATGAAATTTCTTTTTCTTCCTGTTGGGTTTTGTTGGTAATATAAAGAAATGTTGATGTTTTATGTGGCTTTCATATTTTTACTCTCTAGGATTCTTTATGAAAACCATTACAACGCTTGCAAAAAGTGATAGTTTTTCATCTTTGCCCATGCTTACTCCTTTAATGTTTTGGTCTTACTGCAATAGCCAGCATTTAATGTTAATAAAATACTGAATAGGAATAGTGATAACAGGTATCCTTATTTCACCTCTGATCTCACTGGAAAGGCTTTTCGCTTAAACCCATTACAGATAATGCTCTTGGACTTAAAGAGATGATAATTACAATTTTAAGGAAAGCTTGGCTCATTCCTATGCTTTCTAGTGCTCGGGTGTTTTTTTTTTCCTTAAGAATATGTGCTGTATTTTGTCAAAAGCTTTTACCTTTATTTATTAAAATGATCATTCTTAAAATCCAGAAATAATCAAAGTTCTACACGCTTTTGAAGCACACAGGGGCAATAAATGAGCAAGAGCTGTTGTTTAGCTGACGGAATCCCATGGACTGATGATTACCTCAGAAATGATAGAGATCATTCACCAACCTACACCAGGAAAGCCCTGTAAAATGAAGATTTTTATTGGCAATGCAAAACTAAAAACTATCTCATCATTCTGCTAGGCAGCAGTGTCAAAGATAACAGGAACAATGAAAACTGAATAAAACTGGCTAAGACAATCTTTGAAAAGTGGGCAAAGAGCCTGCTACCAAAATAACATCAATTTCCATACAAAAAAAAATTTCTTTAAAGTCATGCTATCATTTAAGCTCTTGTATGTCTTGGAGGTCTAAACTACCTTGGCTATTACCATTAGTAGGGTTTTTAAAAATAATTTTAGTAATTTCACTTAAACGGTCTACAATACATAAGAATAGCAGAGCACTAACAAGCTTCTGAAATATAATAGATGTACAAGAAAAAATATTCAGCATGATATAAGTTCATTGAGTTGAACATGTATAGAGAATGAATTATAACAGGATGCAGAAACAGCTGTTCTATGACAATCTTATATGGGGGAAAACCCAAGGAAGGGGAGCAGAAAACATGCTTTAAAATTGCACTGAAGCATGGTATGAAACATATGGTATAGGTGCAGACTTCTGGGAATGAGAGAAGCAGAATAACCAGCTTGGTTAACATGCCAATGAAGGTATGGAGTAGGCAACTTTGAAAAGCCAAGATGAAAATAGCAGCCTGTTTTGAAAAAACAAAAACCCAACTTTGCAAAGCAAAGAATAACCAATAATTCACATTGAAATCAACAATGATAATTACATTAAACACTAGGGACAGAGATATTCTGTGTCTGAATTTAACATGAAAAAACTATTAGGCAAGTTACCTTTCATGTAGCTAGTTTAGGAAGGGGGGGAGGAGCCACCTTTTTCGGTAGTACTCCATAATTTATCTAAGAAACAGGAGACTAGAGACTCTACACTATTAAATATATGACAACATAGTATAAAACTGGAAACAAAGCAAATGTTGCCAATTAGAGGACGGCTGAAAAAATAGTGGTTTCTGCACATGAAAATATTTCTGTGTTAGAAGAAATAACAAATGAGGAATTCAGAAAATTACAGGATTATTTGTATGAACTGATACAGAATGAAATAAAGAGAACCAGCAGAATAATATTCAAAATGACTACAATAAATTAAATGAAAACAAAACTAAAAGGTATGTTACAAAAAAGTAACTAAATTTTACAAATTAATTAATGATCAATCTTGGTCTTGAAAACTAATGATGAACACCACATCTCACTCCTCTCAGTAGAGAGGTGGGGCTTCATGGCTGTAAAACAGATTACTGGTTTCATTTAAATTCAAATTTCAATTTGCTTAAATTAAATGGTTTTGCTGTCAGTATTTTTTCTTTATTACAGGAGAAAACTTAAAAACAAGAAAGAATGACTATGGTTTAAATGTCAAAAAGTGACAATAAAACATTTTTTTTAAATAAAACAACAAGATTCCACAGTTTCCTTCATTCTCCTTCTCTAACATTTTATAAATCCCAGGATCATAAGTGCATTCATAGCCAACTTAAATCTCTCAATCTGCAGATTAAATCTGTGTCATCCTAATCTATCTCTGTGGAATCAGAGAATAGTAATTTGCCAACATCTTTACAATAACCTTTCAGATATTTGAATGCAATTATTAACATTTTATCTTCAACACAAATATAATGCAATGCAACTCATTAAGAATTTACAAGGTCAAATGCTGAAGGACATAAAAATTCAACAAAGGACAGAATCTCTGCCTTCAAGTAGCTAAAGTAAAGTGGGATGTGACAAGAACAAAGATTAACCATCTCTTAACGTACTTAACATTATACACCTAACACCTATGAGAGTTAAGAAACAAAATGCTATATGGAGTTTGAAGGAGGTACCCTTCCTTACTGAGGGAATCTATAAAGCCTTGTGAAAAATGTGCCACTTGAGGGGGCTTTAAAGAACAGGCATTCATTAGGCAAAGAGAAGAATGGAGGGCATTCCAAAAAGAAGACATAAGCTGGGAAAGGATGCAGAAATATAAGAAAATAACATGTGACAGAAACTGTTCAGTCTCCTGGATCATAGGGTAAATGGAGGGGAATTACATGAGATATGGCTGAAAAGAGAAAGTGGTATTTGGAAGGCTCTGAATGCCAGACAAGAGAGTCTGTACTTAACTCAGTAGAACAAAAGAGAGTCACTGAAGATTTCTGAGCAGCAGCGTGACATGAACATACGTATGGAAGATTATGCTGGAAATAATATGTCAAATTTCATCATTTGCATGACATTAAGCATTTCATGATTTTACAATCATTTAATTCTTGCATGGCAGGCAAGTTGACACCAAATAAAACATACAGAATAAAATCACATTAGCACAAAACAGAAATATAGGTTTCAAAGAAAATGACTGTAGAAATGTAATTTTAAAAGAGACTGCTGCACTAATGATGGTAACCACAGGCAAGTCATTTATTCATCCTGGATCTCAGTTTCCTAATACGTAAAGTGAAGGAATTGGACTAGATGACTTATGAATTACATTCTAGCTCTAAATTTAAGATGCTCTGAACTAATCAGAACTTAGTTAACTTTCCCAGCAACTAAAAATATCACCAGTTGAACGTAAATTTAATAATTTCAACTAATAAGAATTTCCCACCTTCTCCTTCATGTGACAAATAGATTAGAAGTTACTTTTATCCTAATGTCCCTCATGACTGTCTTCTCTTCCTCCATCCGGTAACATGTGTTTTGTTGGGAGTAGGGAAGACATGGCCAGACTGTTTTCCCCTCTCAATAAAATGATCTATCAAAACCACAGAAATGGAAAACGTTAGTAGCAGGACTTGAACTCTAACCCTAAGGTCAAAGCTCCTTGCACTACATCATACTGTCTTATAATAGCTGAATCAGGTGAATTCTATGCCCCTAGATTTCCATGTTTACAGACGATAAAACTATTCAGCTGTGACCTCCTACTGCTATGATTTGTTTGTTCTTTCACTTCTGCTGCTCACCATCTCTTTTCACTATTCCTGCTGGGTCTAGCTCTACCTGATGCTTTCAGCCCAGCAAAAACCAAAAGGGAAGATCTGAGGGGTCAGTAACGTCCAATGGAAAGACCACTGGATTCGGAATGTAATAACCGGAGCACAATTTCTGCCCCAAGTAGCAAATGACTTATATGGCTTTGGCAAAGTGATTCAGCCTCTCGGGGCCTCAGTTTTCTCATCTGGAATGCAAAGGGTGTGAACTAGATGACCTCTAAGATCGCTTCAGTTCTGAATCTCATGATGCTGGTGCTGTAACTCCAGTTCAAGAAATAGGAAAGCAAACACACCTTTAGTTTCCACATCTGCATAGTGACGCCGGTCTTTAAGGTCCTTTTTCAATCTGAAAGTTCTAAATGCCTTGTCTGACCTCCCCAGACAAAAAGAGAATATACATCCACTGCTCTAGAAGTGAGGTTCTGAGGTTCCATGCAATTCAAATGTAGGATAAAGAGCAAGAAGGAATCATTGAACAAGGAAAAGATAGATTTCTTGCCAGGTTCTCACTCCATTTTTAATTGTGCCAATTATGTTGTCATCATTTTATCTCAAGAGTGATTTTGCATGTCAAGACAATATGCAAATATAAATACGAAACTTTAACCACATGGTCAGTTAAGGATATTTAATTATGCATAGATGCCAATGCTCCTCTCCACTGTTGGGGATAAATGAGTTGACTACATTATTAGATTTCAGAGAACAGCTGAACTCCAGTCATAGCCTCTAACTACATTAATATTTAGAGTCTATCAAATCTTGAATCACTATTAATTATGACAATACTTAACATACTCATAATGCTGTTATAAAAATTAAATACTTAAATACACTAACTTATTATGAAAATTAAAAAATGACATCATTTCAAACTTGAAAAATTTCTATTTCACTGGGAGAATGCTGGGAAAATATTATTAAACTGGGCATGTGCACATATACACATGCAAACACACAGCCCCACACATGCAAAACATACAAACATATCGAGACCTATACTAAACAGGGAAGCAAAGAAGAAAGAGAAAAAAATCAGTTCTGCGAGAAACAACAGGCAAACAACAAACACACACACAGAGTAAATGGAAAGTAATCCTATTGTACAGTAAGAAATGAGGGGAAAGATGGCTTCAGAAGAACCTGGGAAGACTTGTATGAACTGATGACAAGTGAAGTGATAATAAGAATAATGTATCCAGTCAAAGTAAGGATGGTAATTTGTGAAAGACTTAGTAACTCTGATCAACCACAATTCTAAAGGATTCATGATGACGCCTTCCAAAGAGAGAACTAATGGGCTCACACTGCAGATTGAAATGTAATTCTTTTCTTTCTTTTTCTTAAATTTGGAACATGGTTAATGTGAAAATTTGCTTTGTGTAACCATACATATCTGTAATGGGTTTTGTTTTTCTTGCCTTCTCAGTGGGAGGGTGGGAGGAATTGAAAATCACACTGAAATAATAACAGTCTCACAGGGAAGGCATCACTAGCGAGCAAGGGGTTGTAGGAAGACAGGTGGCTCGGGTACCAAAAAGGTCTCTCGAAAACAGTGGGATTTGAGCTGACTTATGAAGGAAACCAGGGAAACAAATAGAAAATGTGAAGATGTAGAACATTCAAAGTGCAGAGGACAGGAGAAAAGGCATGGAGGAAGGAAATGTCTCATGTGAGGGACAATAGGGAGGCCAGTGTTCCTGAATCAGAGAGTGTGTGGAAAGGATTACATTTTAAGTAGTGGTCACTGGAATTTGAGTAGAGAAGTGATGTGTTCAGACCAGAACTTTAACAAGATCACTTTGGCAGCTTAGGAGAAGATGGATTGGATTAGGGAGAAACTAGAAACAGGAATAGAGAAATAGCAAAAAGAGACTGAGGAGAAGCAGCTCAATTTAACATTTTGTTTCATAGCAAATTTAAAATTTTATAGCAAATTTGATGACAAATCTAAAATTCTGTTTCATTGAAATACAGTACTATCATAATTAAACTATAATTGGCAATTCTAGAATAGGATTTTGCTGACCATGAATGTCACTAAGGAGGCCTCTTTCACACACACTTTTTTCTGTATTCACGTAACCTGTATCTTAACTGACGACCTCATAACCTCTCACTTGGACTACTCAGTGTCTGTTCAACTAGCTGCTCTTCTCCTCGGCAGTTCATCCTCCACATACCTCTGAATTCAGTTGTCACTCCCTGACTCAAAAATCTTCAGTAGTTCCCTACCGCCTCTAGAATATAATATAAAATCCACATCCTCCATATTCTGGTCCTCATTTACTTTTACAGTTATATTTAACATCATTTTCCTTCACCTACTCTCTATTCTAGTCACTATGGCTGGCTAGTTGTTCCATACATAATATTCAATCTCTCATCTCTGTATCTTTGAAGATGCAGTTCTCCACCTCTATGGTACACTCCTTCCATAAGTCCACCTTGAAGAACTCTTCCTTCCAAACATACCTCATGTTCCTCCCCTGACAAAGGCCTTTTTAGCTCCTTTAAGTTTGTAGCATTTTTCTCTCTTGAAATGACTAAATATCTACTGATGTCTCTGGTCCTCTTCAAGAATGAAGGACAAACAACAACAAGTATCTGCTGGTGCTGTGTATATGTTGTATCCTTCCAGTAGAACATAGAATAGGGACCATTTTTATTCCGGTCTTTGTATCTATGAGGTCTAGCACACAGCCAGTGCTTAATAAATGTTTAGCAAATTACTGAACTGATAGAGTCAGTACAACGCCATCTATAACGAGGAGCATTCTGGGCAGCAAGGGGCCAGGGTCCTAAGAAATCATGTTTTCTTTGTAGACACAGGGGAACACCTTTGGTGAGCATGTCTCCACATTTCCTGTTTCAACTGATGTGGCGCATGAGCAATAATTGCAACTTTTTTCCCAAACAGGATCCATTTTTTAACGCTGACATTTACAAGAATGATATTACAAGGCTTTGAATCACGGTATACTACAATCTCCAAAGAATCAAAAATTCTAATAATCCAAGGGCAACATGTATGTGTATATATGTATGTATATGTATGTATGTGTGTGTGTATATATATATAAGCATAATTGGCTGTTGCATATTACCAATTAGGATTTGCATATCAAAGGTGGATCAAGAGAGGTCATTTAGTATAAGTATCAATATGAAAGAGAAAATGGACTAACATATACTGAGAATAAGGAACGTGAAGTGGTAGGTGCCCATGTGTCTGCCATTACCAATGGAATGCTAAAAGATCTAGGACTTCAATGCACGGGGAAGATTCTCTAAGGAGGATTTTGGGGAGAAGTTGTGTTAGCCCCATTAGAGGCAGAACCCACACTGATAAAAGCACAAATTCACTGAAATATAAATTCAAGAAACATTTTTGTAGTGCCGACTTTGGGCCAGGTACTGTATGAAGTTCTGGGGATACTAAAGATGCAAAAAAACAGTCCCTGCTCTCCATGAGCTTACAACCTAAAGTCTATTACGATAAAAAGAATCCGAGGAACCAGTATCTTTAATTCTTCCTTATAAAACTCTTCACAGAAGAGTTCATTCTTTAACAAGGCAAACTGAACAAACCCACACCTACACCCACCAACATCCCTTCCGTTCATCCTACCCTGCTCCCAAGAAACCAACACATTTAAGCAATGATGCCCAGGGGAACAGAATGGAACAATTTCAGAAGTCTTTCCTTTTCTAAAATTCTTTTTTTAACTCTAGCTAGAAGTATAAACTAATTTACGACAGCAAAGAATATATCTAAAAGGTGTTGGTAGGCATGGCTAGAAGGAGAACAGCAGTTAAAAGATTTGGTGGAATTAATCACAGAAAAATTTGTAAAGGTAAATTTTGAGTAAGGCTTGGATGAGTAAGAAGCGCAGACTTGGGAAAGAATGAAAAAAAAACTTCCAGGATAGTGAGAATGGCAACAGAAATGAATTTAAAAAGCATTTATTAAATACTAGCTGTGTGTCTGATACTAAGTGCTGGTGATACGATTACAAAAGCAAGAAAATCTCTTACTTCAAGGAGCTTATATTTTAATAGAAAACATGTATAGTGTAGTGGAGGCCAGAAAGGAGTGTTTTTGTCTGGGCAGTAACAGAAATGGTAAGTACAATCATCAGACATGACATATCCTTTCCAATGTTTTGGGAACTCTTTGGCGTACTTTGAATAAACAGTGCAGATTAAATAAATTTAAATTCATTAGAATAAAGTTGTGGACTACAATACAGACTAGACTGCGATGAAGTATCAGTCTAATAATGTGCACTATGAATGTGAACAAAGTTCAGAATCCAAAGCTGTTAAGAGAAAGTTTCTTCTCAAAGGATCACAGATATAGAGAAGAGACCTAAGAGGCTATCTAGTTGAATCCCTACATTTTGCAAGGGAGGAATCTGAGGTTCAGTGAGGTATAGTATCTTGTTAATAGTCATACAGCTAATGAGTGTCAGAGGAGATAATTGAACCTAACACTTTTTGATTCCAGGTCCTAAAACTTGATCCACTACAACATAATAATACACCCAAGAACTACAAATGACATTCAATTGAATTGACATTTAAATTTAGAATATAGGATTTTTTAAAAAACAAAAACTCAGGTGATTTAATCACTACAATTTGCAAACATGACACATAATGCATTGGATATTTTCTTGCTTTAATGCAAATATGGTGGAAAAAAGTATAAGCTTATTTTTTGTTTTGTTCTGGGAAGAGTACCCAAATATGGTTTTATTGCCAAATGATATGCACTGGAAAACAATGACTATATTTAGGAAAGAAAAAAAGTACTTACAAGTATGTCTGGCCAGTGAATAGTTGGATCCACCACTGGTCAAACCAAACCCTTCGGGAACTTGGCTAGAACTACGAGGTCTTGTCAACAATTTTGGAGGCTCAATCTCTGCACCAAATTCAGCTCCTATCACTCCTAGTAACACAATGGCCGTAGCTTGTTTACGTCTTTCTTCATACGATGTAGACATTTTTTTCATTTGTGGGAGACCTGATGATAGGCAACCTGAAATCAGAAAGACACTGATGAGTACACATCAAAACACACTCACCCATACACATACACACACAAAGAGGGAATGAGAGCAAAATCCAAAGATTTCTCCAATTCAAAATACTAAAAATAATATTGTTTGAAGCTTTTAATTTGTATTCTTATAATTAGTTTCTCAAAAGTTTAACATGATATAGTTATACATGTTTTTATTTATGTATATCAGTATGGCTCACAGAAAAGACACTAACTAGGCTATATGTAGTATTCCAAAAGTCTAAAGTTTCTGGTAAACTTTGTATAAAGGATCTGAATTTTTGAACACAAAGAAACTTTAAAGATTATCAACTCTGGTCTCTTCATTTTACTGAGAAGTTGAAGCTTAGAAAAATGTTATATGATTAGAGAAAAAGCCCAGAAAAATGCTATATGGTTATGTTCTAAGGTGATTTTTTTTTTTTTTCAAATATGGGTTGAACATGATGGCTGCTTAGGGTCCTCCCGTTCGCCAAGTCTAATGCTTTGATATGCCCAGAGGCTGGGAAAAGCATGCTGCTTCCTGGCTCCAAAGCCAGACAGCCTCTATGCCCCCTGAAGGTAACAAACACAATGAAGGAAATAGACATCTTGTAAATATTCAGGGTTAATGTATGTGAAATAATTTTAGTTAAGAAGATGAGTTTATATAAGGAAATTAAGGAATTAGAGAGGGGAAGCATGGTAAAAACAAAAAAAACAACATTTCTATGAAGGTGAATGGAGGCAGAAACTGAAGTGGTTCTGTAATTAGTAGATATGTAACAGAGACCACCAATCAACCCTAATGGCCTTTTCTCAGTCCTCTGCTCTGACTATGTCGCTGACACTGCTGGCCACCCTCTTCTTCCCTGACATTCTCTTCTCCAGGCTTTCATGACACTCTTATTCCCTGATTTTTCTCCTACCTATCAGACCCCTTTTTTCTTATCTCCCTTGCTGGATCTTCATATACATCATATGCACCTCTTCTCTTCTCTCTCTGTACTATCATCTCTTTACAGATGATTCTCTAATCAACTTAATTATAAACTGGAGTGACTGAGAAGAATCAGGGTGTCCTGGACAAAAATAGGGAAGTGAAAAGAATGGATGGGTTGAGGGGGGAAACGATGAGTTCTGTTTTAGGTATGGTCGGTTTGACATGACAATGGGATGTCAAAATTAGAGAGCAGGCAAGATCAGGCAAGTAGTGTCAAAGAAAGAAATGTGAACCCAGAATTTTGGATTTTATCTAGTCCAATTGCTCTTTCCATGATGTTCCACATATTGTCTTCCAGAGATGATAGCTTAACCATGGAAGCTAATGAGATCACTACAACAGGTAATGAAACAAGAGAAAGGAGTCAAAAACAGAATATTTGGATGTATGCACATACACACAGAATTGTAAAACACAGATGACAATCTTGCAAAGAATACTGAGAAAGACTGGTCAAGAAGTCAGAAGGAAAATCTAGAGAGATTTTCTGTGAGAAAAATTTCAAGAGAAGAGAGTATTAAGGGGATGAGGTAGTATATAGTGTAGGATGAGGACTTTCCAAAGGCCTAAGGATTTAACAATATACACATCATCACTTGCCATAGTGAAAGCAGTTTCAGTTGATCCTTGGGGACTGGACCCACATTGTTAGAGGCTGATGTGTTAGAGAGTAGAAGCAATGAGTGTAGTTTGGAATAGGAATATGATATAGGAAGCTAGCTGAAGGGCCTAAGCAAATGATTAAGAAAAAAAGATGAACAACCAAAAAAAAGCATTTATTAAACATCTCTGTTGTACCAGTCACTAATACAGGGGATATGCTAGGGATACATATACGAAAGTGAGATAGTCCCTGTGGGCAGTGCACTGACATGAGCAAGACATGGAAAAGGAAATGGGGGCAGAAGGATGAGGAAAACATAAAAGCAGGACCTCCTGAAAGGATGAACGTAAAGCATGACCCTGGTCTGACTAGACAGAATGCATTAAATGAATCTTTTGGCGGGGATGGGGTGGGAAGTGGAGTTCACAGACCTGAATATCAGTGGTATGGGAACACCACATGGAAACACCCCTTCTAAAACACGGTTTGAGAGAGTTGCCTAGGACACAGGGAGGTTTGTGTCTTCTCCATGGTCACACAGCACACATTAGTCATACATTAGACTTCTTACTGAAGTGAGATTTTCTTTTCTTCCAAACGGGCCCTTCATCCCAAGGCTGTTACTTCCTTTAGACACAAACACCAATCTGAATCTTATGCTCATGAAAAGAACTTTAATATCATAGTCATTATTATACCCACTGATTAGGATTTCTTGACAAGACTACCTGAAGTCTGAATGCCTCTTCGGATCAAAACTTATTATTGGCTAACTTGGCTCATCTGCTGAATTAACTAAACCAATCTAAATTCCAAAGAATGTAATAGTAGATGTCTATCTTAGATGACTTGAACTTAGAATCAAATCCCTTGATTCTATTTCACATGTCTTGGATTCAGTGAGGATAATGAATTCAAAAGCCACAATGAAGAGCAAAAAATAAATGAGAGAAGCCTGCTTTAAATCTTCATGACTAGAGGAAGGGAAAAGGAGACAAGTCATTCTGTACTGTAGAAAATTAGGAGGTCAGCAATAAACTCTGGCAATTTTGGTTCTTTCTTGGTTCTATGACATGTGTTGTGCATTGGCATATGGTTTTAAAAAAGTTTATATGTTAATTTAAAAAGATTTCATGTAATAAATTTGAAAAAAATAGATAGGAAATTCTATCAGCTTTGGTTATTATAAACTCTACCACAGTACATACAGAGAAGAAAGGCAGAATGATTCCTAAGGGAATAAGTTTGCTTTGAAAAATATTAAAAATTCCTTCAGGAAGGATTTTAAACCAATATTAAAACTTTAAAGCTTACTAAAATGTGCATGTTCATATGATAATATAACTTATATAGTAATATCTATTTATACACATCATAATAATAAGCAGGCTATTTTGCTTACGTTGCAACAGTGTTAAAATATTTTGTCAACTTGTAAATTCTAAGATCAAGATAAGCCTTACTGCATTAAATATAATTTCTGGTCAAAAGTCAAAAAGAAAATGTTTAAAACAAGGTCTTAAAATTACATTACAAAGTAACATTTATTTGCTAATAGTGTAGCATGTATGTCTACTTTTATCAAAGAATTTTCTATTATTTCATAATTGCTAAAAAGAAAACATTACTGAAAAAAGTATATGTATGAGAAGGGATTCACATGTATACACATATATTCTCAATCCATATAGTACTATCTATGGTATCTATGATGGTCATACGGCAACTAAAGGGAAAAAAAAGAACTAAAAGCTTAACCATTCTAAGAAAAAAAAAATCAATAATCACTGCCTCCCTGGGAAGAAGGATGAAAATGGACCTTAACATCAGATGAAGTGATATTTACCAGTTCATCTATATCACAGTGCATACACTTAATAATAGTTTTATGTCTATACATGAATACACAAGGAGCAAGAGCTCTATTCATCTACATCTACACACATAGAATATTTTACTCTTTCCATAGTATCCTTGAAACAGGAAGCAAGCCTGGCTCCCCTCCCCCAGTCCCAGCAAGAAGCATGCTCCATAACAATAGTTCAAAGGAAAGCTCTAGTCGGCAGTTGCACTGATTGTTCTGTCAGCTGACCTCTGCAGAAGGGAATTGCTAACCACGGCCATGCTCCTTAGCTGACAAATGAATGATCGCAGCTCCATCTATTTTCACTATGGCTGCCTCTAGCCCAGGTGCTCAGACAGAGAGCCCGGTGTGACATCTTAGATCAAGATGAATTGGCACAAACTCCTGATCCAAGATTGTTTTATACCATTTAATTTAGTTTCTTCCCCTGCTTGGATGAGCACAGCTCTGGTTATGGATTTCTATTCTAATGTACTGAAGCAGGCACTGAAAGAAGCCAATGAAGCAGATGCTGGAGCAAGGGACTGCAGGGATACTGATCAATAGGCAAGGCATTGACCCCAGCAGTTCAGCCTCTGCAATGGCCACTGCTTAAAGAAAACATACATACACACACACACACACACACACACACACACACACACACACACACACGCCCCCCACCCCCCACCTTCCAGTAGGAAATTAAATAACAGGGACACTTGGTGAACTTTTTTCTCTTCATTGGGCTTCCTTTTGTTTGAGTACGACAATCATGTGTTATCTCTCCACAGATTCAGAAATTAGGAATTTTATGTGGTTTTAATGACATCCTTTAAAGCACAATCAGTCTACACATTTTACCCCTCACTTAACAGGAAGCATGACTGGTACCTTCTGCTAAGTGGTGAGAATATGAAATTAAAAGTCATTCAAAAATGTTGAAGTGATTTCGCAATCATAATGAATAGCAAATATATACACATGGATGTACATACACACACACACATTATCCATTACATTTACATGGGAGATTGCCCTAATTATCACAGTATTGACCTCTTTATACTCCAACTACACGCTAAATAAACTTTTTGTCAGTATTCAGGTCTGAAAAGGTAAGGACCCCTTATTTAAGGAAAGGAATTGCATGACCAAAAGGGGCCTGGGGGGGGAGGGGGAGATGGAGAGTAAGAAGTGTTGACTATTTCATGAGCAACTCTGCATATGCAGCAAACATGCCAGACCTTATTCTAACAATGGTCCACATTCTAGTTTCTTGAAATTTGAAAAAAAATGAAATTATTGAACAATGATTTTGTCTTGGGTTCATCTCAACGAAAATATTGGAAATAATGCAATTAATTGCAATGACTTCCCATAAGCAAACTGACGGCCAAATGGGAAATTCTGAAATTTTAAAAATGAAATCACGTCTATAAAAGTAGTCTTCACTACAGTTTCATTTGTCTCATGAAAATCTGGTATTTTCTCACAGCAACGAGCCTCCATTTAATCATGCTAAAGCGTGACACAGAGATTCATTTTCTTGACAGGACGGTTGATCACCCTATCACAGTAAGAAAATTAATATCCTCCAATAGCTCCATGTGGAAACAGAAGCTACACTGCACTGCTCAAAAAAGTAAATGTGTATGTTTTAAATTGCAAACAAGAAAAAATTTCTGGATTGAATACAAATGAAAAGTCAGATTTCTTCATTCTTGAGATAGAGAGAACAAAATGTGAAGCTTTGATGCTCTATTAAATTAACTACTTATACATATTCTCCTTTCCCCAAAAGTATACTAGCTGTAATTTGGTATAATTGTCTTGACAGCCGCACTAACAGGAATAAACACTTTGCTTACTGCTTAAACGGAACATAGGTAAAATATTTGAGAAGTTTAAGCTATTTAAGGAGCTGTGAGATATTGATTACTTCATTTAAAAAGCAGTCAGAGAGTGCAACCATGAGGTCAAGATAAATTTAACAGTTTGGAGCACTTTACTAAATAACTCTAAAGATCATGTTAATTGGCTTTGCACCATTCCAAGGTAAAATTAATTTTATCCTAGCTTAAAATAAAAGGATTAAAAGACATATTAAGTTCTTCAGGTTTAACTAGAACAGGAATCAATGGATTCGAATTAAAGCTAAAGGCACTTTTATGAGAGATGGACTACGAGCAGATACTTAATACTTGCTATTAGGCATATATTGATGGTACTCTGTTATTGTATTAGATATTAAAATCTTGGAGAAGTAGACACCAAGCCAATTTACTACCACTGGAATAACCCGTAAGAACAGGCATTATTTCTCGTTCCCAAAACTCAGCTATCTTTATTTTGCTTTCTTTAAACATTTGATTCTATCCAAATATTCTTCACCTCTGCTTTATGTTTTAATTTTTTAAATGCTGGTCAAAGATTATAAGAATATTTAACAACTGCTTTGGTTTAAACTTACTTTTAATTATGACTTACTCTAAAAGTAATTATATAATTAAAATATCTCAAAGAGAAAAAATTCTGATATTTTAGCATATCATTTTTAAGTCAGACATTTCTAACACATGAAAATCAGAGCGACATTATGAACAATTTCTCAGTTAAAGCAAAGTTACATGATATTCAGAAGATACTAAAACATTCAGCTGAATCAAGACAATACAAGGCCTTTTAATTTTTATTTCATTTACAGAGTTAAATAACATGCTTAAGAATGTCACAAATTAAGGTATCATAACTGGGTTAATTAGTAAGAAATGCCAGTGGAAAAAATACAAAGTAGATTATAATGCACATAAAAAAATTAAAACAGTAATAATTATTGAAATTTATCATAATTTATGAGCTGATGAAAAATAGGCCAAAAAATCACAGACCATTTTGCGGAAATGTCAACAGTATTTTATAAAAGTAATAGTAATATAAAATAATATTTGTAATCACTCTAGAAGATATCATTAAAAACACAGAGAGAGATAGAATTTTAATTTATAAAATGGAAGGAATATTATTAGAGGTTCTTAATAATAAAATAGTAAAGGGGAGCTTAATTTATTAGATCTGTTGGATAGAATAAGAAAAATTAAGTTTGGCTAATGATGGTAAGCATAAAGAGAATATAAATGAAAATTATATAAGAGAAAAAATTTTAAAATTACTATTCTGAATGCTATGCATGCAGTAAGAATAGTCTCCGCAATAAATGTGGCAGAAAGCTCTTCCAATGTTAGTCAATAACAGAATAAAACAATTCTCTGTTACAGATTCTGTATCTGACCAGTGTTATATTCTTCCCAATTTCTCCTTCTCTCTATTCTTCTAAACTTCGAAGACCATATCAAACACAATGGGGGGTGGGGTGGTGGGGGAGGAGCTGAAGGAGCTACAGAAAGTATAAAAAAGGAGAAAATCTTAAAGAGAATAAAAGAACAATATTAAATACAATTTCAGGAAAAAAAGACTGAGAAAGAAACTTGCCAAAGATAACAAAAAAGAGCTTTTACTAAATTCCTGGGAGAAGAGATATAAAGAGAATGAAACTAATCTATTGAAATAATATTTTTAAAATTAGTAACTCCCCTAATTAAACTTCAAGTGAGTTGCAACTGTTATACTACCACATAACATAGTATACCCTAACATCTAATGGATTATTAATAATTTATTTATAAAATACAAGTAATTATATTAAACCAATTTAAATGAAATATTTCCTATCAATATACAGAAAATATTAAAATATTTAACTTGCATATTTCAAAATATTCTCTCCAAATCAACTATAGCCAGATTTTTTAAAAGTTGTAAACAAAAATGCCACCAAGATTCCAATTTTTTCCATATATCTATCCATTAGTGAATGAAATAAATGTGTTAAAGGAGAAAAATAAAGAAAATCTTCATCACTCTCATTTTCAAAGCCCCTGAAGAAATAAGAAGGTTACCATTTAAAATTACAAAGGCAAGTTAACAAAAGCTTCAAAATGGTGAATATTTTGGCATTAAAGTACTACACAATGCTAGTTAAACCTTTCGGTCTTCCATCCAGCCTCATCCTGCTTGAGTTACAAACTAAATCCCAAATCCCTTGAAAATATATTGGTTAAAAATAGGAATGAGAGAAAATCGTGGCTGGGCCATCGTAGGTTGAGAGACAACTCAAACTGGATACTAACATGATAACCGAGTCATAGTATCTAATGCATATAAGGCAGCATAGTAAATTTATCTGCTTTTCTGTCCATTCCACTTTATTGTCTAAATCCTTAGGCATTGACCAGTGAACTGTCAAAATGGACATTTTACATCGGGAAACTGCAATTAAATTTTGGCAATTCATAACCAATATTTATTGTGTTTTCTATGGGGGAGGGGGGATACAACTGCTTTGCACTGGAATGTGGAGAGGGTAGCATTATTTGATCTAAAGAACATCTTTATGAAGGACAAGGTAGTATGCACACTTGAAAATCACTATTCCAAAGCTTATCTGATGTGAGCTGCAATTTATACTGGAGAAATTTTAAAAATTCTAATTTCCTGGGATTAACTTCCTCTATTTTAGATGAAATAGGAATTTTTTTATACAAAAAAAGTCTGTGGAAGGACATACACAAGTATTTATGTATTAATTTTGCAAACATTCATAAATTACCTAAATTTTAAGAATCCTCTCAATGTCCTCTTATATGTTGTCTTCTTTTAAGAAAAGGCCAACTTGGAGTTTCTCTTATTATTAGTTGCTTTAAGAGACATCTGTCATACATAATATTGGTTTCTTCCTACAAACTAACTGAACAAACTGAACTTAAATCCCTAAGTTTATCAAGCTTTCCCTCTTTTTTTCCCCAAAAAATCCCCTTATGGGATATAAACATACCTTTAATTTGTATGCATACATGGCAGCCCCCTGCTGGAATATAGCAGTTTTGCAAACATTTTATTTCTACTTAGTAACCTGCTGCTGGTTTAGTTTATCTAGTTGGACTATTTTAAAATAATACTTATTGCAGTTGCAAGTACATATGGGAGAAAATACTAAATTAAATTCAAAGGATGATAAAAAATAAAATGTTTGAAATATGGAATAATTTTTCCTTCAAAAAATGATTAGCACTATAAGATATTTGATAATTAACAGTTATAAATTTTAAGCTTTGATTCATTTATGTTTTTCAGGTAATCCATGTTAGGATTCCTTTATTCTTCATATATAAAATACACTAGTCTATTAATTTAAAAATAATTTCCTCTGTATCTCATTTCTTGAACATTTGGTAAAAGTAAATTTATTCAAAATTTAGTGTAAAAATGTCTGCTGTTAAAATAACTGTTTTATTGTAAACATAAAGGTTTCATTATAAACGTCATAAATCTCTTATACACCATGTCTTTTTTTTTTCAAAACCAAGACTCAATTCTAGTTCTAGGTAGTTCCAGTTTTTAAAACTATAAAACTTATAACAGTAAGATGAGGCTCATTAGCTCTCCCCTAAGTAAACAGGAAAATGTTCTTAACCACAAAAATATTTTCAATGATCTTTGAAAAAATTACATAGAGGTGAAAAGATCAGAAGTCACTCTAAATCTTCTTTCACCATTGTTGAATTGGTAAACACCCTTTCACAAAAGGGCTAATCCTTACAGCTATAATGATACATATTTGCAAATTCTGGGCATACATCGACACATGCTTTGTGTATTGTTTTAATCACTAAGCATAATATCTGACTGTCAGCATAGAAACCTCTGGGGAGTCTGCATCGGTGTATTAATAGGGAACTAATTGAGTTGGTTTACATGTGATGAATTTTGTTTATAAAATGACTTAACATGTACTAGGATTATCTAGGAAGGATTTCCACCTACGTAATTACCTCTGTGAACTCAGGGCTATATAACAAGGTCAGAATGAGAGAGATAACTGCCTCAGTGGACCTCAGATGAATTGGTAAGTACATCTGCTCATTTATAAGTTTATTACAACAAGGATATGTAATTTGGATATAACAACAGAACTAGTAAAAGTCCACAAAACCACTTTTTAAACAGCATTTCAAGCTTTTTGCTATTTAAAATTCTAGAGGGTTTTTAGCTTTCCTTTCCTATCGCTGAAAATTTGTCAGCAAAACATTGTTTACAAGTGAGAAGGATTCAGTAAGTCTTTCTACCCATATTCCTCCCCTAGATTCCTTCTTGCTGCTCCCCTCACAAAAAAAAGGATTGGAAAAATGAAGGCAATGTTTCTGGTCAATCACAAATTAATAAATGAAAATCAATCAGTTCAAGAAAAAGGAATGTTTTTGGAGGAGTGACATTCTCTAAGAACTAATGGCTGGTTTTATAACCTAGTAAATAAATACTTGATTTTTCAGAACATAACTAGCCAGTGTGTGGATTATCCAATCACTGTTTCTTCCCTGTCTATCCAACTACTCACTTGTCGAATGTTTCATTGTTAATTAACCACCTGTACAAGAAGATGGATAGAAGGGATATGAAATGAAGCTATCATTTATTGTAGCAGCTCTGACTAAAGTCTTGGAGGATGGCAAAGTTAAAATAAATAGCTTGAGAAAAAAATTTATTGAATTTCTGATGTCACAAATAAACAGGTTAATCCTGGTCATGAATATTCTAGATAAAGTCTAGTCCTTTTTAGGGAGTCTTTATACATTACAAAGGAGGTGGGAGAAGACAAAAGTGTTATAGAAAGTACAATCCAGGGGCACTACATAGTTGCTAACTTCTTTAAAAGCCTGGGAAGATTTTTTTAAAGCAGTGTAGGGAGCAAGAAAGGGAAAAAAAAGCATGAGGATCAAAGCTAAGGCTGACCAAATACATTAGTGAATGCTTCTTCAGACCTTCAAGTGTTCTTTTTCATTGTTGCTCATAAAGTAAAATAATTTAAGGATAAAAAATACTCTCAACAACAGAAAGCTACCAAAGTGTTAAGTACATTTTCATGGTCAAATCACTCTCAGAGTGCAGAAAACAATACCCACATGTGAAAAATATCAGTCAAAGTAATGAGACAGGATCATACTCTAGGTAGAAACAAATAGTTTTCCTGATAATTTCGTTGGTTCTTGTTGGAATATATTCTATGATTAATTTGGTAAAATTTTATCTTTATTCAAATTTTAAAATTATTTATGGATTGTAGATTTTAATATTTTTCTGAGTTGTTTATAGAAAACTGCTTTGAAGTCATGAGATAAACTAGGTCATGGAGAAACCACTTTCTGAAAAAAGCACTTATGGAAAGTGTGTTTCTCTTGGACTTGGGGGAGGAGACAGAATAAGGATCAAGATTGGATGTGTACATAGCAACATACTCAGTTTTACAAATACCAATGATAAGTGATAAAAAGCTAGATTCAGTGTTAATAAATACCTAATATTTGGGGTTGGGTACAAGGCACAGAACTAGTCTGGTTGACTTTTTCACATAAGTAATTGTTTTCTTAAGATATGAGATCGATTTATAAGTTATGCAGATGAAGTCTCCAGGTTATCTCTCATGATCATTTCATCATTTCTATAATGCACATAATATTGCAAGATAACTTATAATACTTAATCTCAAGATAGTTTTATGTGAAGTTTTCTTCAATAATTTTACGGAACAGTGCTGATTTATTAATGAAAAGGATGAGACAGTTTGCTGAAGAAATCTTAGGGAAACAGAAGATGTATGTCTTCATAAGAACTGAAAGCAAAAATAGGAAACATTCCTCAGTGCAAAATTATTGCATCCAACAAGGTCATAATTTCATTATGTGCTGAAAATGCAAAAATTAGAAATATCAAGAGTTGACTAACATATATGCTAAATTCCTAAGATATCACTTATTCATATTAGAAAAAAAATTGGATTTGTCAAGTTCTGTAAAAAATTCATACATGGTAAGAAAATAAATGACATCCTTAATTTGGGAAAATCCAAATATGTGCAAGAGTAAGTTTCCAGATGTAAATACCTAACTCATAAATTATTTTAAAGCCATTATTAATTCTATACAAATACAATGTCCCACTCATTGTGTGGTTCTTATTTATGTTAACTAATGTTCCTTCTCCTATTTCTAGTCTCTATTGGCTCATCATATGAGCAGTCATTATTAAAATCCCCATAAAAATAAAGATGACCACAAAAAAGTAAACAAAAAGGAAAAAAGAAATTACAGAGAAAGTATAACTATCTTGTAGTTATACAAGGTGGCACAGTGGAGAGCACTTGGCTGGGAATTAAGAAGACTCATCTTCATGAGTTGAAATCTGGCCTCAGAAACTTATCAGCTTTATGATGCTGGGCAATTCACCTAACTGTTTGCCTCCAGCTGTAAAAGAGCTGAAAAAGCAAATGGCAAACCACTCCAGTATCTCTGCCAAGAAAACACCTCTAAAAAAAGGGTCATAAAGAGTCAGACATGACTGAAATAACTAAACAAAATCTTGTTTTGTAACTCCAAAATACTTCGGTAGGCCTATAAATTCATTTCGTTTACTTGAATGCCGAAACTGAAAGCACTCTTACTTGAAGTCAATCAGAGGGGATATGATCACACAGTGATATTGTAGAAGGGTTTCTCATTCAGGTATAGTTTGGCCTGAAGGCATTCTTTGTCCTTTCCAAATCTGAGATTCCATGACCATTTAGCTTAGCCATTTCAGTTCATTACAGTTCAGTTCAGTTCAGTCAAATATGAGGAAACTGGGGCTCAGAAATGACACTACGAATCTGAAACCAGATAACTATTTGGTATCTAAGACGGATTAGAAACTGAACCTCTTGGTTCACCATTCTCTTCACTATCAAAAGAGACTCTGAGCTTGGGATCCACGAATTAAAAAAAAAAAAAGGAAAGAAAAACCTTGATAACTATTTCAATATAATTAGTTTCCTTTGTAATCTTATGTATTCTACTTTAGGAATATAAAAGTAACTCCAAGAAGGGTTCCATAGGGTTCAACAGATTGCCAAAGGCAACATAATACAAAAACGGTGAAGAACCCTTCTGCTACACCACTCTACCTCAACACCTCGTTTTTTTAATCGTTTAGCTTTAAAGAGATAAGACACAATTTTTAATCATTACCCTTCAGCATTTGCCAACTTCTTTACCCTTTTCTTTAAGGAGTGTCTAATTTTTATTCCCCAAATCTTGCATCATTTCAAAGAAGCTAAAGCCCGCAAAGTATCTAACTGGGCCACAATATATAAGAGAGTATGCTTTTCATTATGATATCAAATAATCTGCATGTGTTTCTTCTAGGAAATCAAATGAAAATGATGGTAAATACATTTCATAATGAATTTTTTTTCAAAATGCCTAAATAAAATTAGACATTAACTTTTTCCATACATTTTTCATAAATACATAAAACACTTAAAACCATGATAGTATGGATACAATCATGGATGCAATGATCATAAAAATGTCAATCAACGAGAAGGTATTAAGATTATGTATTTATTATTCAACAGGTTCAGAAAATCACTGATCAAAAGTAGCAACCCCAAACAAAAGAAAAAAATTTTAGGGAAATTTGCAAATGTAAGAAAAAAAATCTATCCCCCAATTTAGGGATGAAAATATAGGATCAAAATAACAGTTCAATTCTCATATTTAATTCTGTTAACCCACAATAAGTAACCTGTAAATTATTTTTATTCAGATATACAGCATAACCATCAAAAACAGAAATTTGAGTGAAAGCAAAAATATTTCAAATAATTTCTGAAAATACCAAAATTCATTATCATGATCTTGAATAGCTAAGAGTAACAACAAGGGTTAAGACAACCCTTTTCTGCTGTAAGCTGGCGCTATTCTAAGCCGATAGTGTGTTTAAATCCACACCAATGAAATCAATACAGGCCTGTTCTATTCAAGGTGAGACCAAATAAACCTGTCTGAAGCTTTGAGAAATAGGCTTTGCAGTATACTTTGAGTGCTAAATGCCTTTCAGGCCAGAGATCTGTCATTAAATAATCATTAGCCATCATTCACTCTTCCTAAAAAGCTTAACATCTAAACTTGTTTGGCATTCACTAAAGTAGCACTATAGACCAGCAAGTACTCATTAACACTTAGGGATGTTCATACCACTCAATTTAATAAAACAATGCTTGGTTATAAAACATATCAGAAAAAGCCTACTACCAGTATTACGTTAGCATGTTAGTAAAAATGCAGCGTATTCACTGTGACTTTAAGACTGAGGTGAATTTTGAGGGCTAGGTAGTGTTTGAGTTCATCTATATTTAAGATGGACTATTTTAAATTTAACCCTTTCTATTGAGAAAGTATGCATGCTGTTTTTTGTTCAGTACCATATATCAATAGGTCTAATAAACACTGCATGAAATTTAACATAGAATGTTGGATTTGTCCATAAAAGTGTCTCTTTTTCCCAAATTTCAAACTCTTCAATTTATAAACTCATTTAATTTCAAAAGTACATTCCTGACAATTACAGACCACCATTGAATATACACAATGAGGCTCAGGGAAAACAAACAAAAATGCATAGACTTTTAGTATATGAAATAGTAAAAAGGAAATTATAAAAATTAATTTCATAAATACAACAGTATATATTGAAAATATTTGATAAATTTGACATTATCTAACATTTTTTAGAGGAAGTCTAATTCCTAAATGTTCCTAAAACTAACCTTTTTCCCACTTATATTTATGGAAAAGTCATTTTTGAAAGGTCTAAACTTGTTCTATAATTTAACTACTAAAATAAAAATATGTTGTTCTGCATGTTTGTAATCACATATACATTAGTATAATCACAAAGAAAATTACTTTTTATCTCTTTAGTGTAGATTTCAATGACAATTATTTCATATATATTTAGTTGATTACAAAGTAAGGAAACTATCAAAAAAGAATGAATATTTTTTAAATTTTAAATGACAATATTCTCTATAAACAAACTGGAACTAAACACACTGATTTCCATTTATTATTGAACCATATATTAGAAATACTATTTTCATTTTCTCAGTTAACATTCCTACATAAAAGTGTCAAACATTAAAAGTAAATTATTATTTTGAAAAGTTTGGCAACCCTAAGCTAATATTCACTTTATTCTAAATAGAACAAATCTGACAGTCCCAAACTTGAAGATAATATGTAATATATGTGCATATGTATATACATGTATTTATACACAAACATATACATACTATGTATACGTGTATATGTATATATGTGTGTATATATACATTTATGTGTGTGTGTGTATATATATATATATATACACACACACACACATTTATGAACCATTTTCCCTCTAAATAGTTTTACTTTTTTTAAGTACTATTTAGGGACCTAGAGTGAATCTATAGCAGTTACTCAGTTTGTACTTTCAAACTATTCTCAAATGATGTATCATCAACAAAACAATTACAATATAGCCATTAGAAAAATACATCAACTTTTGTAAAACAGGAAATTTTAAAAAAATCATTCTAAAACATAAGAAAATTTTATACAGTGGTCCCACTAAAGGTAGAAGGAAAAGAAACTGAGGAGAAAGAGAAACCGTGACCTGTTAATCCTTCTACAAAACACCTTTAACAGTTATATACATATTGCTTTGAGGATAAAGTGAATTAATTTAGAAACCTTAATATTTATAAACTAATATTTACTCTTATGCTCAAACTCACAAAATTATGACTATCATACCTGATTTTATCACAGAGAAATTCCTCTACTGAAGGAAACTCATAGTTATGAAAATATATTAATCTTTTCAGGCTTCCTGGTGAATTTCCTTTTCAAGTCTACAAAATGGTACTCCGGCAAAAATATTTCATCTGCTCAAAAAATTACTCAATATCATGTAGTTTTCATGTAGCAATATCTGACTGCAAAATCAAGGTATATCCACTTATCCAACCTCTCCTAAATTGTCAATAATTGCGGCCTTGTTTTTATTAAAATTATTCACCAAGTTAAAATGAAACAATCTTATAATTTTTGTGGTTGAATTTAGCTTATTTTCTTTAAAATAAAATTTAAGAAACAAAATGAGTGGCATTCTCTGGAGATACTAATCATATACTAAGTAACTGTGATTAAAAAACTCAAATGTTATTTCCCAATAACTTGTGCATTTAAATGTTAGATTAACTGTTAGTATAAAAATACGATCAATAAAAGCAATTAATTCATGATTATCAAATCTCACTGGGTATAGGTAAAACTTCAATAAAACCTGTACTCTTCTGGATTTTACATTTTGAAGTATGATTACTATTTTACTGAAAAAGAATTTAAGAGTATCACACTAGTTAAATTACAGCCATTTTGAAACTGAGTTGCAACTTATCCTGATGCTTTATGAATAGACTAGGCTCTTATTGGAAATCAATTGGAAGGCAGGTAAAATTAGATAGCTATGGTTTGCCAGAAAATCAATAAGAGATATAGCAATATCAAAATCTGAGTCTTATGCTTTTTAAAAACAAAAATTCTGTTTTCCTCTAAGCATATGTTGAAGTTCACAATGCTTTGGATATTTTCAAATACTGTTATATAATTTAAGAGATGTAATGCTAATTATAAGTATAGATTAAAATGTATATATATTTTTTAAAATTGTTAATAGTCAGAAAAAACATAATGCTTCCAAATAAACAATTAAAACAATCAAATTTCCTCCTATAATCACAAAACATAAACTATAGACCATATTTTCTAAGTGAAGGGAAAATATGCAAAACAGTTCTGAAAGTCTAGAGCTGAATTAAAAATCTGAATATTTAAAATTAAGGGAAGAAATAAGGAGGTAGCTCATCATGGACTCATTTAAACTGTACTACAAGAATTGTAAACTTAAACCAGACAAAGGAGGTAAATAGTAAAATTCATTCTCCTTTATAATGAATGAATTCAGAAAAAAAATATGGATTCCATAATGCTTAATACACCTAAAATATTTATGTTAGTGCCAGATCAAAATCATCCTTACTTAAAAATAAAGTATATCACGAAGTTTCTAAGCCCTGCAAATTACACCTAATGGTTACCAATAACTGAGTATTCTAAGGATGAGTTCCCATCTTTCTGAATTGCCCTTCCTTGTCGTAAAATATAGACTCTGTAGAATCGTTTTTATGGCACATCCCGTCTGTCCTACTGCACGTTTAGGAGTAGGTAGAGCTTTGTACTTTCAGACAACAGAGGTGGAATCAAAAAGTGTATCCATTCCGTTTATTCATTTAACATCCCTCCCCCAAAAGCAACCTATGCATCTATACGTGGTGCAATACTCATTTACAGATTTTATACACACACACACACACACACACTCCCAAATTCTGTTAGCTTTCAACAATGATCCCTCACAAAAAAGACTGCTAAACATTCTTCCTTTTTTCTCATTAAATTCACCAAATAACTAGATTTAATTTTCATATGTGCACAATTAATGATACAACTTATTTTCTTTAAAAGACATTTAACCAAACTAAACTTATTCCGAGAATTACAATATAAAAAAAAAAATATGTTCTTGAAATATGCCACCAACAGACATGTTCAAAACTGAAAGCCAAATATTGTATTAGAACAAAAAATGAAACCACAAATAAGTAGCAGAATTGTAGCAGGCCCCACAGTATTGTGGAAACTCAATACTAGACTGCTTCTGCAGCTGGGAGAACTCCAGAGAGAGTTAACCTGGTGTGATAAAAGACTTGACAAAGCAATTCTGACTGTGCAGCAATGCTAAGTTGTGGTCTGATACAAGAACAGGGGGCCCAATCGCCTGTCTTTCAACATGCACAATTTACACATGGCTTTATCAATAGCCTTAGTGCTGAATACAGAACACACTCTATTTGGCTTTCAGTCAATTAAGCTTTAAGCTGTCAGCAAACAAGACTTTTAAGTTAATTTTGAATCACCACGAATCAAGTTGAAGGTTGTGAAAGGGCGGCTCACATGCCGGCATGAAAAAAGGCAGTTTAATTGCCTCTGAATAGCTATTATATGCTGCAATTGGCCTATTGAATCTTAGATGATCTATTTATTTATCAAAGTGCAACCAAGAAGGATTGGTAAAAGAATGAATAATAAGAACTTCACTTTCACTATTTTGCATAAATAAGTAACTCAAGTCATGTTGAGGATATACCCAAACCAATATTTTTAAAAACTGAAACATTTAAATAAAGCTTTGAGGAAGACACAGGAAGAATGGAAAATTATCCAACACACAAAAAAATATATTACATGTATATCAATAAATACATTTTCTATGAAATATTTTTCAGTTTTTTACAGAGTTGACATTGTCTTTGAAATACACAATCTATGTATGTATGTATATATATATATATATATATGTAAACAAATTGAAGATATGTGTGAAAGCTTAAAAAAGCCACAACTTGAAAAGAATTTTGAAAATGAGTAATATAAAAGCTAAAGAGATTCATGCATAACAAATTGCTAATAATTCATTAATTGCTATTTAAAATACGCATATAATTCCAATAAAAATTAAGAGATCTGAGTAGCTTCCTGAGATATACTATAATGGCATTAAAAGAGTTTTAATTATATATCCAAATCATGTTTAACATCAACTTTCAAAAAACCTCTTGGTTGAATAAAACCCTAATATGTTTCCTTCCTGAAATTATTTTCTCTCCAATTGCATGTGCTCTGGTTTATTATTGTAGGGTTACTCACAAGTGCTAGCTGTTCATATTGATTTTTTTATTAGAAAAGAGCACTGAAGCATTAGGTTGAGGGGGGAAAATGCACAGATTTTGTAAACAGATGTAAACATAGATCAAATTTAGGACCTGCAAAACTGAACAATCTCTCTCCAGTTAATATAACTAACTGGTTCTTCATTTGCAAGAATGGCATGTTTTATTGGTAAATAGTTCAAAATTAAATGTATTTAACTCATGAATTTCTAAATCATTTACATAGGGAAATCCATATTAACACTGACATGTAAAAATACTTCTAGAAGTGCTCAAATATACAGTGTCATAACAAAACTGAGTATGTTGATGGAAAAACAGCTATTTGTAGTTTTCCCTCAAGAACATTTAGGTATCCTTAGAGGTTTTGACCTATCATTCTCTATTTCCAGTCAGCAGCTGTGATCTGGTTGTGAATCAGAGCTGACTAGCATCATTCCAGTAACTGCTACACACTTAGGGCCTTAAATTCGATGAAAGATTGTGGAAATCCTCTCGACTTTCCACTTCCCCATCCATTATAATAAAGTACTTCTCCTGTACTTTATATTTGCAAAGTGTCTGATAATCATTTACTAGCTATTCCTCACAAACATAAATGTTATTAAAACTATAAATATGAAGACAACCAGGTAGAGCATATTTATATATCACAACAAAGATACAGAAT
>CM053769.1:670489143-670550770 GCA_028658325.1 Potorous gilbertii
TTGTTGGAAAGAACAGTCACTTGATGACATGTATTTCAGAAGATGAAATATATATGTATATAAAATATGCATATTATAGAAATATAGTATAAATATTTTTAAAACACATTATGTGGATCTCATTTTGAAGGCTTAAGAAAGTTTCCGGGCTCAACACAATCAATATATCTTCAGTAAAAAATAATCACTTCTATTGCAAATTCCTTTTGATCTTTGCACAAGACATCATTCAAATTCAATACACATTTATCAAGCAGCTACTATGTGCTTGGCACTGTGCTAAGTGATGGGATATGAAAAGAGGGATAAAAAGAAAAAAAAAGAGGCTCCTGCCCTCAAGAACCTTATAATCTACCCGAGGAGACAACATGCTAACAAACACATAAAAAGCAAAACAGATACAGAATAAATAAGAAAAATAAACGGAAGGGAAACACTGGAATTAAGAGAGGGTAGGGAAAACTTCCAGTAGAAGGCAGGATTTTTATTGGAATTTAAAAGAAGTCAGGGAGGTCAATAATCATCGTGGAGTAAGGAGAGCATTTCAGGCATGGTGGACAACCAGAGAAAATGCCCAGAGCAGAGAGATGGAGTATCTTGTTCATTAAACAGTCAAGAGGTCAGGGTCACTGGAGCTAAGAACACATGTTAGGGAATATGGTGTAAGAAGATTGGAAAGGCAGAAAGAAGCTTGGTCATGAAGGGTTTTGAATGCCAAACAGAGAATTTTATATTTGTTGTTGGAAGCAAAGGGAAGCCACTAGAATGTCTATCCATGAAAATGGATAGCAAAGACATTTGGCAAGGCTATGTCTCTATCTTGCTTGAGATTTGTAATCAGAGAATCAAAGTTACCTTTGTAGCATGATTTTAATAAATACAAAGAAGATAGCTGATTAGAAGAGACTTTAAGACAGTATTAGGCTCTACTTAAGTAAGACCCACAATCACCCTGAAGAGTCTAAATCAGCATACAAGAAAAGCAAAATAAATTACATTTATTTTCCATTCTGTGATATGCAGCTGGATGAACAGCTCACAGATCTGGTCCATCAGTTCACTTATCTAAAGAGATAATAAGGTTGGTCCAAAATTGAACGTAAAAAAAAAAAAAGCATAATGGGCTGGATTGTTTTTGAAAAATTACACAATTACTTTTATGACAAAGGTTTCCTCTCTGAAACTAAGGCCCATCTTGTTAGTATTCTTCTGAGCATGTTATATGGCTTCCAACTATGATATGCCACAGCCTCCAAAAAATGAATATTATATGTCACTTGAAGGGCAATGGTAGTTACAGCATGGTACCATGTGTAAGTTGCCACATATTTCCACAATTTAGAATGGCAAAGGCTATTGTTAAACTATTATAACTATTGTTATAGTGTTAAACATATTATCAAAGAAATGTGTGACTGGACAAGGAAGTGAGCTGATCATTTAAAATGAACAAGGATAGGCAATGAATTACTCATGTATTGCTTTGGTACCCACATACCATCAGGGTCCAGATTAGAGGAAGGAATACCTCTTAAAATACTAGGTAGATCCCCTAGAGAAGATTCTCAAGAGGACATGGGACAAAAGTGAACAGATAAGATGCAATCTTCTCTACTGGAAGGAGTATTCGCATCAATGAAATAAGAAATCCAAAGCACATAGAGAATAAAATGAAAGAAAGTTTTAACTAGGTAATAAAGTCAAGCAGGTTTCTTTTATGAAAATGAAAAAAGAAAAAATATAATTCATAAAATGTAGCATAATTTAGGAAAGCAGACATTTTAAACAATTTAAACATATAAACAATTAAATTGATTTTATATAAAACATGAATAGAACCTAATTCTTTTAAAATGCCACAAATAGAGATAATCAATAGAATATTTCAAGTAGGCATAAAAATTACCTACATATTTTAGTCAGAATTATCTAATCTTAAGTTAGGGCCCATCAGTGCCTTACTTTTTCAGATTTCATAAATATTAGTCTAATTTGTTAAGTTCTCTTACTGTCACTGTTTTAATCATTAAGTTGTGTTTTACATTAAATGGGAATAATTTTAGCTTATATTGCTAGGCCCTAACGAAAGGTAGAAGATAAATTTAAAGAGAAAAAAGAAACCAAGTATTTAGGCAAAAAAGTAGAGACAAATACTAGTAATTGCTTACAAAGCTTCCAAAATTGAGAAAATCTCAGTCATAATCTCTTCATCCAAAAATGTTACATTCAAATTGACAGCAACTTTTTGGTTCGGTCAAGAGCAAATTTCAAGTTTCTGAGATTTGTGAGTCAAATTTAGTGAACAAATATGCCACACTTAGAAAGATACATGGGGAATTTCAACAGGAAACATGGTTAGGTCCTTCATTCTAAAAAGAAAATAGGAAGTCAACACTGAAGAGACAGAAAGATTAATGGTCAGCCATACTGCACCCAAACTTCCAGGAGAGATTAAGAGCTGCACCAGCAAAAGAAAATAATTTCATCATTCTTTGTATGCTACCAGTCAAAGACTATCAATGAAAGAATACGAATTTAGATTCAGAATGTATTATGGTATAGAGAGATGATTAGCTCCATGAAGATTATTTTATAAAAATGGTTTGATGTTAAATTGTATTTACAATAATAAATGGTTAGCATGATTTACTGAGCTAGTAACATGCAAGTTTGTTCTGCCCTCCCACCCCCTTTATTTTGAGACTGGTTCTCATTATGCCCCCAGGCTGTAAGTGCAATGACCATTCACAGTTCAATTCCACTACTGACTAACATGGGAGCTCTGATTTGCTCTATATGTCCAACCTGAACTGGTTCACTCCTCTTTAGGCAGCCAAATAATGACTCTCTGTTCCAGGGGGCTCACCATATTGATGCTGAAATTTGTGCAGACACCTCATCACCTTGAGCCCTATGGTGGCTCAGAACTCCTGGGCTTGAAATCAACCAGTCTAATGTTTCCCAGCAACAGTAATTACAGGTATACATCACCATACCCAGCACTACTTTCTAGCAATCAAATTCTAATTAACAGATTTGAAATTACAGATGAATGTCAGCTTTGATTGTAGCCATGTTTTTTGATGTTTGGGGCTAACTAACTATATATTAGTTTTCTTTTTGTTCCATTCTACAGGAATCTTGAAACTCTGTAGGATCCCCCCCCAAATTTTTTCTTATTCATTTCTAATTTTCAGTTATTATAAACTTCAGTGTTTCAGTTCAGAATCAAATGGAATGTACTACATTAATATAGCTGCAGTAAAATGACATTTTTGAATAAGCTAATCAAAATTAGAGGTTATAAAACTTGTTTAAAATTTTATAACACAAAATTGTTAAATAGATTTAGCTTGTGACATTTTTACCTAAATTTGCTAGTTATTACAAACTGATGAGAAACATTAATAAATCCAATAACATTTTTCTACACAGCCATTTTGAAATGTCAGCCATTGCTAATCAATAAACATTTTTGACTGGTCACAGTGGCTCACAAAGTGGTCACAATGGTTATTTTTATTGCCTTTTGCAAGGCATATTCATGCAAAACTAAACACAGGAGTATGTTCTTCAATATCACTTACAAAAGCAAATTACATTAGTTTATGGATATCTGGAATTTAAAGGTGAAAGGCATGTGACTTTTTTTTAATACTGACTCCAAAACTGAAGAGTATCCTAACTGCAGTGACATCTGTCCCTCAAACATATGTTACCTAATAAACTTCTGATAAAGGACAAAACTGTTTATGCAAATTTATTAGGCAACATCTGTTTAAATGACAGATGTCCATATCTAAATACAGCTCTGGGCACTCATGTTTGACTGAAAAGCACTTTCAGAATTTTTTGTTAAATTTTAAGAATTCATATAAGAATTAATACATTAATAAAATGTTATGATCCTATTAAAATGATAATAAAACATAATAGCCTCATTTTAAAAGGTAACAAATTATTGTAAGTTTAAGTTACGAGGTGAAATAAAATTCCTCCTTGACAAATTGGGGGCAACATCTTTATGGAAGTTTTTACTTAATGGATTTATTTCAAAGAAATAAAAATTTAAAAAGCATTCATTTCCTTAAGAAAAAAAATCAAACTTTTTTGTAGTTAATATTATCTTCTGTGAAGATAACTATTACAATAAAAATGAAACAAGAAATGCAAGAAACAATGTACAGTTTCTTTGCATCAGAAAGAACTAAAATTGGTTTCAGATGAAAAAAAAAGTCATTTTATCTGGTGGGTTTCTATACAACAGCCATTCCTGGATATGGTGGATGGTTTTTCAAAAGTGATTAAACACAAATTAAAAGGTTCTTTGATCTCTGTATGACAGGTTGAGTTAAGGGAGTCACATACCAAAATGTATGTTGACAGGGCCTGTGCAAGGTTCTCAGGTTTAGTCTAACCTACTTAAATGAAACCCAGTAGGAACTCTGTCCACTGCCTGACTCTCTCGCCACCCTTATTGTCCTTAACAGTGGGTCACTGGCTTGCTTGTTGGGGGTAGCAGATGGTTTCATTTGTTGTGTACTTCCACTCTTCACCAAATTTTAGGTGGTTAGCTTGGCCAGGGATGAGAGGAAAGTAATACATGGTTGCACCTGTTGCTTTTACTGCAAAGAACACCAAGTCCAAAAGGAAAGACAGAGCAAGAAAAACCTGTTCAATTTTCATTTAGATGCTCAACATAACAGACAAGTAAGATGCCTCTTGTAGGAGATTATAAATTGTTTTCAATTAGTTGTGCTTTTAGTTCTGATGTTATCGTTTAGAATTATAATCACATTCTTTAAGTTAAATGTTGGAGATGTATTTGAAAGAAAGATAGATGGCATAAGTATTTTTCAAATATGTGAAGGAGTCTAATGGAGATTAAAGATAAGACTTATTTAGTTATAGAAGGCAGAGCTACATTCAAGGGGTATAATTAAAGGAAAACAGATTTAAGCTCAATATAAGAAAGAACTGTTTTAATTAGACTTCCCATAAAGGTAGTGAGTCCCCCATCACTGGGAAGTATTTAAGCTCAGGTTGGATAACCATTTGTCAGGGATGTTATATAAGGGGTTTTTACATTGGAGAATGAAAAATAACTATTCTTTCTAACCCCAAGGATTCTGTGTGTCTACATCATGTAACAAAAACTAGTAGTCTTAATACACAATAAGTTATATGTAATATTATTTTTCTCCCTACCTTTTATCACTCTCTTAATTTAACTATATTTTATTGAAATGCTTGTTTGCTTAATTTAACATTTTAATCTACGCATTTTGTTATATATCTATACCTATTTGGTTTTGATTAGAATATTTCATTTTGTTTCTACAAAAAGAGGCTTCCAAACAAATGGAAACCATCCTAGAAAAAAAGTTAAGAATATCAAATATATGGACCAGAAACTTTAAATTATTAATAATGATATATCTTTAAGAAAATCTAAAGGAAGTTACATTTCCAGAGGAACCAACAAGGCAAAATAGAAGGAAGTGGTAAAGCTGAGTTCCCACCAATTATTCCACAAGGATCTATAAAATGTATCAGCTCAAATTCTGACGGGGAAATCCATGAAAAAAAAAATCACAGTAAGACATCTTTCCAACACAAGTCAGCATAGAGAGGACAAAGAAGTCCATGACCACTAGAAAATGAGTCTAGTAGGATTCTGCCCGACCAAGTTTTTGAACCTGGGCCCTGAATGAAGAAGCTTTCCCTGCAATGAAGAACCAAGGCAAGACGAGGACCAAATGGAAATCAGAGAGGCCTGACCTTGGGAAAGCAGGAGGAACAAGTACCAGCTGGTAGCTCTATTGTTTTTATCCAAAGCTGAGTATCAGATCCATGGCAAACTAAAGAGGAAAGTTTGCTTCTAGGGGTGGTGGTTTAGGGTGAGGGGCAGTCACAGATCTTAGAATATGCAGTCAGCAAGGAGCAAATGAAAAAGTCATCAGCAGCTATGTGGCTCTGCCCTCCAAAGCAGAGGTCTCAGATCCAGCCTCTAGTTCAATCTAAAGCCGACAACGCAACAGCCAGGGCATGAAGCCTAGAACAAAGGAAGTCTGGCAATTCTGTCGCTCTGAACCTTCAGACTTTTCAAAGTAGCAGAGTCCAGCAAAAAGCTAATGAAGCTCAAACCAAGAGCAAACCTCTCAAGTCTAACTTAGAGAGCTAAGCCCAGAAGGGCAAGCCTCCCTTTGGCCTGGATGAAATTGCTTTCAGGTCCCTAGACTGAAATATCCCTAATACTTTGAAATATAACACTCAGCCTAAGAAAGAGAATCTAAAAGGACACAAAACAGGACCAAGCACATCTCAGCCCTTCCCGCCTGAAGAACACAGAACAAAGTCAGGAAGAAAGGAGAGGAGAATGAGGAATTTGTTTTAAAAAAGGATGATATGAAGAAGCTATTAGAGTTGGCTGGTTGCTATACCAGCTGACACCAGTATGTTGTGGTGAAGATATGTAGAGAACTTTGAGGGGTTTGAAAGAGCCCCTTATCAACAGTTCCCCTCCTCCAAGGGAGAAGGGTAGCTGGCTTGAGAAGTTAAGTGATATATTGTTCTCAGGTGCACATCCTTGAATTCGGGTGTTGAAGTTCCAGGAATCAGGACTCCTGCTATAAAGGATAACATTCCGATAAAGAGGCCTTGTAGCCTCCCTTTCTACTTATCACCATCTGCTCTGTTTCATGTTTCAATCACTACCTTTAAGGTTTTTTACTATTTAAGCATCCTGATTACCTGAATTACTGGCTCAGTATGTCCAGAATAAGCTCAGCTTGTTCAGACTGCTGTGTCCCGCCTATCTTTTCATCCTCACTCTGTGAGCCCGTAACCGCCCTGGACCTGCTGAACTGCGCTGGCCACAGCAAAGATACAGCTTGTCTGACTGGTTGACTGAACCAATCAGAGTTCAGAAAGCTCTGCCACCGGTCAGTCACAGATATTCCACATGAACCTTTGGGGCAGAGATGTCTCTAAATTGGTGAATCTCACACTTCTTTTAAGCTACTGCAATCCTGCTTCACTCAGAGTACAGTGCCTTCTTTGGTGGGGCTGGGCAGCCCTGTACTAGCATTTCCCATGTCACATAATTGATTCCAAAGTTCTTCAGAGAGACCATGAGGATGTCTTTGTATTGCTTTTTCTGACCACTATGTGAGTGCCTGCCTTGCATGAGTTGTCCTTAAAATAGTCTGTTAGGCAAACATAGGTTTATCATTTGAACAACACAGCCAGTCCACTGGAGTTTAACTCTCTGAGTAGAGTTTGAATGCCTGGAAGTTAGCTCAAGAAAGGACCTGTGTCTGGTACTGGATACATGTTGTTCAGGCTGTAGCGAAAGAAAATGCCATTAAGCTGGTGTAGGTTTTGCAATCAAAACTAATCCACTCAACAAGTGTGTATGCCCAACAAAAGGAGGCTCAGGACAATGTGAATGTCACTTGCAGTTAAGAGAACAGTATTATATTCACTATTTAATTCATGTATTTATTCACCTATTTAATATAGTATTCATCATCAGGGTATGTGCTCCTACCATGACAAACCTTGATGAGGTCAAGAACAATTTTATGAAGACCTGGAGACCTTTATCATCAATGTGTTGAAAACGAAGAAGCTTGTAATTCTGGGTAACATTAATGCAAGAGTAGGCACAGACTACCAGGCATGGCAGGGAGTCCTTGGGAGGAATCGAGTCAGAAACGGCAACAGTTAACAGTCATTTACTAATGAAGACTCATGACCTCATCACCAATACTGTCTTCCATTTACCTAAATGCTACTACAGAAACAAGAATGCTAAAGAAACAAACCTGAAGAGAATGACTAAAACATTTATAATCAAAGCCACACATACAAAAAAACAAAAACAAAACAAACAGAAGTTCAACTAGAATTCCTGGAAGAGATTAAGCAAAAAATGTTGCTTGTTTTTAAGTTAAAAAGATGTTATAAGTGAAATAAAAATACTAAAAGAAACAGGGGTAGGGGGAAATGGGAGTGCTTAGGGGGGAACGGAGAGTGCTCAAGGAAAAAGAAAAAGAAATAGGAGCAAATGGAACAAAGATGTGGAAAGTAAATTAATAGCTTGGAACAAGAAGTACAACATTTTATTTAATGACAGATTCCATGAAAATTAGAATGGACAAAACAGAAGTTAATGACTCCATGAGACAATAAAAAATAGTAAAACAAAGAGCACTGAAAAAAAATAGAAGAAAGTGTAAGGTATTTCATATCTAAAACAACTGACGTAGAAAACATATTAAGGATGGATAATTTTAAGAATCACTGTAATACTTGAAAGCCATGAGCTTTCAAGAAAAGAAAAAGAAAAAAGCCTACACATCATATTTCAAGAAATTATTAATTTTAACCAAAAAGAAAAAACCTGCCTTGGTTTCTTAGATGCAAGTGTAAAGTAAAAATATAAAGAATTCATTATCATCCCCTGAAAGAACTTCTGGTTCAAAGAAAAGAAAAATAATCCAAGAAGCCAGAAAGAAAGAAATGAAGTACAAGGAAACAAAAGTTAAGATCACACAAGACTTAGCAAACATTACTATAAAGGAGCAAAAAGTCTGAAATACAATATTCCTTTTACTCTATTTTCTTCTTTAAGATTTTCAAAGTATTAAAAAATTTCCCAGGGTCTCTTTTATATTAGATTGTCTCTTGGACCCCTGATGATAGTGTTCTGGGAGAACATGTGTTATCTCCCTTTATCAGACTTTAAAGAATTCATCTTTGTTTAATCCATTGTGATCATTTGCTTCTATTGATCTTTTTTATGTTTTTTCTTGCCTCTTTTGTTTGTTTTTCTCACTTTCAGTGCAGTTCTGCTCTTTTCATCTAGAATGCTGGGAAGTCCTGTGTTTCATTAAAGGTCAACTTTTTTCTGTCTTAATTTAAGTCTGTATTTTAATTTTGTTTTTAATTATGTCCTTTTATTTACACCTTTGAAGTTGTGCCCCTTCTCTCCCCTCCAAAAAACTCCACTACTTTTGTTTTTATAAGAGGGCAGGAAAATTTAAAAAGACTCTATGGTTTTCCATATTTCAAACAAAGCACACTTTGATCAAGTCACTTACTTTAGCAAGTAAAAGAGGAAATACTTCTTGTTTTAATATCATTTTATATTTTCTGTACCCTTTTAATGTACAGAAAAGCAACTTAATTTGCTACACATGAAAACACATTTTAACTTTTTGCTGATAGTATGATTTACTTAGGAAACCCTATAGTCAATAAAAAAACATAATTGAAATGATTAAGAAACACAGCAAAGTTTAAGAATATGAAATAAGTTTGCATAAATTATCAGTATTCCTATTTAGTAAGAACAAAGTCCAGTGAAAAGAATTAGGAAGAGAAAAAAATAGTGAAGATATGAAATATTTAGGATTGTATCTACAAAGATACATGCAAGAAGTATGCAAATGAAATTATTAAACATGCTGCAAAAATTATTCAAAGGGAAGAAAAGTCAATATAAGGAAAATGACAATGTTACTTAAATGAATTGATTTATTGCTGTCCTAGTCAAACCATCAAAAGATGCTACCCAACTCCTAACAGAGCAGTAACTCAACTGTGTTATTCTAAACAAAGTTATTAAAAACAAAAAACTCTTTGTCTTTAGTGTTTCTACTAGAGTCAATTCATTTTAGCTTCACAATGTTATCATTATTGTATCTGATCTACAGTTATGTATTCCCTCATTTTCTGCATATATTCTTTTAAAATATAAACTCATAAGAAAACAATATGGAGCTTTCCCACTTTTAATTCAATTTGAAATTAAACATCAAAAATAATTAGTCAGGAATTTTAGTCCAAAAATAAATTTTAGGATCTTTAAATTCCATGGTTAATTTAGTGATTGGAATATTACTTCCTAAAATATTTGTTATTAACTTGATTAGTCAATCCTTTCCTTCTAAATAGTGCAAAGTTTCTGCTTATCCGTGGTTGAAATTATCACACATGACAAATTCTCAGACTATGAATTAGTGATATTTTATTGATATCCTAAGCATTTCAGCACTGGTCTATGATCCCCATTTTTATTCCTTTTGAAGTGAGTCTCTGAATTAATTCTGATCAAGGTGGAAGAACTGTTTGATGACAGGAATCTTGAGAGAAAGTTGCCACCTCAGCTTGATGTCCGCACTAGTGTAGAAAGTGAACTTTGGATATTATTAGAAATGAATCTTAGATTTTAAAAATATTGATTTTAGAACTTGAAAGAAATTTAGTGATACATCTCTTTAAAGTGAATATTTATACCTTCACAGGGTCTCAGTTTCCTATCTGTAAAATGAACTGGTGGAAGAGTAAACCTCATAAATAGTGAAGAAAAGGTAGAGGTCTTTCCAGGGACCATCAGGTCTTTCCAATAAGCATGCCTATTATTATGAATATCATATCAATAACATGAGGAAGAGAAATTGAGGGAAAATACAAGTAAAGTAGAAAAATTGTGACTTTTTGCTGATAGTACGATTTACTTAGGAAACCCTACAGCCAACAAAAAAATTATTGAAATGATTAAGAAACACAGCCAAGTTTCAGAATGTAAAATAAATTTGCAGAAATCATCAGCATTCGTATATAGTAAGAACAAAGTCCAGTGTGAAGAATTAGAAAGAGAAATTCCATTCAAAATAATGAAGATATGAAATATTTAGGATTTGTATCTAAAAAGATACATGCAAGAAGTATGCAAATGAAATTAAACATCCTGCAAAAATTATTCAAAGAGAAGAGTCAATATAAGGAAAATGACAATGTTACTTAAATTTATTTATTCATTGCTGTCCTAGTCAAACCACCAAAAGATAATTTTAAAGAGCTAGAAAAAATAACAATGAAATTCATTTGAAAAAAAAGGTCAAAAACCCCAAGAGTAATAGTGAATAAAAAGAGTGGAAAAGAAGGCAATCTTTAATTATTAGATTTCACAATATGCTAAAAAGAAGCAATTACTAAAAATTATTTAGCAGTGAAATGGATTGATCAATGGAACAAATTAAGTATTCAACCAAGCAAATATAGGAGTACAGTATTAAAAACAAACAAACGAAAACCTAAGGTATTGGAGTAAGGAGTCACTATTTCACAAAAAGTACTAGAGAAACTGAAAGACAGTTAAGCAGAAATTGTGAACAGATCAATAGCTCATGCCATATTATAAGATAAACTCTAAATGGATACATGACTTAGAAATAAAAGGTGATATCACAAGCAAATTAGAGGAACAAGGCATTATGTGTCAGATCAATGGATAGAAAATGAGTTTGTAACTAAACAAGTGATAGAGAAGATCACAGAAAGTGAAATGGATTATTTTATTAGATGAAAGTGAAACTTTTTTTCATAAACAAATCCAAAACAATTGGGGGAAAATCTGTGTAATAAATTTCTCTGATAAAAGGTATCCTTTCTAAGATATAAACTGATCCCAATTAGGAAACATAGAGTCATTCCCCAACTGATAAATGGTGAAAGGATTTGGACTGGTAGTTTTTCAAAGGAAGAAATTCAAGCTATAAAGAACCATATCTTTCAAAATCTCCACATAAGTAGCAATTAGAGAGAGGTAAATTAAAACCATTCTGAGCTTCTACCTCATATGCATCCAACTGGCAAAGGTGACAGAAGAGGAAAATGACAAGATCTGAAAGGAAGAACAAGCATAATAACTGTCAGTGAAACTGTGAGTTGATCCAGCCTCTCAGGAAAGCAATTCGTTACTGAACCGTGACCAAAACATGATTTAACTCTGATCCTTTGGCTGACCTGTACACCAAAGGAAAAAGGAAAGGATCTCTGTGTGCAAAAATTTTGTAGCAGGAATTTCTGTAGTAGCCAAAAAATAGAAACCAAGAGGGCATTCACATATTGGGGAATAGACAGACACATGTGGTAAATGACTATAATAGCATATTATGCCATAAAAAAATGATTAAATGAGTAGTTTCAGGATAAACTGGGAGGAACTCTATGATCTGAATCAGAGGAAAATGAATAGAACCAAGAGAATAATTTACACAATGATAACAAACATAAGAGAAAAACCAGGAGTCCAGAGTCCTAAAAGTGAATCAGGGCACTGACCTCATGCCAGAGATGGGAGCTAAAAATAGGGAATGAGACACAGATATCTGAAGATGACAGCTGTGGGAGTGTTTTTTTTGGTAGACTGTAGTTATTTAGTATGAGGGTTTTGTGGACCATTTTCTCTTTTTTCCTTTCAGTGAAAATGTGTTTTGCTAGATTCGATGTTTATTGTGAGGGTCTTATCCTTTGGTGCTGGAAGAGTTGTTATTCTACTGGGGACAATGAGAGAGAGAGAGAAGTGGGGGAGGACAAGGAGAGGAGGAGAAGGAGCGGGAGAGAGAGGGGGGGAGGGGGGGAGAGAGGGAGAGAGAGAGGGAGAGAGGGAGAGGGAGGGAGAGAGACAGAAGGAGAGAGAAAAGCTTACAAAAAAGTTTAAAAAAAAATCATTTCCCTGTTATGCCATGTTAGCCAATCTGATAGGTGTGATGTAGTGCCTCAGAGTTGTTTAGATTTGCATCGCTCTAATCAATAGTGATTTAGAACATTTTTTTTATGACTATAGGTGGCTTTAATCACACTTCCTCTGAAAACTGCCTGTTCATTGCCTTTGACAATTTACCAATTGGGGAATGACTTATATTCTTGCAAATTTGACTCAGTTCTCTATAAATTTTAGAAATGAGGCCTTTATCACAGACATTAGTTGTAAAAATTTGTTCCCAGTTTTCTGCTTCCCTCCCAATCTTGGTTGTATTGGGTTTGATTGTGCAAAAATTTTTCAATTTAATTAATCAAAATTATCCATTTTGCATTTTACAATGTTGTCTATATCTTGTTTGGTCATAAATGCCTCCATTTTCCATAATTCTGACAAACTATTCCTTGCTCCCCTAATTTGTTTATAGTATCAGCTTTTATACCTACATGGTATATCCATTTAGACTTTATTCTGGTATACGGTATCAGGTACTGTTCTATGCCCAGTTTCTGCCACACTATTTTCCAGTTTTCCCAGCAATTTTTGTCAAATAATGAGTTCTTATCCCAGAAGGTAGGGTCCCTGGGTTTATCAAACAGTAGACTGCTGTAGTCATTGACTACTGTATCATGTATACCCAACCTATTCCACTGATGTGTACCCTTCTATTTCTTAGCTAGTATCAAGTGGTTTCGATGACTGCTGCTTTATGATACAAGTTAAGATCGGTATGGCTAGGCCACCTTCCCTAGCATTTCTTTTCATTAATTCCCTTGTTATTCTGCACATTTTGCTCTTCCAGATGAATTCTGATATTATTTTTTCTAGCTCTACAAGATAGCTCTTTGGTAGTTTGGTAGTCAGACAGCACTGAATAAGTAAATTAATTTGGGGAGAATTGTTATTTTTATTATATTAGCTAAGTCTACCCATGAGCAACTGATGTTTTTCCAGTTTTTTAGATCTGAAGATGTGGGAGAGTTGGAACATTAATTCTTTGTTGGTAGAGCTGTGAGATGATCCAACCATTATGGAGAACAATTTGGAACTATGCTCAAAGGGCTATAAAAATGTACATACCCTTTGACCCAGCAATATCACATTTTACTTATGTGTAATAAATGTATGTGTGTGTATATAGATATATAAAAAAGATAATGCTTAATTCCATTTTGTGATCAGTATAATAAAACTCTCAAAAATTAATTTTTTTTAAATCAAAGCTGCTGGGCATGATAGCATATATCTGTAATCCCAAAAAGCTTACATGGCTCTAAGCTCAAAATTTCTAGGCCATAGGAAGGTCAGTGCTGAATGGAAGGCCATATAAAAAGTCCACCACCATTACATGGCCCCCCAAGGTGAAGCCCCGCCCCGCCCCTGGGGCAGAAAGTCACCAAGCTGCCTACCAAGGGTTCAAATGATCCCAGTGAGCGAAAGAGAGAAAGTCAAAACCCTTGAGCCAATCAGTATAGGAACTGAGCTAGGAGGGGGTCACTGAATATCCACCTTCACCAAAGGAGAAGTTGGCCCAGATTCCCAACCCCTTCAAATATTAAAGCTGAGTTAAATAAGAACTAGAATATTTAGAATATTGTTTTGTTTATAAGATCAAATAATTATGTATCTGATTTAGGAAACACGTAACTCCTCTCAATTTCAGGTTTCTCATCTGTAAAATGAGAGATTTGGTTAGAGAAATGCTTAAACTCAACACTGCCAGAAATGTTATTTAGTATGAGGGTTTTGTGGACCATAGACACTGAGAATAAATCAATTTTGAAAAAAAAAAACCTACAAATTTGAGCACGTTGAAGAATAAGAAAACACAGAGGTATTTGCCAGACTTATTTTTTTCCCCAAACACCACAATTAAAAAGTATAAATTGTATGTAATCATTTATACCCATTTCTTCCTCATTATGCACTTGTTTCTATTTTTGCTACAAATGATTATTTACTAACTCCCAATACAATCTACCAAGAACTTAATGCTAAACTCATGAAGCTACATAATCTTCAATATTATTCCATGTGGATTTTTAATGAAATTTTAAATGACACTATAAAGTAAATAGAAATGATACATACAAACTAAAAGATGCAATAAACAAAAAGGGCAGCTGAATGACAAAAACAATAAAACGGAAAATTCCATCATTACTGTTACTAAGGCATTTATTATAAAAACAAAATTTTTTAAATAAATGGCAACACTTGAAGTAATTCCATTAAAAGAGAAAGCATGTCAAATATTGCTATATAGTATTAGAACAAGTGTTTTCCTAAAATAGAAACATTTTGTTACATGAACATTCAACATTTTGTATATATACCAAGTAGAATACCTTAATTCCTAAAAGTACTGGTGTGAAAGTGATCATTTAATTTTTTAAAAATGTAACTAAATAAAAGTGTTTGATGAATGTTAAGTTAGAAGAAATGACTGTTGACCAATGCTAACGGGCATTATTTTGTCAAGCTGATCAATAGATATTAGCTTTAAAAGGGGATAAAAAGCAAAAAGCCATTTGTTAAATGACAAGGGGAGGATTTACACTCTTGATCAAGACTCAATTTTTTCCTCCTCTAGTTTTCCAGCTATTCTCTTCGGTTAAGAATATTCATTTCAAATAAATTTAATTGGATCCAAGTGATCTTATACCACATTTACACAACACTATTCAGGATCTACCTTCATATGGCAATCATTTAGTAAGGAAGGCTAAAAGCTCAGATTTTGATTATCCCATGTAATATTTCAGAAGGCAACATTTGCATTTTAAATACTTATTTTTTTAAATAAAAAAGGTATGAGGGTGGATGGAGACAAGATGGTGGAGTAAAAGAGGGAACAGCTAAAGCTCTTACCCTGAACCCCTCAAAAAACCTGTAAAAAAAGGCTCTAAACAAATTCAAGCTCAGCAGAAGCCACAAAATGACAGACTGAGGCAAATTTCCAGCTTAAGACAATCTGAAAAATCAACAGGAACAGTCTATCACTACAGGCTGGGAGTGGTATGCAGTTCGTCATAAATCACGCCAGCACTGAGTGCTGTAGCAGGCGTTGGGGACTGGATCACTGACAGCAGCTGCAGTTTCCAGACTTCTCAACCCACAAACATAAGACAGCTTCAAAGATCAGTGCAAAAGGTCTCTCCCCTGGACAAGCGAGTAGGATCCAGTCACAGCCCTAACCTGGCCCTAGCCACAGGGTGGTGGCAGTCACTGCTAAAGTGGAGGCTGCTTCTGGAGCCCTACACTTAATAAAGAATTCAAAAGTTAAATAATTGGCTAGGAAAATGAGCAAATAGGAAAAAGAAACAGACTATATATGCTTAATTTCTCTTAATTATGTCATTGGTGACAAGGAAGATCAAAATATACAACCAGAAGAAGACAACAAAGCCAAAATTCCTCCATCTAAGGCCTCCAAGAAAAATACGAATTGGTCTCAGGCCATGGACAAGCTCAAAAAGAATTTGAAAATCAAGTAAGAGAAGCAGAGCAAAAATTAGGATGAGCAATGAGAGTGATGCAAGAAAAATATGAAAAACAAGTCAACAGCTTGCTAAAGGAAACCCAAAAAATAGTTGAAGAAAATAGCACCTTTAAAATAAGATGAACCCAAATGACAAAAGAGGTCCAAAAAGCCATTAAGGAGAAGAACGCCTTAAAAAGCAAATAGAAAAACAGGGCCAAAAGGTCACTCCTTAAAAATTAGAATGCAGCAAATGGAAGCTAATGACTTTATGAGAAATCAAGAAACTATAAAACAAAAAGAAAAGAATGAAAAAATAGCAATGTGAAGTACCTCACTGGGAAAACAACTGACCTGAAAAATGGATCCAGGAGAGATCATTTAAAAATTATTGGACTACCTGAAAGCAAAGATCAAAAAAAAGAGCCTAGACATCATCTTTCAAGAAATTATCAAGGAAAACTGCCCTGACATTCTAGAACCAGAGGGTAAAATAGAAATGGAAAAATCCACTGATTACCTCCTAAAAGAGACACCAAAAGGAAAACTCCTAGGGATATTGTAACCAAATTCCAGAGTTCTCAGGTCAAGAGGAAAATATTACAAGCAGTCAGAAAGAAACAATTCAAGTACTGTGGAAACACAATCAGGATAAACATAAGATTTGGCTGCTTCTACACTAACGCATCAGAGGGCTTGGATTATGATATTCCAGAGGTCAAAGGAGATTGGATTAAAACCAAGAATCACCTATTCAGAAAAACTGAGTATGATACTTCAGGGGGAAAAAAATATAACTTCAATGAAATAGAGGACTTCCAAGCATTCTTGTTGAAAAGAGAAGAGCTGAATAGAAAATTTGACTTTTAAATAGAAAAATCAAGAGAAGCAGAAAAAGGTAAAAAAAGGAAAGAGAAATCATAAGGGACTTATTTAAGTTGAACTGTTTACATTCCTACATGGAAAAATGATATTGGTAACTCATGAGACCTTTTTCTCAGTATTAGGATGACTGGAGAGAATATATACATATGAATATATATACACACACACATACACACACACATTCAACTGGGAATGGAAGTTTATCTTACTTATAGGAAAGCAAGGGGCAAGATAATAGAGAGTGTGGATAACAGAAGGGATGGCACACTGGGGGAAGAGGTAATCAGAAGCAAATACTTTGACAGACGGACAGGTCAAAGGAGAGAATAGAATAAATAGAAAGTGGGACAGGATAATTAGTCTTTCAGAACATGATTGTTACGGAAGTGTTTTGCATGGCTACACATGTACAACCTCTATTGAAAATCTTGCCTTCTCAATGAGGGTTGGTGGGGAGGGGGGGGAAGGAAGAGAATGTGGAACTCAAAGCTTTAAAAATGAATGTTAAAAATTGTTTTTACATGCAATTAGGGAATAAGATATATAGGTAGTCAGATACAGAAATCTATCTTGCCCTACAGGAAAATACAAGGGAAGGAGATGATGAGAGGAGGAGTGATAGAAGGGAGGGCAGACTGGAGGAAAGAGTAATCAAAATACATGCTGTTCTGGGGTGAGGGGAGGGGGAGGTGGGGAGAAAATGTGAAATTCAAAATTATGTGAACGTCAATGTTGAAAACTGAAAATAATTTTTTTAATTAATTAATTTTATTTATTTTCAGTGTTATACAATCACTACCATGTAACTTGGATTATTATTTTTCCCTCCCTCCCCACTCCTTCCCCAAGACAGCATACAACTTTTTATCGGTTCGACACATACATTTCTATTAAAGTCATTTTCACTGTAGTCATACTGTGTGGAAGAATATTAAAGTAAGGGAGAGAAATCATCTAACAAACCAAAATGCAATACACACACAAACACACACACACACAAACAAATGATCTCCTATACTCTGCGAATGAATTCCATAGTTCTTTCTCTGGATGTGCAAGGCATTTTGCCTTAGAAGAACATTGGGAATATTTTTTTAAGTCCTTGCATTGCAATGAAGTTCCAAGTCCACCAGAAAAAATCCTTGTACACTGTGGTTGTTGATGTGCACAAAGTTCTCCTGGTTCTGCTCCTTTTGCTCAGTATCAGATCATGTAAGTTTTTCCAGGTCTCTCTGAAGTCTTCATGTTCATCATTTCTTATACTACAACAGTATTCCACTACATTCATATACCATATTTTATTCAGCCATTCCCCAATTGACTGGCATCCCCTTGATTTCAGTTTTTGGCCACCAAAAAGAATGCTGCTATAAATATTTTTGTACATGTGGGACCCTTTCTCATTTTTATGATCTCTTGGGGATATAGTCCTAGAAATGATATTGCTGGGTCAAAGGGTATGCACATTTTTGTAGCCCTTTGGTCATAGTTCCAAATTGTTCTCCAGAATGGTTGGATCAGCTCACAGCTCCACTGACAGTGTATTAGTGTTCTAACTCTCCCACATCCTCTCCAACATTTATCATCTTGTTCCATCATATTTGCCAATTTGATAGGTATGATGTGGTACCTCAGAGCTGTTTTGATTTGCATCTCTCTAATCAAAAGTGATTTAGAGCATTTTTTCATATGACTATAGATATCTTTAATTTCTTCCTCTGCAAACTGCCTGCTCACATCCTTTGACCATTTATCAATTGAGGAATGACTTGTATTTTTGTACATTTGACTCAGTTCTCTATATATTCTAGAAATGAGGCCTTTATCCCCAAGATTAGCTGTAAAATTCTTTCCCAATATACTACATCCCTCTAAATTTTGGTTGTATTGGGTTTGGTTGTGCAAAAACTTTTCAGTTTAATGTAGTCAAAATTATCCATCTTGTACTTCATAATGCTTTCTATCTCTTCTTTAGTCAAAAATTCTTCCCTTCTCCATAAATTTGATAAATACACTATGCCTTGCTCCACCAATCTGTCCATAGTATCAATCTTTATACCTAGATTGTGTATCAATTTGGATTTTATTCTTGTGTATGGTGTCAGGCATTGGTCTACGCCTAGTTTCTGTGACACTTTTATCCAGTTTTCCCAGCACGTTTTGTCAAAGAGTGAGTTCTTATCCCAGAAGCTGGGGTCCTTAGGTTTATCAAACAGTAGACTGCTATATTCATTATCTACTGTGTCTTGAGTACCTAGACTATTCAACTTGTTCACCCTTCTGTTTCTTAGCCAGTACCAAGTTGTTTTGATACTTGCTGCTTTATAACAATCTGAGATCTGGTAGTGCTGAGCCACCTTCTCTAGCATTTTGTTTCATTAGTCCCCTTGATATTCTGGATGTTTTGTTCTTCCAGATGAATTTTGATACTATTTTTTCCAGCTCTAGAAAATAATTATCTGATACTTTAATTGGTATGGCACTAAATAAGTAAATTAATTTAAGTAGAATTGTCATTTTTATTATATTGGCTCAGGCCTATCCATGAGCAACTGATGTTTTTCCACTTACTTAGATATGACTTTATTTCTGTGAAAAGTGACTTGTAACTGTATTCATATAGTCCCTGGGTTCGTTTTGACAGGTAAACTCTCAAATATTTTATAGTGTCTACCCTAGTTTTAAATGAGATTTCTCTTTCTATCTCTATTGGGCTTTGTTAGTAATATATGGAAATGCAGAAGATTTATGTGGGTTTATTTTGTAACCTGCAACTCTGCCAAAGTTGTTTATTATATCAAGTAGTTTTTTACTTGAATCTCTGGGATTTTCTAAGTATATCATCTGCTAAGAAATTTAGTTTCTTCTTGGCCTACTCTAATTCCTTCAGTTTATCTTGTCTAATTGCTAAAGCTAACGTTTCAAGTAGCACATTGAATAATAGTGATGATAATGGACATCCTTGTTTCACCCCTGATCTTATTGCAAATGCATCTAGCTTAACAACATTGCATATAATGCTTGCAGAAGGTTTTAGGTAGATGTTGCTTATTATTTTGTGGAAAGTTCCCTTTATTCCTATGCTTCCAATGTTTTTAATAGGAATGGATGTTGTATTTTATCAAAAGCTTTTTCTGCATCTTTGAGATAATCATGAGGTTTCTGTTAGTTTTGTTGTTGATAAGATCGATAATGCTAATAGTTTTCCTAATATTGAACCAGCCCTACATTGCTAGTATGAATCCTACCTGATCATAATGTATCATTCTCATGATAAGTTGCTGTATTCATTTTGGTAAAATCTTATTTAAAATTTTTGCATCTATACTCATTAGAGAAATTGGTCTATAATTTTCTTCCTCTGTTTTGTCTTTTCCTGGTTTAGGTATCAAAACCATACTTGTATCATAGAAAGAATTTGGGAGGACTCCTTCCCCAATTTTCAAAAATAGTCAATATAGTATTGGAATTAACTGTTTGATAGAATTCACTTGTAAATCCATCTGGCCCTGAAAATTTTTTTCTAGGGAGTTCAATGATGGCTTGTTCAATTGCTTTTTCGGAGATGGGGTTAAGTATTCAACTTCCTCTTCTATTAATCTGGGCAATTTGTATTTTTTTTTAATACTCATCCATCTCATTTAGATTGTCAAATTTATGGGCATAAAGTTGGGCAAAGTAATTTCTAATTATTGTTTTAATTTCCTCCTCATTGGAGGTGACTTCACCTCTTTCATTTTTGATATTAGTAATTTAGTTTTCTTCTTTCTTCTTTTTAATCAGATTAACCAAGGGTTTATCAATCTTATTAATTTTTTCATAAAACCAACTATTGGTTTTATTTATTAATTCAATAGGTTTCTTAATTTCAATTTTATTAAACTCTCCTTTGGTTTTCAGTATTTTTAATTTAGTATTTGCTTGGGGATTTTCAATTTGTTCTTTTTCTAGCTTTTTCAGCTGCATGCTCAAGTCATTGATCTCCTCTTTCTCTATTTTATTCACGTAGGCATTCAGAGATATTAAACCTCCCCTAAGAGCTGCTTTTGCAGTATCCCATAAGATTTGGTAGCTTGTCTCATTATTGTCATTCTCTAGAAAGAAGTTGTTGATTGTTTCTATGACTTGTTGTTTAACCCACTCTTTCTTTAGGATTAGATTTAGTTTCCAATTAATTTTTGGTTTGTCTTTCCATGGCTTTTTATTACATATAATTTTTATTGCATTATGATCTGAAAAGGATGCATTGACTATCTTTGCCTTTCTGCACTGGATTGTGAGGTTTTAATGCCCTACAACATGGTCAATTTTTGTATATGTGCCATGTACCCCTGAGAAAAAAGGCATATTTCCTTTCTATTCCCATTCAATTTTCTCCAGAGATCTATCATTATCTACTTTATCCAGAGGTTTATTTGCCCACTTAACCTCTTTCTTGTTTATTTTGAGGTTAGATTTGTCAAGTTCAGAGAAGGGGAGGCTGAGGTCCCTCACTAGTACAGTTTTGCTGTCTATTTCTTCTTTCAACTCCCCCAACCTCTCCTCTAAACATCTGGATGCTAAACCACTTGGAGCATACATGTTTAGTAATGATATTGATTTATTATCTATTGTGTCTTTTAGCAGGATATATTTTCATTCCTTATCTCTTTCAATTAGATCTATTTCTGCTTTTGCTTTGTCTGAGATTAGGATTGCTACCCCTGCTTTTCTTACATCAGCTGAGGCACATTATATTCTGCTCCAATCTTTTACCTTTACCCTGTGTTGAACCCCCACTCCTCCCCATTACAAATGTGTTTCTTATAAACAACATATTATTGGATTACGGCTTTTAATCCATTCTGCTATCCGTCTCCATTTTATGGGAAAGTTCATTCCATTCACATTCACAGTTACAATTACAATCTCTGTCTTTCCCTCCATCCTCTTTCCCACTATTTATGCTTTTAGTTCTTCCATCTCCCTTCACCTCAACAGTTTTTACTTTTCATTACCACCTCCCACAGTCTTCCCTTCCTTCTTTCAGCCTCTTTCCCTTTCACTCCCCTTTACCCTTATTATTTCTTCCCTCTCTTTTAGCTTCCCTTCCCCTTTCTTCCCCCTTTCCCTCCTACTGTCTATAGAGCTAGTTAGATTTATGTACCTAATTAAGTTTATTGTTCCCTCCTTGAACCAAATCAGATGGGAGTACTTCTCTCTCCCCTCTTTCCCTCTCCTATAATTTTGCACTTCTTCCTGTGATGTAATTTACCATTTTCTGCTTCCTCCTTTTCACATCTCTGGTTAAAATACCTTCACACACTTAAATCATATTTTTAATCATCACATCATTTACTTTATACCCATTCCCTCTGTATATCCCTTTAATATTTCATAATAGATGTACAATTCTCAAGATTAACAAGTACAAACTTCCCTTATAGGGAGGTAAAGACAGTTTGCCTAAACTGAGTAACAAGTTTTTCTTTTCCTGTTTACCTTTTTATGCCTCTCTTGAGACCTGCATTTGAAGATCAAATTTTCTATTGAGTTCTGGCCTTTTTGTCAGGAAGGTCTGGAAATCCCTAATTTTGTTGAATGTCCATCTCCTTCCCTGAACTGTTATGCTGAACTTTGCTGGGTATTTGATCTTTGGTTGTAGTCCCAGCTTCTTTGCCTTATGGAATATATTCCAATTCCTTTAATCTTTTAATGTAAAAGCAGCAAGGTCCTAGGTGATCCTGGCTGTTGCTCCTCAATATTTGAATGGTTTCTTTCTGGCTGCCTGTTGTATTTTCTCCTTCACTAGATAGTTTTGGAATTTGGCAACAATATTTCTTGGGGTTTTGAGTTTGGGATCCCCTTTGGGAGGTGAACAGTGGATTCTTTTGATGACTATTTTGCCCTCTGGATCTGGCAGTTTTCCTTGATGATTTCTTGGAAGATACTGTCCATACTCTTTTTTATTCATCATGGCTTTCTGGTAGGCCAATAATTCTTAAATTTTCTCTCCTGGATCTATTTTCCAGGTTAATTGTTTTTCAATTAAATATTTTACATTTTCTTCTATCTTTTCATTCTTTAGATTTCGTTTCACTGATTCTTGCTGTCTCATAGAGTCATTAGTTTCTATTTTCCCAATTCTAATTTTTATCAAATTGTTTTCTTCAGTTAACTTTTGTATCTCCTTTTCCATCTGTCCAATTATTCCTTTGAAGAAACTATTTTCTCCAGTTAGTTTTTGTACTTCTTTTCCATTTGTCCAATCTTCCCAGTTAGTTTTTGTGCTTCCTTTTCCATTTGTCCAATTTTCTCAGTTAAGTTTTGTGCTTCCTTTTTCATTTGTTCAATTTTCCTTTTTAAAGAGATGTTCTCTTCGAGGAATTCTTTTTCCACATTTTAAAATCATTGGTCAGTTTTTCTTCTATTTCCTTCTTCAGCTGCTCCAGGAGAGCTGTTCGTGCATGCGAGCAGTTCATGGTCCCTTCTGAAGTTTCAGATGGGAGTACAGTCTCATCACTAACCTCTTTGGTATTCTTCTTTTGGTTCTTGTCCCCATAGAAATATTCTATGGTTTTTTCACCCTTGCTTTGCTTTTTCTTGCTCATGATGGTGATTTTTGTCTTGAGGCTTCTGGTTCTTTCAGTTAGAAGCTACAGAACTAGGTATTGGGCTGACTGGTGTGAAAAAGCTAAGGGCAGGTGCATTTTTATCTTTGTGTTTTGTATTTCCCAGATCAGCCCTGTGGCTAGTTTGCTAAGTGTGGGGGAGGGGTGGTCTGGTAACGGAGAGCTCCTCAGCTGCACTGAGGCAAAGGCAAGCTCAGGGATTGGTGATCCTGGCTGCCCTATTGTCTTCCCATTTCCCCTGGAGTGCTGAGGCATACCTGGGTCCTAGTGTGAGTTTGAGTTTCCACCTCCCCTGGAGCTCCTCTCCTAGTGCTGGGGAACACCTGGGTCCTAGTGCGAGTTTCCACTACCCTGGGGCCCCTCTCCTTCCAGTTCACCTCTGCCACAGTAAGAGGAATCCTCCTTAGCTATTTTCCTAGCCTCAGGTGTTATGAGACTGTGGCCTCTTCACTGTTTCCACTGATCTAGGATTTTTCTGGGGAAATATTTTATGGTTCTTTCGAGGTCAACAAGGGGGCAGGAGGGGCCAGTTAGTTCAAGTAGGTAACTTACAGATGTTTAATCTGCAGGCTTAAAGTCTCAGGAGCTGACGCAGCTGATATCTGGGGCTCAGCAGCTGTCACTTGCTAGGCTCTGATGGTCTTCCACCCTAAGCTGCCACTCTGCCTGCTGCTGCCTCAGGCCTCCCTGGAACTTTCCTGCTCTGTTGTGTTGGACATGTTGCATCGTGTGCTGTGGGCTCACTCCTTGGAACAGATCCTTCCCATCGACCTTCCAGTCTGTCTTGGGCTATTAATCTGCCACAGTCTGTCTCCTATTGGATTCTGCACCTCCAAAATTTGATCAGATTCTCTTTCTAGTGGTATCTGAGAGAGTTTGTCTAAGAGCTCAGGTGAGTCTCAGGTGCTCTCACTTCACCATCTTGGCTCCACCCCAATAAATAAATTATTTTTTAAAAAGGTATGTGGGTTTTTTTTCTTTTAAAAGGCTATTCTGTTTTAATATGGTACAAAAAAGCAATTGCATTTAAAAATTAAATAACTTGACAAAACTAAAATTAAAATGCCAAATTACAATGAAGAAACTTAAAACATTTGGTCAGAGTATCCTAAAAACCATTTCAGTTTAGGATTTCATAACCAATAACAAAATAGTCAAAACCACTATGACAATATTACTACATATATATGTGATAAAAGAAAAATTCATGGATCTATTCTTATGTGACATGAGACAATGGGATAAATTTTCCCCAAACGTGAAGAATGAGCTAGCATTGCTCATTTTCCCTTAAAGTTACAGTGCAAAATAACACAGCAGGCCCCAAAATAAGATTATTATGTCTCATATTATTTCCTGACATTGGGCCCATGCTATTTTTCATAATGTAATTTATATAGGCTTCCAGTCAATAAAAAGAAATATGGTTTTCTTTCAAATCCTCACAAAAATCTATACAAAGCTCAATCACATCACACACTCTAAAGTCAACTTGAACCATCTGTAGGCTAGAACATGTGAGCTGCTTTGACAATATATTAAGGAGTCTCTTTTAGTTATTTAAATTCTTTGGATACTGAACAGTCTAGTACCCATCATATAAACTGTCATGAAAAGAGCAAGTCAATTAAAGAAAATCAAATGACATATTTTTATATATGTTTATTTTCTTAAGTACTTATATGATATATATTTTTAAATGAAACAGCTTTTACTAAATGTATTCCTTTTCAGATTCTTGGCTTTGTAATTACTAAAATTAAAAAGGTAATAGCATAGAGTAATACTACCAAGTCACTCTAATAAAGTATATCCCCAAACATTTATACGTTGATTTACTTATGTTTGGGTACTATTCTTTTAAAACTCAAATCAAAATAAATTTCTCTACTCTGACCCAAACATCTTTTTAATTAACCCCTGTTCTTATCAAGTGAAATATGATTTTCATAAACATTTATCTATTACATTAAGGAGCAAGTAGAGGAATCAAGACAATGCAAAAATATTGATAGTGCGATAAGTAAAGTCATATAAGTACTGTAAAAGAAACTAAAAAAGATTAACTTATTTAGTAGCCACTTAAATTCCACACATACAAATTTCTAAATAGTTTTCATTAATTGCTAGAATTACGGCAAGTTTCTATTTACTTTGGAATTAAACCATTTTTCACCAAATGATTACATCTAAGCATTTTAATGTTAATGTAAGAAGCAAAAATTCTACAGTCACCACAACCCACAAACTATCTGCACTTTTATAGGCAAAATTTGCAAAAATGACTAAAAAACAAAATCATCCCAAATTCGGCAACTAAGTCTGTATTTACAGTATGTGGCTCAAGTATTAAAGGTCTGTAATGAATCAGGCTTTGGGTTTGCAACTGTCTAGGGAGGTCATTAGGTTCCTTCAACTCTATTCCCAGTGGGAAAACTTTAAATCCACCCAGGTGATAAAGGCTGCGAGGAGGTACTCAGTGGAACTAAAGTAACAATGGATTGTAATAAGAAAAGAACAGATGCCTCAACAGGTTACATTTAACATTAACTACTGATAATATTTGTATGTGTATATTACATATACACCTAGCTAATTACACAATGAATTACTTAGATCATAATTTTACTTTCATATGCAATTTCAACTCTGCCAATTCATAAAGGAGAGTGTTCTTAAATTTTAAAAATGACAATAATCTCCATTTGGTTTGTGGCTACTTGAGGCCAGGGACTGTTTGTTCAATGTTCTTTTTGCCCCCAGTGTCACAACAATACCAAGCACTTTTTTTTGGCTACTCAACACTTCAATCCCATAGGAGATATATATGATCAACCAAAGTAACCTTTTACAATCAGAGTGAAGAGAAGAGAAAGGCATGCATCAAGTCTCAACAATTTCTTTCTCCAGTACATATTGTATATGTGTGTATGTCTTTCCAATATGGTACCTACGCTATTATATTGCAGATAGGTGATGCAGCGGATAGAGTGCTGGGCCTGGAAACACAGAGACTCATCTTCCTGAGTTCAAATCTGACCTCAGACAAACAAGTCACTTAACCCTATTTGCTTCAGTTCCTCATTTGTAAAATGAGGAGAAGGAAATGGCAGACCACTCCGGTATTTTTTCCCCCCAAATTATGATTTTGCTTTATATTTTTAAGATTTAAATTTATTTACTTTTAGTTTTCAACACTCACTTTCACAAGATTTTGAGTTCCAAATTTTCTCCCCATCTTTCCCCTCCCCCACCTCGAGAAAGTATGCATTCTGATCACCCCTTCCCTCAGTCTGCCCTCCCTTTCATCATCCCCACCTCTTATTCCCATCCCCTTTACTCTTTTGAAGGACAAGATAGATTTCTATACTGCCTGTATATCTTCTTTCCCAATTGCATGTAAAAACAATTTTTTAGCATTTATTTTAAAATTTTGAGTTCTAAATTCTCTCCTTTTTTTCCCTCCCTACCCACCCCAACTGAGAAGACAAGCAATTCAACATAGGCCATTCATGTGTAGTTATTCAAAGTACCTCCATAACAGTTATGTTGTGAAAGACTAACTATATTTCCCTCCATCCTATCCTGCCTCCCACTTAATCTATTTTCTCCTTTGACCCTGTTCCGTTTCTAAAGTGTTGCTTCTGACTACCCCCTCCCCCAATGTGCCCTCCCTTCTATCACTCACCCCCATTCCCTTCCCCCCACCACTTTTCTGTAGGGTAAGATACCCAATTGAATGTCATTGTTATTCCCTCGTGAAGCCAAACCCAGTGAAAGTAAGGTTCACTCTTTCCTTTTTACCTCCCCTCTTGCCCTTCCCCTGTGCAATCTTTTTGTGACTTCTTGGTTGTGAGATAATCTATCCCATTCTATTTCTCCCTTTCTCCTCCCAAAATATTCGTAACTCACCCCTTAATTTTCTTTTTTAAATATCACCCCTTCATATTCAACTCACCCTCTGCCCTCTACCTATCTGTCTGTCTGTCTGTCTCCTCCAACTATCCTAATACTGTGAAAGGTCTCATGACTACAAATATCACCTTTCCATGTAGGAATATAAACAGTTCAACTTTAGTAAGTCTCTTAGGATTTCTCTTTCGTATTTACCTTTTCATATTTCTCCTGATTCTTGTATTTGAAAGTCAAATTTTCTATTCAGCTCTGGTCTTTTCATCAAGAATGCTTCAAAGTCCTCTATTTCTTTGAACTTTTCCCTGAAGGATTATAATCAATTTTGCTGGGGAGGTGATTCGTGGTTTTAATCTTAGCTCCTCTGATCTCTGCAATATCACATTCCTAGCTCTTCAATCCCTTAATGTAAAAGCTGCTAGATCTTGTGTTATCCTGATTGTATTTCTACAATACAGAAATTGTTTCTTTCTCCTTGACCTGAAAGCTCTAGAATTTGGCTACAATATTCCTAGATTTTCTTTTAGGAACTCTTTCCAGAGGTGTTTGGTGGATTCCTTCCATTCCTATTTTACCCTCTGGTTCTAGAATATCAGGGTAGTTTTCCTGGATAATTACTTGAAAGACAATGTCTAGGCTCTTTTTCTGATCATATCTTTCAGGTAGTCCAAGAATTTTTAAATTATCTCTCCTGGATCTATTTTCCAGGTCAGTGGTTTTTCTAATTAGCTATTTTACACTGTCTTCTACTTTTTCATTCTTTTGGTGCTATAGTTTGAATTCTTTTATGATGTTTACTCATCTTCTCAGACAAACACTTGACTTTCTCTTTTGTCAAAGCAATACTCTGCTCCCATTGGGATGGGGGTGGATGAACAGTCCCAGACTTCAGGGATTTTGTATCAGGCGCTTGATCCCCCACCATCTGTGGGCCCAGAGCTCCAGAAGCAGCTTCTGCTGCTGTTGCTACTGCTACAGCCACCTGCCATAGCCACCAACCCCACCAACCTGGGGCTAAGGTGGGACCTGGCCAGACCAGAAGCTCCTCTCTTTCACCTACATCCCACAGAATTTTCCCACTGATCTTTTTGGCATTTGTGGGTTGAAAAGTCTGGAAACTGCTACAGTTGCCAATGAGTTAGTCCTGCAAGGCCAGCTCTGGCCCATCTGTGCCAGTGCAGCCCACACCAGACTGTGCTCCACTCCCTGCCCAATACAAAAGACTCTTTTTGCCAACTTTCGACGTTGTCTTGGGCCAGGGATTTGTTTTCATTCTGTCATTTTGGAGGTTCTGTAGCACTAGAATTTGTTTAGAGTCATTTTTACTGGGATATGGAGGGATTTCAGGGAGAGCTCAGCAAAGTCCCTTCTCTATTCTTCTAGGGTCCCAAAGTGCCAGTGCTAAATACCTAATCATCTAATTGACTCACCTTGTAACTCTCCCATGTGCATCATTATACAAGAAAATTAGATAAGCTCTTACTTACAAAATTATAATTCCTCTCATTCTGAACTATAACCAGATTATTTCTTGAAAAAGAATCACACAAATCTTGATAAAAATTGTATCATTGTCACAAATACCTGCGGTGATGTCATCATCAACAAGATCATGCTCTTCTTCCTGGACTTTAGTTTCAGCCCCCAAGGCATCTGGACTGGCAGTTGCAGTCTGAATGGACTCTGCTGTCACTCCAGCTAAATAAATGAAATAATAAAAACTGAGTTTAATAAAATGGAAAAAAAATGGTGGGGGAAAAATTCCAAATCATGTGAATTTGTTTACAACAATCAAACCATCAAGAAGGAATATTAATATTCATTCAAAGATAAACAAGCCAATAAAAAAGCTGTATGTATGCATATGTACATTTTAAGAAGACTGAACTAATTTCTGCTAGAGTTGAGCATTATAAAAGAATGGGAAGATAAATTATTATTGTGTCAATTTTACAGATGAGGAAACTGAGGCTCAGCTCAATCCTCAGTCCCTTTAACTGGACCCTTTGACTAGAAGGCAGGGCTACAGGCTCCAGGGCTGCTTTGTAAATAAAGAGGTGGCTCACTCAGCTAGGCTGCTCTCACCACTTGCCAACAGCTTTTGGACTTCTGTGGAACATTCCATCATGTCCCTTCACTGAATGCCTCCTCCCTTCAACCCCAGTTTCTCAGCTTTCTTTTATGTGCTGTCTTCCCATATTAGATAATAAGTTTCTTGAAGGCAGGGACTATCTTTGTTTTTATTTGTATCCCAGCACTTAGGTGCCCAGGCTTAATAGTTAGTGCTTAATAAATATTTACTGACTGTCAGACCTAACTAGAACTGTGGATACAAAGACAAAATTGAAAATGCCCCAGTTCTCAAAGATCTGACATTTTATCAGGGAGTATACATACAAATAAGGAACATACCCAAAACACCACTACAACTATCAACTCCCCCAGTCTGGGGTACAATCTTCTACACGTTTAGACAAAGACTAGGGGAAAGTGGGCACAAGGATACTTTTGACCAAGATGGATGCCTAAATGAAGACAGCCTGTTCAGCTCCTCCAAAGAAAAACCTGAAATAAGTACCTGATTCAAATAATAATCAACAAATCAAAAATACTCATTTTTTCCAATGGGCACAAACGTTTCATTCCTTACAAATTAATAAAGGACTTTTTTCACAAGTATTTTATATTTTTGTTTCTAAAACTCAAAGAGACATTCTCACGGTATAAAGATATTGGGGCATGAGAATCTTGTTGGTTACATTAGTTAGAGTGGGAATAACTGGTTCAATTTCCTTCATTATTTCTGAGTGCAGTGGGGTGAGATAAATCCTCATGCTTTCAAATGAATGTCAGGTTTGGAAAAAATTTTAGAGAGCATGTTCCCTTATCTTACCACGCCTCTGTCCTTCTTCCCCAAAAATCACAAATTTGTACTAGATAATAAGCTATGTCCATATTAAGCTATAGAATTTTTTAAATTAATGGTAATTCATTAAAATATAAGTTCAAAAATCAGATTCGTAACAATTTAACTAGTAAAAGCAATAACAAGAACTTTAGCACAAATAAGTGACGTAGTGATAAGGCAGCTTACTTTTCTCTCCTCATCTCACACCACTCATCTACCTTCTGCTACTCTTTCCTTCTTCACCTTCTCCTTGGACCTTCTCCTTGCCAAAAGCAAAGGTGTTTCGGTACATACAACTGAACCCATTCCATCCCATTTTCTCTAGCAGAGAGGCCTCTTTATCACCCTTGTTCAGAAAGCCTTTCACAATCTCTGTTCATTACAACGCCATCCCTCTGTTGATGGTTTCCAATTTATCACTTAGCTTGTTTGTACATAGTTGTTTGAATGTTGTTTTTCCCATCAGACTGTGAGCTCCTTGAGAACAAGCACTGTATTTCATCAAGACAAGAGGGGCACACAGTAGGAGCTTAATAAATGTGCACTGACTGAAAAGTTTAACAGAAAAAGATCTAAAGCTCTTTAAGCAACTGGTGTTGTTGTTCATTCTTCATTCTTGAAGAGAACTAATGACATCATGGTGATGTCCTCACCTCTGCAAAAGTTGGATTGAAGTGAGGCAGAGCTGCACTAAATCATCAGACTTACTCTTCTCCAGAGTAAATGAAATCCTATAGGAAGAAAAACGTCAAGAAAACTGGGACGGCCCAGGACACAGTGACCAAGGTCATCGTCTTGGCTTCCTGGTCTCTGGCCAAGTTCTAAGTGCTCTATAGCATCTGCTTCAGCCTCCTTCATGGCCAGTGGAACAAACAGTTCTCATCCACTCATTCTGGTAGGGAAGGTTTCCACATGCTTGGAGTAGACACACCCCTAACTCACTGAAAGATCTGAGGCTCATTTGTTACCCTCAGCCTGATTTAGATCTATCTGCCAAGATGGCTTTCCTGAAGGGTTACCCTTGTGCATGCTACTGCTTCTTGAAGCCACAGGTGAGAGTTGAGTGCCAGGTGAATACCAAAGATGGATGAGCAGCCCTGAAAGGGGCTCAGCAAGTCTGCACAGCAGAGGTGCTAGTACTCCTTGAACACTCCATGCACCCCTAAAACAACTGGGGAATACTAAAAGAATCAAGAAGGTGAAAATTTATTTCAGAATGCAGACACATAATATTTTCTGAAGCCTCTGAATAGGCCTTATTCAGTATTCTTGGAAGTCAAGGTTACAAAGCCAGTCTAATCCCAATTCTACAAATCTCAATACTGGATTAATCAGTTTACCATCCAGTTTCATTAGGATAATACCTATAAAAGAAAGGCATTTATTTTTCTATTTAAAAGGCCAAAGTTGCTCCTTCACTCATTCAACAATATGACCAAGTCCTAACCTCATTTACCTATCTTAAAACAATGCAGTTGTCAAGGAAGAATTAATCAGTGCAAAGCTTTATATCATGTGATTTCAGTGATAGTATGGAGAAAGATTCAATTTTCCAAAGGTGATGCTTAGAATTTCACTACTTAAGCTTTATTCCTTTATTTAAAGCTTTAATTCCTAGAAAAATATATTCCTGAGAAGAGTAATACTTGATATTTTCAGTCATTTATACTTTCCTATAGAAACTAGTGTCAGATCTTTTCATAAAAGCAAATTTTTAATCATCAGCAAGGCATTAAGAATGAAGGGAAGGGGAGAAACAAATATTTATTAAGAACTTACTATGTGCCAGTTACTGTGCTAAGTGCTTCACAAACATCTCACTTGACAATTTGATAAGGTGGAGGAACCTAAAAGTGATAGAGACAGAAGAACTACTACAGGGATGACTAGGCCCAAAAGAAATAAAATGGAGTACTAAAGATAAGTTTTGTCTAAATCAAACCTTTACCTAAGCCTATCACTAATTGTTATTGTAAATTAGTGGATCCTGTTGATTTGAACTTTTATTTTACTTAACCATTAGTCATCAGGGGCCTACTGTATTTCAAGCAGTATGCTAAGCACTGGCAATACAGAGAGAGAGGCACAAGACAGTCCCTGCCCTCAAGGAACTGATAATCAAATGGGAGAGATGACATGCAAACAAAAATGTACAAACAAACTATATAGTAATTAAAAGATGGAAGGTAATAGAATTATGATGGACTGGGAAAGGCTTCTTGTAAAAGATGAGATTTTGGTTGGGACTTGAAGGAGGCCAGAGAAGCCAGGAAGTAAAAGGGAGAGCATTCCAGATATGAGGGAGAGCCAGAGTAAATACCTGGAGCTGCATGGAATATTTTGCTCATGGAACAGTAAGGAGGTAAGTGTCACTAGATCACAGAGGACAGGCAGAGTGGAGTGTGGGCAAGATGTTAAGAAAATTGGAAAGGGAAGGAGGTTAAGTTAAGAGGGTCAGTGTTTCGTGACACATCAACTAATCAATAAAAAAAAAAAATCACACACACCCCCCTCCCCTCTCAAAAGGATGTTTGAACACCAAACAAGATCTTGTATTTGATCCTGGAAGTGATAATGAAGCTTACTGGAGTTTGAGGAGGTGACAGCCCTTTAGGATCACTGGATTCTTAAAGTCTGACTTAATTTAACCCTTTTCTTAGCACTTACGGTAAAAGTTACTAAGTCACCATGAGTCACTAAGGCATACCAATACTCCATCTTAAGTATAAAGAAAAGGGTATATGGGATTGCAAATTAGGTATACTCCATTTTGAGTTTAAAGGAATCACATAAAAAGATGTACATCCCAAAAGGCCAGTTCCCTTTTTCTAAACTACCATCCAAAACTTCCTTAACTTACACATAAGCAGAGAAGGAACGTAAGGTACAAATAAGCCCAGAATCACAAAAGCTTTTGGCTTAGAACTTGAAACACTATGTCTTACATGCAACTTTCTTGCTAGCCTACTTACAATTTATTTTTTGTTTGATTTCTTAAAGACTTTCACTTCAGATATTAATAGATTTAGATTGTTAGAGATGGAAGGAATAAATATATACCCCCCCATCATTCACATCATTTCAAATTATCTGAACAAAATGGAAAAACAACATGACTGGAAGAATATTTGAGACTTCTACAAACCAAGTACATTGCATTTAAAGCTAGGCTATAAGAAGATAATTAAAGAATTCTGAGTATTGCAGAAAAACAACGGAAAAGTCAGAATGTCATACTTAAGACAAGAAAAATTTGCTTAAGAAACATTAAAAGAAGGCAGCAAAGAGTAAATCAAGAAACTATAGAATCGTGATGGACAAAGGCTCAAAGTTTAGTTTATTTAAAGGTTGTTTTACAGTTGAGAAATGATGAAGGGTTAAACTAATATGCTATCCCTGTTCATGGAGAGAAGATAGACACGAGAGATGTTGAGTGGGTATAATATATTTTGGCAATGGATTAAATCTGTATGTTGATAAGAAAGAGTCTGAGATTATAGTACTTAGTGACGGGAACATAGCAGAGACCTCAACAGAAGTAGGGAAGTTGAAAAGAGGCAGGGGGAGGGGAAGGATTCATTTTTGTTTTGTGGCATCAAGGTTCAAATGTCTACAGAAAATTCAGTTCAGAAGATTAAATTGATTCTGTACCATTTTTTATTGATCCTATTTACAATTTTTAAAAAAACAAAAAAAATAAGTTGTGAAAAATGTGAGAACTACAATGTTAAAAATTAAATATTGCAAGGAATCAAGGAAAAAGCCTTTCACATGCAAAATAAATTAATCAGAATAGAGTAACACCACTTCTCATTTATGAGAATCAACTGAAATTAAAATAATATACCAAAAAACAAGGAGTTTACTTGATATCTCAAAATGACATCTTGTAGAAGTGAAATGAATCATCAATGAAAATAACTGTACTTTCACTAGACACACATTTAAGCAGACATGGAAGAAAGGAAGGAAGGGAGGGAGGGAGGGGGAAAAGAGGCTTCATTTGGTGTTTTGGACATTTATTCCTACACTCCAAAGTCAAACCATGTCACTTCAATTCAGCCTTCATCTCAACTTCTACCCCACTGGAAATCTGGATCCTGCCCAAACCACCCAAGGTTTTTATAGATGAATTTATTTTCATAAGGACCAAGCTTTAGCCTCATTTCTTAGCCATGAGCTCAAATCCTTGCCACCTCCACTTCAGCCTTCATCCCAACTTTTCCATGTTGAAAACTTGGACTCCACCTCAAGAACCACTGTATATCACTGCTTTAGCCTTATCTTTGCTCAGAAACAAGCCCTCCACTCAACAGTTATCACCTGCCCTGGCACATATTAAATGCTATATAAATGTTAGCCAGTATTAATAATACCCCTTACCTCTGCCTTTGTTCTGGAAGAGGACCATGACATCAGGGAAATGATGACATGACTTGCAATTTACTTTGATTTGAGTGAGGAAGGGCTGTGCAAAATCACCAGTCTCACTTTCTCCTCCAGAGCCATCTGGGTTCAGTGGCCAGATACAGATCAGGATAACTTGAGAGAGCCCAGGATACAGTGGGAGACCATAGCCCTTTTAAGCTAAGGTCTCTTCAGGTTCTCACTTTGAGTGAGGCAGCCTGTGAGCAATCCAGATTGCCTGAATGGGGATCACTGGCCCGTTCCAATTGGGCAAATCAGCTCATCCCATCCTCTCTTCTCCCTCCTGTGCCTTCCCCTACTCTCCTACCTGAGGGTGTTCTATCCAAAGGATAGTAAATTTTGATGGCCAAAAGCAACCTAATTTATTTGGGGTTTACTGGCTAGATTTCTTTCTCAAAGACCAAGCCTTAAACCCAGTTCACTCTGGATCTCATGGATTCCCATGACCAATAGGTCCCAGCTCAAGCACCATTTAATGGTAATTTTTTAGGTCCTCCTGGCTCAGAGTGAATGTAAACAGTAACTGTTTCTCTTTTGGTTAGCAACCTTGAGGGTCTTTCCTTCCAAGTCTGATTTTTTTAAAGGGGTCATCCCTTGATTCACTTCTTAAAGAGGCCTATTCACTGAATGAGATTTACTTCACTTAAAATGAGAACCTAAAAAGACCTTAGCTTAAAAGGGCCATGGTCTCCCATTGCATCCTGAGCCAACTCTAGTCATTCTGATCAACATCTGGTCATTGGACCCAGATGGCTCTGGAGGAAAAAGTGAGGCTGGTGATCCTGCACAATCCTCCCTCATTCAAATCACAGTTAATTGCAAGTCATTTCATCATCTCCCTGATGTCAGGGTCATATTTGAGAATATGGAAAAACGACTAAAACCCCCACCCGCTTTCCAATTTTGCTTTATGCGTTATCTTTTCCAACCAGAACATAAGTTTCCTCAAGAAAGGGACTGTCTTATTTGCTGGATTTGTATTCTTGTCACTTAGCACAATGTCAAGCACATGGTAAGCACCATAATAAATGTACCACCTATCTATTTTGGGAGGACATCATCTCTGGGCAAACGTCCTAATACTTTTCTCACTAAAGGGGAGGGAGTCTCTGTGGGTAAACATTTCAGAAAAGGAGGACATGGGTCCACAAAAAATGTTACGTATCAGATATTCCTAATAATCTTAATACTTCATAGTAAAGCAGGAGGAACAAGGTAATAAGCTATGAGGCTTAAGGAGAAGGAATAAAGAATGAAGAAACAAGGAGAAAGAGTGACTAAATGTAAGGCGTCACATCAATGCATGAAAGGGAGGGGATTGTGACTTACCTTCTTTACTTCTTTACCTTCTTTACATGGTCTAGAAAATCCACTGTAGAGAATGTCACACAATAAAAGCTAAATTTAATAAACTGCTATCATGTCACAATCAAGGCCCAGTCTGTGCTGATATGCTCAGTATAGCTAGTATAACCAGGATATGCGAAGTGCCAATCGTTTGGCCAAACCATTCTCATTATGTAAAACATCAAAAAGTTCTGTGGCCAGACAACTCAGTACAACACACTGGCCTCTCTCCATCTTACTGCTTACAAAACCAGAGAGGACATGCTCAGTCATTTTAGTTATGTTCCACTCTTCATAACCCTTTCTTTGGACCACACTGTTCTCTGGGTTTTCTTGGCAAAGTCACAATCCCCTCCCTTTCATGCATTGATGTGACGCCTTACATTTAGTCACTCTTTCTCCTTGTTTCTTCATTCTTTATTGCTTCATCCACAATCAAATTTGTGCCACAAAAGCAGTTATGATTGCCACTGTTCCTGATCCTCTACATATAAAAGAATGAGAATTAGTTTTGTTTTCTAGAATTGTTTACTATTTTCAATTTTAGCACTATATTTCTGAAGTAATGACCTATATTCTTGGCCTTGATTAATCTGCACTTCAGGACACATCTGTAGTAAAAATATCTGTTGTCTTTTGTTCCAAGTTGATTTTTAAAGGTGGCATTACTTGTCTACTGAGGTTGGGAGCAGTGGTCCCTACCTTTGATTTTATCTGGGTAAGTATCTCTCAGTGAAGAAACTCAATCTAAAAATGCAGATTGGCAATTGTTTGGCAGCTTAGACTCTCAGAAAGGTGTTACTTCACTATAAGAATACAAAATTTGCCCACAGTAACAAACGCAGTTTTTATCAGAGGTGATACTTGACCTGAGGTCACTGTGAATCTGAGGCCAGGACACAATACTTTATAATAATGCTTAAAATAAAGCAAATTTCATTTTCCAGATAGATTTTAGATCTACATATATATATATATATAAATATAGAAAGAGAGAGACAGAGAGAGATGGATGTGTATACACACACACACACACACACATTTACTCTGTTCAGAAACTAGGAGGCTCAATGGCCTTGCTGATCAGTAAGCCACCAAATGACACTAATTTCAGTGTCTTTAGGTATCATTCACAGGATATGGGACAATTATCAAATCTCGGATTTGCATCTCCAATTATCAGTCTAAAAATGTACAATATACATAATTAAATATATTTATAATCAAATTTTAATAATAAGACCACTTTAATTTTGAACTCGTGATCTAGAATCCTATGAATAAAGACTTCTAAACTACACTACTCTTAAAAATATTATTTCTGATTTGAGGAGCAGATATTGCTGTCACAGAATAAAAATCACATAGTAGCCAATTTTCTGTACACATCTTGATGATCTTCTACTTCTATTTCTTTTTTCTGTATATGACTCATTTGGCATAAGGAGAAATGTAGCAGGCAAGATATATGGTAACTGAAAGCTCTAGCACTAAGAACTGGTAACATTCTAGCTTCAATAATTTATAAAACCAAGTTAAATAAACAAGTAATTATTTTAATTTGGGGGAAATATTCAAATCATGTTACCTTCACCTCTAAAATATAAGAAAAGGATAAGGAAAGATTAAGCAGAAATATGCAAGAGAAGGCAAAAATAGAATTAGCATTCTTATTAAGGAGAATAAAAGAACAGTATACGGGAAGAGCTCTAAGTTAAAAGTCAAATTAATTTTCTGCCAGTTCTTTAATGCAGATAAAACATTTCGCTTCTTCAAATGCCAAATTTATCATCAAGATTTTAATAAAAGCCATTTTTTAAAGTCCATGCCCTCTAGGAACTTACAGTTCACTGAGGAGAAACAATGTGTATACATTGTACTCAAAAACAAAACATAAAAAAAAAAGTCATTTTAATCAGGCGGGAGGAGGAAAAAGCAGCTAGAGGGAACCAGAAAGACTTCCAGTAGGGAAGACTAGATGCTAACAGAAGAGACAACACAGGGCATTCTGGGCAGAATGGAAAGCCTGTCCAGAGATGGCATGCTCTGAACAAGGACTAATAAGAAAGTCAGTTTGTGTGAACAATACACTTTGGAAAGGAATAATGGACAATAAACTTGAGGCAAACTGAAAAAGGACTGAAAGACTTTAAATAGCTGCATGGTAGGTATTCTATTGTAGGAGCAATAGCATGGAGATGATAACTGAATACATGAGAACGAATGAGATCACCAAATGAAACAGGGCAGAGTCCAGGACAGATCCCTATAGAAAAAGCACATCCAGCAGATGTGACCTAAAAGCAGCTGTAAAGGAGCTTGAGAAGGGGAAGTCAGATAAGTAGGAGGAGAACAAAGAAAGAGCTGGAGTGTCGCAAAGACTTAGAGAGAAGTGACCCACAGAGTCAAAGGCTGCAGAGAAATCAAGAGGGATGAGGACTGATAAATGGCCATTATATTTGGCAATCAAGAGGTTGTTAACTTTGAAGTTACCAGTTTCAGTTAAATGATGAGGTTGGAAGCCAGCTGTCAGAAGCCAGATTTGAAGTCAGGATCTTCTTGTTTCCTAGCACAGTCTTCTGTCTATTATGCTGCTGTCTCCTTATCCTATAGAACACTTGACATTTCCAGATGGTCATCTGTCCGGTATCAGCTAGGCCTGACTCTGCTTGGATTCCAATAAAAGGTAACACAGGGCATACTATATAGGACAGAGCACCCTGTAACCCCACTATTTTTTTTCTGCACTACTTTTTCCTATAATCAACACAGATTTTGACTCACTGGAACCCCCTTCATGTCTTAAGCAGCCACTATTTTTCCCTCCTTGTAGGTTAACAAAATCCCAGATACCTTGCAGGAAAAAGAACACGGGATTATCTTTACTCCATACCTTCTTATTCTCTCTTATAACAAATCAACCTAATAAAGATTTAAAGGGGATTTGCTATGAAACAATGCTGGGACACACAGCGGAGGGGGAGGGGGGAGGGTGGCACCTGGGACAGGAAACAACAGAGTGATGGAGCAATTCATATTTGAAATGAACTAATGTTAACTACATTAACTCCCCAATAAAGTTTCCAATAGTCTAATTTGGTATTTATTTACCTTTTGAATTGCATGAATATGTATGGCACAGATGAGTAGCACTTTTTAGACAACAGATACAAATAACTTTATATGAAAGGTACTACTGTATAATAATACAAAGTATTACTGTAAAGAAGTGAAACTCATATACCTGCAGAGACCCATTGCTCCCAAAGAAATCGAAATGAGTTGGTTATTATGTCAATAAACAATAAGACTTCTTAAGTCAAGTTTTATAACTTGGGAAAGAAAACAGAGATGGGCTAGAGAAGGATCACAATTACTAGGGCCATGGAAAAACACAGTTATCTAAGAATCCAAAGGGACCTCTTTGCTGTTGTCATTTTCAGTAGCGTCTGACTCTTCATGACCCCAGTTGGGGCTTTCATGGCAGAGACAGATACTGGAGTGGTTTGCCATTTCCTTCTCCAGCTCATTTTATAGAAGAGGAAGCTGAGGCAGACAGGGTTAAGTGACTTGCCCAAGGTCACACAGCTAGCAAATGCTTGAGGCTGGATTTGAACTCACAAAGATATGTCTTCCTGACTCCATGTCAAGTACTCTATCCATTGTACCACCTACCTGCTGCAAAAGGACCTCAATGATCATCTAACCTAATATGGCAATAGGAAATCAAAGAGGCAGGCTGGGACTAGAAGCAGAGATGACAGAAAATGATAGAAAAGTGTAATGAAAGTCCTCAGGGCTCTCTAATTTATACATATCCTCTATATAAAAGATCACTTTTGATCTTAAGCAACCTGGAAATATGCAGTAGTCCTTGTATATATGTAACTTTCAATTTGAAACACATTAACACTAACCATATTTAAAATATTTCTTCTTTAAATGGTTTTATAAAGTCAAAATTTAGGTAAAGAAATCTGAAAACTAATTCAACAAGATAAAGATATCTCTCTGTAAATACTCCCAATATAGTTCTCTTAAACATACTCAGATTGCAGATTATTTTTGTAGATATTTAACTTTATAATAGTTGATAATCTGCGTAATACTAAATGTTAATTACCCAACAATTCTGTTCTGAAATGACTCCAATTATATATGATAAAACTATGATCAAAATGCTATAGTTTAGCATGGCATTGGAATAAGAAACAATTTTTTACATTGGCTACATTTTTATGTTGGTTACATTTTTACATTTTATTTCAAGTCTAGATGAAAGTCACAAAAAACTGACTTGAATTTATTTATCCTACAAGGAATAACTTGACAGGACTTTATAAAGAGGAAAATGTATTGGCAGAATATATATAAACATGAACAAAGAAATTATGTTTCTCATTCTCATAGTAATATAGATTTCCACTAATATTGAAAAAAACAGATCTGAATTTAAAGAATAGAAGGTAATTTCTTTCATCTGTTTTGCAGGACTGTAGTTTTTCAGTGGTCCAATTAAAGCACAATAGAGACAACAATTTGATGTGAACATTTACCTGAATAAATTGGAATTTAACAATAGAGGAGCTAAAATGTGTCGAGTGTCTATAGTTTATTTTCAGACAGAAGGTTTAAATTTATTGGAAGCAGATCTCTGCAGTGACTGACCAACACTGCCCTACATTCCCTGCAATCCTTATGACAGACAGACTGCCTGCCTCACATTAATTCACTTCACACCACTTCTATCGATCCACAGCCGGTTCCCTAGTCTCTTTGCACACATTGCCTGTCTGGCTGCCTACATCCACATCAGCACATACACACAAAGGCCAGAGAAAGATAACCTTTTGCTTTCCATTAAAGACACAGTATCCATTTTTTCCATCTGTAGTAACATCAGAAGTATAAAATATACTAGTACAGATGTTGCCTGGTAGAAAAACCTTCCTCTAAGAAATTTAATAACAATCTATCATTCAATCTGTAAAGATTCCTATTGCAATATATTTAAAAGCAAACTTACTTTATCCAAGACTACAAAGAAATTAAGGAAATTAAAGGCACACATAAAAATATCAGCAAAACACACCATTAAAAATGTCTAAGACTTTGATTTTTTCCTTTGAAAAGCAAAGAAATTATCATTTCCTGACTGCATTCTTGATTTAAAAAAAAAAACCCTCTCTTCTCATGCAAAATACATTTACAGACATTGCTGAATGCAACAGTAGTCCAGTAACTATTGAAAGGGCACATAAGGAACAGAAATAAGGTTGGGAAGTGCACCACAGTCATAAAAAATTAATGTGAAAGTGTAGTGCAGCTTTATTTTTTTCTCCAAATCACCCTGAAAATGATCCATGGTAAAAAATCACATCTAATGCTTTTAATTCATAGCATACACTTTTACACACAGTTTTGTTTGATTTGCAGGCAATCAGCTGACTCAACACCAATTTTTATTTCAGAAGGCACAAATAAACAAAGATTTATTGTTCAGTTGACAAAGAGTTGTGAAATGAAGGCAAATCTATCTTGACACCAGCTCTAATTCATTTACTGTACTCAAGTGTAAATTCAGAATTATAACTTCCAACTGAGTTAGAAATCCAAATTATAAGTACAAAGGCTTGTATGACTCATAATAGTAAAAAAAAAAAAAGTTACCCCTCTTGGATACAAATATACCTTGGAAATTCTTCTTAGGGATTTATTATTGTGAGGTTGCATAGGCAGAGATAATACTGTCAATAGAGTATAAATAAAGTATCTTTGGTATATGTGAAAAAGAATTTTATACTTGGAAAAATGCACAAAACTTCTGAATATTGAATGAAACAAACAAAAACTTTCCTTACAACACAACTAATTCACCTTAAGTCTATACCTGAATTTTCTAGTAAACATTTCGTTATAAATTTAGAACAAAGTGCTTTCATTGCTGACATGTGATGCTTTTCTTAACAGTGATTTATTATTATTGTTCACAATAGCCACCAGTTCAACTTACTCAATTTATTACACAAACTCTCTCTCCACCTATATGTATGTAGAGTTGTATATATGAGTGTGTGTACATACATACATGTTATAAACACATGCACATATATATATACGTGTGTATACACACACGTATTTCCCCCTTAACAGTACACTCTGCCATATCTTGCTAATCAGTTCTGCAAAAAATATAACTTGAGGTAAATCAACATTACAAGGGAAGTGAGTTGCAAAAGATCAAGGTTATAAATAAGACAGTAGGCTGATCTACCCTCGGAGTAGCAAAAACTGGTCTGATTCAAGCAGTATCTTGGATCATCATCAACTATCCCATAGGCATCTTAGGTAATAAAACAAAGTTTTATTTATTTAAAGCAAAGTTACAACTAGATTTCACGACATTAGAATAAGAGATTGATTAAAGTGTATTAATGATGTCATTGCAACATGACAGAGGTTGTGGCAATGCTACATCAAGTATACATAGAGACTCTGACTTACGGAGAATATTTAGAGACGTTTCTTCCCTGAATTCATTACCCCCATGCCAAACCTTCCTCCTCACCCCCTTTTGTCTTTTTGTAAAGAGTAGTATTATCCTTAGTCACCCATGTTCTCAACCTAGGTATTATCCTAACTCCTCATGCTTATCTCTCATATTCATTTTGTTACTAAATCCTGCAGATTCTACCTTTATATAAAATCTCTCAAATATGCCCCCCTCTCTCGGGTGCAGGCCTTCATCACCACATGTTCGTACTATTGCAACAGCCTGCTAGCTGGTCTTCCTGAATCAAGTCTTTTCCCACTCCAGGAAACCCACTATTCAGCTGTCAAAGATCTTCCTAAAAAGCAGGTCTGACCAAGTCATACTCTTTTCGTTAAACTCTTGTGGCTCCTTTTTTACCTCCAGGATCAAATACAAATTTCTTGGTTTGGTATTCAAAGCCCTACATCACTTGGCCCCACCCCACCTTTCCAGGCTTTTTGTTATCTTACACTCCCCTCAAATACTTTGCAATTCAATGACACTGTTCTCTTCGCTGTTCCTCAGACAAAGCACACCATCTCCTGCCCCCAGGCATTTTCAATGACAGTTCTCCATGACTGAAATGCTCTTACTGGTCATCTCTGCCTGGATTCCTTCAAGTCCCACCTGGATAAGTAAAGTTACTTCTCCAAAGTAACCCAAGAAATAAGTAGCAGATCTAAATTTGAACCCAGGTTCTATGACTCCAAATTTAGGACTCATTCTATGGCACCATACTGCTAACTTATATGATTACAGTCTATTTATTCTCTTATCTTATATGATTCTTGCCCATATTACTCCCTACTTCCTCTAAAAAGGATTTATTCAAAGTGTTAGAGGCCTCCCTCTAGATACATTTACATTTTATGGGTATGAGAATAGCACTTGGGTTGATCATGGCCCAGAAGGGAATTTTCCTCTCTACTACGCCTCCTTTACAAAATGTAAACGTCCTGGACAAAGGTATAAAATATCCCTAGCCCTGAATACTCACAGCCTTACTGAAGAGGTTTTTGTTCTGACTTTGAGTTTATGAAATAGCAAATTTTCCTGTGAAGAGATCTTTCTGGTCATCTTTTTATTGCATAAGGGATGTACTTAAAATTGGTGGGAGTTTTTTTACATTAAAAACTTTTTTCTGTGTCCTATCATGAAGTCTGTTTTTGTAAAGGTACAGTATTATGTTAAGGAGTGTGCAAATCTGGATAAGCATATTCTTTAATATTACCATTCAGAAGATGTCTTAAATCTTTCAGATTTAACCTTTCAAAAACTTAATTCAAGAGTATATTTTCCTTTCCTTCTGTTTATCTTTCCTCTGAAACGAAAACATTAAAATTTCCTATAACTATAACAGTGTTATTAGAATCTTCTTACAATTCAGAATTATTTTCAATTTAGTTTCCTTTATGAATTTAGATATTGTCCTATTTGGTACATGTAAGTTTAATGTAGACAATTTTGTTTTCTATGGTATCTTTAAGCATCATATTCATCTATTCATCTTTCTTGACATCATGATTTGTTTTTTCCCTAATAACATAACTGCTACTACATTTTTCTACAAAATGAACAGCTACATGGCCCAGTGGATATAGTGCCAGACCTGGAATTAGGAAGACTCATCTTCATGAATTCAAATCTCACTTCAGACACTTACTAGCTGTGTTATCTTGGGCAAGTCATTTAACCCTGGTAAGCCTCAGTTTCCTCATCTGTAAATGAGCTGGAGAAGGAAGTGGCAAACCACTCCAGTATCTCTGCCAAGAAACTCCGAATGGGGTCATGAAGAGTCAGACACAACTGAAAAATGACCCAGCAACAACAACAATAATCTATCTTTGGTTTTTGGATAGGGAATAGGGGAGAGTTAGTGAATGGATCTTTGTTTTATTTACGTAGGGAGTTCTTGATTTAGGAAAACCTTTACACAATGTAGGCAGGCACTATCTCCCCAAACCACAGTTTCAGAGAGTTGTCCAGAGTACGAGAGGTTATATGATTTGCTAGAGTTTAAGTGACTTTTCCAAGGTAACAGAGCCAGTATGTATCAGAGATAGGACTTGAACCCAGTCCTTGGTTTCAATGCTAGAACTCTATCTCACCATCTCAGTTCTTCCTCTCCACAACTTTTATCCTATTGTGCCACTGGTCCATGTCATGTTGAAAGATTTAAACAATGGCCATGCCTTCTTTGCTGGCTATATGGAAACACATCTCCAGCTCTCTCTGTCTCAGCTTTCCTCTCCTTAGTCAGACAACTTCCTTCTGTACAGATAGCACTAAAAGATCTAGAAGCAGTTTCCAGTACACGGGGTTAACTCCTAAGGATTTACAGAAGTACATGGACAAGAATCACACAGGATAAAGAGAAAAGAGGTGCCTCACTAGAAGAGATCAATGGTATCCACTGACAGTTATGACACATTTAGCATTCTCCATGATATAATTGTATTGTTAAAACTGTATCTTCTTCTCCTTCAGTTTTTCAGTTTAAAACCCTTCTGATCAGATTATCATCAAGTCCATAGATAAACCCAGTCCTACTGAGATGTATTCTGCCCCTAGCCATGAGTGTACTATTCATCACATTTTAATGTCACAATCTTGAAAACTGAATTTTTGTTCGAGATTATCTATGTAATTTACATCAATTTGGAAATTCACTCTGGCCTCAGTCTAATCAACTCAAAATGAGAGAGAAAGAGAGAGAGAGAGAGAGAGAGTGAGTGTGTGTGTGTGTGTTTTACTATCCAAAGTTTTCTTTAAATATTTCACTTCCTCTTCCACTGTTCTAATCTTCCACTAGGAAAATAATCTCAACACATTCTGTACTCCTAAATCCTTAAGTTTCCTTCAAAGAATTTCATAGATCCTAGATATGTTTTCATATAGCATAAGATCCCTTAAAAGTTTAGCAAAAAAAAAAGGGTAGGCAAGATGGCTGCCTCACCAGGACGCCGCTTACTCAGTTGCCACTTATCTATTCCAGAAAACACTGGAAATTCCCACCAGACAAGATAGCCAATGAGACACTATAATAAACCACCTCTGTCACCCCAGTACTAAACAAAAGAAAGGAACCAGAAGCCCACATGCAACAGGAAGAGGGATTGACAGCAAAGCCAGGGCCAAAGCAGGCAAATAAACCAGGTCACATAACAGTACCAATTACAGGTCAGACATACATGTATCCATCTAGTAGGACCAATAACAGGCCAGACTCACATGGAGCTTACAAGAAGACTCAGTGTTCAAAATGGCAAGAACGGAGGATCAAAAGACATCCAAAGAGAACAGAAAGCCCCAGGTAGAGACTTCATATGAAACCCCTGGGAGGGCCAATGACTAGTCTGGTACACAGCAACACTCAAACCTGGATATTCCAGAGCACCATATTCTCAGAGGTCTCTAATACTCTCTGCTGAGTTGCCTTAAGAGAACATGAGAATACAGAGAAGTCGAAGGTCAGCACTGGAACCCAGAAGAACTGAAGCAAGACAAAGCAGGGCTAACCATGCAGCAGAGGACAGCAGAGTGGCTGTGTAGCACTTCATTATTCTTGAAAGAGTCTAGTATCTAACTCAGGCCAGTTTTTCCTTCCAGAAGTTACTTGAGGCAGAGACCAAGGCCAGTGAAATGTCCAGTGTAACAAAAGGTGAATCAAGGGCTTTGAAATCAAGGCCTTAGGGAAACTGACATCCAAGGGGAATATGTCAGGAGTGGGCAATGAGGGAAACAGAAGCAACCAGCAAGAGAGGCTCACAAGCTATGGTCATTTTGGTCCCAAAAAACGCCTTAAAAATTGGAAAGCCTATGGATAAACATCATAGTAAGAAAAACAAAGTGGCACAGAAATATTCCAAGAAAAGTCTGTGTATAAGATTAATGTTGAAATAAACTAATGATGAGAAAGTAAAGGCACCAACTCACATCTTGAAATTATATATTTTAAAGTTTGCCCTAATGCATTATTTTTAAATACTTATCTTCAACCCCACTTAACGGAAGGAGAATGGGAAAATTCAACTTTCTTTCAAGGACATTAAGCTTCTCCCTGAAACAAAATTCCATCTTGTCAATACCACCATTTTTCCATTTGATGCTATATGTTCTGAATCATGGAATATTATAACTTATGATAAAATAAAATTGAGGATCACCTTAAAGGAAATGGAGAAGTGTATTCTAGGCATACACTGGTTAGAACATATTACAAATGAGCAATTACTAACCAGGAAGCCAAATAAAGAAAATCAACAGAGAAATGTATGATCAGAAAAACAGAAGGGCCATTCATATAGCCATTCATATTCATGCTCATCTGACATCTAGAAGTTGTTAAGAAAACACAGGAAAAGCTACTAGGATGTTGGCTACCTAGTGTCCCCATCACAGATGTGTAAGAGAACATGGACAAGAACTGCATGACACAAACACCAGTCATGTCCATCCCAGCCCAAGGCTGAGCGGCTTCAGGGTTCTCCACAGCTCTCCAGAGTCACCTTTTATCCCTTTGACCCTGTCCTACTCTCCTCTCCAGAACCACACTATGGTTTGTGACATAAAAGTTCTTCAAGTCTGCAACAAAAAAAAAATGGCCTCCAACAAAACTACATTGCAAAAGATGGGAAAGAAACAGAATGGCAAGAGTAAGAAAGTGGAGGAAGTGGTGCCCAAGGAACTAGTGCGCACTTGCATTCTCTCACTCACTCACCCTCTGCATATATGTGCGTATGTACATAATATATAATATCAGTATATATACACGTATAAATGTGTATACATATACACAACACACATTAAGTCTGGATTTCAATTCCACTCTTTGACTTGTTAACTGAGTTGAGTTCTTGTTTTTGTTTAAGCTGGTTTTTATTTTGCATCACCAGCACTGGCGACTCTCAACAAATAAATAAAAGCTTTCTGCATATACTTAACATTTATCACAGAACAGAGCATCTGATACTATGAAATTATTAACTTTCTTCACATTAAAGGAAAAATGTATAAATACTCACTAAGAACATCTGTAATGACTACTCTGAATTCTCACAAATGTTTAGCTCCCATATATACCTAAGGTCAGCTGTCTGAGAAGAATGTGTCTGTGTAGAATTCCGACATTCACTTGAAACCCAAGTTATGAATAAAACCTCATTTTACACCTTAACAAAAGAGTGCCATGGGACAGAAAAGCATAGATGGGTTATAATGTGTACTATTAAAGGGAGTGCCTACGATCTAATGAATACATATGAAGTACCTATAATAGGAACAGCAATGTGCTAGGAATTGGAGTTACAAAAATGAAATAATGTTCAAGAGGTTACAATCTAGCAGAAAGGAAATAAGGGTAAACTCATCAATTCCAGTGGTTCCTTACTGCATCCAGGATGACATATAAAATTGGTTTGGCACTCAAAGTCTTGCCTTGGTTATGTCCCCTGCTCTTACTTTTCCAGGATTCTTATACCTTATACCTCTGCACTCACTGGTCTTGTTTCTCACATTAGAGACCCTATGTCCCTATTCTATGTATTTTCACTGGCGGTCTCGAATACCTGAAACGCTCTCCCTCAACTCCATCTTCTCTCTTCCCTAGTTTCCTTCAAGACCCAGCTAAGATTCCACTTTCTACCAAAAAAAAAGCCTTTCCTGCTACCCTTTAACCTTAGTGTCTTCCTTTTGTTGATTATCTACAATTTGTCCTGCATGAATCCAGTTTATATATGGCTGTTAGCATGTTGTCTCGCCCATTATATTTTAGGTTAATTAAAAGGAGGGATTGTTTATTGCCTTTGATTTCTTAGTGTTTAACATAACATCTGGAACATAGCAGGTACTTAATAAATGTTTATTGACTGGCTGGAGTTTCAAGCCTCAAACTCCAACCCTGTGCCCCAGCTGACCTAACCAGTATTAGCCTAAGTGTCCCACTTCGTCTAAGCCTGATTCAAGCCATGCTTCTCTTCATTCCCTAGCCACCATGCAACACCCATAAGCCCTTCCCTTTCATTTTATAGTTCTGGAAATCAAATCAATTCTGGCATTGTTCCTGAAAAACATTTATCAACCTTGTTTCCTGTGTCTCCACTCACTATTCCTGTAATTTTCCAAACAAAAATATGCCTCCTTGGTCATCATTCTCCTATACATGCAGATTCCACCACTAGAATGTAGGTTCCTTGAGAGTAGCTACAATCCGCTTTTGTATTTATATCCCCAGACCTTAGCATAAGGCAAGTTCTTAAGAAACAAATTTCCATTGATTTATTCATTCATTCATTCATACATACATACAGACATACAGAAAAGGAGTAATCAAACATATAGAAAACAAGCCAAGAGGTAGCAGTATTCTGTAAGCCATGGAGAGAATAAGAAGAGAGTGGTCTACAATGTCAAATATAGCAGAAAGGCCGCAATGACTGAGGTCTGAGATTAAGATGAAAAAAGAAACAGACTGTCTAGAAGCACCTCCAGACAAGCAGGCAGGTTTAAAAAAGGACCCCTTGACTCTTCAGCCCCTATAAGGCTCTTCCAAACAAGGAACATGTCCATGGAGAAAAGCTGTATCCAGATAAAATTCTGAATATATGCCCCCACAACATTGGATTTGTTTGTTTCCCCCTTCTTTATTCCCAACACTGACTAAAATCCCAAGAAATGTTATTTATTGTGACCAACAGCTAAAATTCTTCTATTAGTTTCAGTTCAATACTTCCAGTTTCCCAAAGATCATTTCTGCAGTCTTGTTTCACCCCAGAGAAAAGGATCAAAGAATCACATACTTCAAGGAGATCTTAGGCATCAATGCAATCCAAATCCTTCATTGTACAGATGCAAAAACTGAGTTACAGAGAAGTGAAGGAGAATTCAAACCCAGATCTAGGGCTCTTCCCATCACTTCTCAGAACACTTCCCTCTTCATATGTGCTTCTTGGAGGTGTTAGTTTGTGACAAGATTCACTTCAGGTACAGCTCTCAGCAAGTCTCTCCTGATCCCTCTTCTGTAGTCTTCTCACCCTTTTCACATTATGCTAAATTTACTTATCTGTTTACTGCTGTGTCCACCAGTAAAATGTAAGTTCCTTGAAGGTAGGAATGGTTTTTTCCTTTTTTTTTTTTTTTTTAAGATTTACAGTCTAGCACAGTGTCTGGCACATAGTAGTATTTAATAAATGTTTGCTGACTGACTCTAACAAACATTTACTGACTTGAATTCATATCCATACTAGATACTTAGCAGATAGATTCAACAAAAATCTCTCTCTCCCTCTTTCTCTGATTCACAGTACCAACTGCTATTGGACTTCTTCGCACTGATGTCCCATAAACTTATCAAATTCAACATTATCAAAAATGTTTTTATCTTTCCTTCTATACTCTTATCCCCCTCCCCACTTACTAATTTCTCTACTTCTGCTAACACTATCCTTCCAATCACCCAGGTTCCCAAGCTTAGTTCGTCACTCTGTCACCTTTCAGATACAATCACTTGTCAAACCTCGTCCAATCTATTCACACAAAATTTCTCAAATTGTTCCCCTTCTCCCCACTCACTTGGCTATAACTCTAGTTCAGACCCTCATTACTTCTACCCTGACTACTACAACAGTCTCCTAATTGGTTTCCCTGCTTCCATTTTCTCCATTCTTCAATTTTCCTCCTCCAGTCCCTGACACCAAATTAATATTTCTAAAACACAGCTTTCAGTATGTCAATCTTCTGCTCAAAAAGCTTCATAGACTTCCTAATATTGTAAGAAAAAAAATAGAGCCTCTTCTTATCTGTCATTTACAGTTCTTTACAATCTGACATGACCCTGTCTTTCCAGAACTATTTCAAATTAATTTCCTTTCCCCAACTCATCCCCTACAAGTTCTGTCTTCCAGCCAGGTGGGTTTACAGACTGTTCCCCATGGACAACATTCCATCTTCCACCACTATGTACCCCCATGCAATGCTCAGTTCAAATGTTACCTTCTATACTAGGCTGTTTCTTGATGTCTCCAGCTGTTAGAATTCCCCATTCTCACCCTTAAATCAGAATTATAAATTACTTATATATACTTTCCATATATCTTGTTTACAAATCTAGGTAAATCAGTTGGCATAAAATTATTTGTTTAGTTCAGTATTATTCAAAATTAAAGTGAATTTTTAATGCTTAGCAAATTTATTATGAATTTATGAGTTCTCACATCATGGGAAAGGGGGAGATCAAGGGTATGGCATTATATACACAGCATTCATGTTACTTATGCAACTCTTTTTGTAATGAAAGAATCAACATAATTAGCTCCCAATTACATCCTTAAAATACAAACTAAGATTCATGTTTTAAGACACTAAATGAATACTTAAATAATAAAGATTTCTGATCAAAACAAGGAGGTGGATGCAAAAAATATATTCACTTTCACCTAGAAAAAATGACAAACTGCCATTAAACTGCAGAAGAAATTCACTTTCATATACTGTAATGAGTGTAATGCATTCACAGAAGCATGTTGTTATTCCACTACATTACACTGATTAAATCTCACAATTCATTTCAAAGACTATTCATATCTAACCAATGTTTTAAAGGGGAGTGGAGAGCAGAATTAACTTAAGGAACACCAATCACTGCCAATAGCAGAGCTTTTAAAGAATTAACTTATAAACAAAGTTATAAAGGAAATGTGGAATGATCAAGACAAGTAATATTACAGAAATCTATATATAATCAGGCAAGTTACACTCATCATAACAAAAATAAATATAAACTTGCATTGCTTCCTACAGCCAACCAGGAAAAAAAAACATAAAAGGTAATTGTAGCAGCAACCTGTCTCAATTATTACCTGTAGGTAGTCTACAAAAGGTGTGAGAAACTGTGTGGAATAATGCATGGAGCACTGGCCTTATGACATGAAGACCTGAAATCAAATGCTGACTCTGACACTTAAAAACAGGGGGGTAATATGGCAATCATTTAACTCCCCTAGAGCTTCAGAAAAGTCTCAATGATTTTTTTCTACTAAGTAAACACATGGATTGACTTAGGAAAAAATAACAAGTACAAACATTGTATAAATTTACTGCTTTGTAAGTTTTATGAGAGCTCAAAATCATGACATAGGATGGCCTTAATAAATGCTTGATGACTTGACACAGCAATAATGTCAATAATAAAGGAATCTATTTGATTTTGCAATACCCTTTTGACTTCATCCCTTTTACCAAAAAAAGAAAAAATCTAAGGCATACTTATTTTAAATTAATTTCATTTTATTCCCCTCACCCCTGAAATCTTTAAGATAATTAGGTTTGTTACTTCAAAACATCTTAAATAGTAATGCACACAATAATGAAACAGAACAGATCTGTCAGGAAACTAGCTTTTTCTACAAAACTAGAAAGTATGAAAGCCAAAGAAGATCTGTAATTCTTGACCCAAATACTTAACACTTTTGCAGACACTAATAGCAAGGAACCCTACCAGCTTCTTCTCAGATATGAGTCTGATTCTATCTTTTGTTTTTGTAGCCCCATTCCTCAGTATAGTGCTTGAGGCTTCACCTGTATTAACTCTTGTTAATGGACTGATTAAGTGCAGTTAGGTGGCACAGTGGATAAGAATGCTGGGCCTAGAATCAGGAAGACCTCAATACACAACCTCTGTGTGTGACCTTGGGCAAGTCTCTTAACCTTGTTTGCCTCAGTTTCCTCATCTGGAAAATGAGCTAGAGAAGGAAACGAAAATGATAAATGAAAAATCACTCCAGTATCTTTGCCAAGAAAACCTTAAATGAGATCACAATGAGTCAGACATGACTGAAAACAACTCAACAACAAAAAATGAACTGATCTAAAAATAACAAAGAAAATACCTAATTTTATGAACAGTTCACCAGATATAGACAAACTACATCCTAGAGCACAGAGAAGAATTGGTGGATCTCATTATTGAAATATTGTCAGGGATTTCTGAAAGACAATGCTAGGAATAGATGCTACTGAATTGGAGAACAAATGCCCTCTTTTCCAAGAAGAAAGGAATAATGTAAACGCCATAAAACACAGGCCCAGATTGGGACTTCAATTCCTGGCAAAGTTCTTAAAGTTACAGTTAAAGTTATAGTTAGTGAGCTTTAAGAAAACAGAAGTAGTGATCATTTAATCAACATGCTTTAATAAACAGTAGGCCATCCAAGAATAATTCCATTTCCTTTTTGTGGTTCTGCTTTTACAGGGTTTCTGGTAGACTGGGAAAAAACCAGGATGACAGATATACTTTACAAAAATTTCAGCAAAATATCTGAGAAAATATCTCTTGATATTTTCATGCTATTCTTATGAAAAAGATGAAAGGCTGTGGGCTAGAAAATAATACGCTTAAGAGGATCTGCAACTGGTCTAATGGCCAGACCCAAAGCCATAAGGCCACTGGCATTAGTGAGGTGGCTCAGAATCAATATCTGTTCTTGAGCTATTTTAACATTTTTTTCAATGACTTGTATAAAGACAGCTGAAACGTTTATCAAAGGTAAGGTATCTATAAAAGTGAATGGAATATATTAAAAGAGAGATGAAAGAGTCAGGATCCAAGTCTCTCAACATGTTGAGATAAGAGTCTTAAAGTTGAAATAAAGATATCAATTTCCAATTCACAAAATGGAGCAGGCATAGCAAGAGAGTGCTGTTGTTGTTCAGTCTTTTCAGTAATGCCTAACTCTTCATTTGGAGTTTTCGTGGCAAGGATATTAGAGTAATTTGCCATTTCCTCCTTCAGCTCATTTTATAGATGAGGCAAACCGAGTTAAGTGACTCGCCTATGGTCACAAAGTAAGTGTCTCAGGCCACATCTGAACTCATGAAGATGAGACTTCCTGACTCCATGCCTGGTACTCTAACCACCATGACACCCAGCTGGCCCCACCTAGAGAGTAGGCCACATTAGAAAGATCTGGGGATTTAAAAAAATTACAAGCTCTTTATGAGTCAAAAGGGCAATAAGGCAGGGGAGGAAGACAAGACAGTATGCTTCATCTACAACACAAGAGGCATGCTAAGACCATGGAAGTGCCAATTCTGCCATACTCTCATAAGACCACATCTTGTATACTGTGTTCAATTCTGGATTTCACATTGCTACTGACAAACCAGAAAAGATCTAGAGAAGGGCTACAAGGATGGTGAAGGGCCTGAGGATTACAGAAGAAAGGATAGAGCGTTAATTAAATATTATTAAGTATTATCATTAATAATTGATACCCAACTTATTTATTAATGATAATTAACTGTACAGTATATATTAATTACTTGTGATGATTAATGGTGACCATGATAATAATTAAGTGCTATTAGTAAGTATTATTAAGGATATTACATGCCAGGCAGGCCCTGTGCTAAGCCATAGCGATATAAATACAAGAAGTGAAACAGTCCCTAACCTCAAGGGATTTAAATGTGGAAAGATAACATATAAAGAGACTGTGGAAAGGAGAGAAGGGATGGTAAAGAGACGGACATTAAATGGTTTTGAGGCCTTGCCTTGATGAAAAATTGCAAAAGTTCACCATAAAAGAGGCCCAAGTTCTGACAGAAAGGAAAGCAACATGAGAAGGGCCCAAGAACAGAAAGCACGGTGTAGAAACAGCTGGGAAGCTCATATCACACTAAGACTGGCTGAAAGAAAAGAGAATTTTTACCTTGGAGGAGGGGATTTTAAGAGAAACATGAGAATCATTTTCAAACACTAGAAGAGATATCACATGGGGACAAAAAAGATTAGATTTGTCCACTTGGATCTAAAGCACAGATTAGTTAAGGGCAATAAGCCAAAGTTAGAGGGAAACAAATTTGTGACTGATATAAAGAAAATCTTAACCACCAGGGCTATTCAAAAGCAAGCTGAGCTGGGAAGGGGAGGTGCACTGGAAGTTTTCAAGCAAAGATTAAATGATTACAGGTTCAGGTAAGGGTTTTAACAGACAGCATCTAAGGAACCTTCCAACTCTAAGATTTTGTAATACTATTCTTGGATAAAACTCCGTGTGGCCTCTAATCAATGTACCATGCACATTTACATTTTATGTCTTATTCCTTACTTATTTATGGTGGTTACAACAAGATGTTTAAAAGAAAGAGGTATGCCTAGTTCTGAAAACACATTTTACAATGTTTTAGCCAAAGGCAGTTTCATGGTGACGAAAACTAACCTACCTATAGGATGTTCCTTATATATCTGAGCTATAAACTCCTGATGATGAATTCCTCTTGTTTTTCAACATAATCTCACATACACTACAGTGTTATGGACACTGACAGTAAATAATAAATGTACAGAGAGAAGGAAAGGAAAGAGGAGGAGGTGGTGTGAAATTATATAGCATGTCAAAATATAGTGCAAATCATATTACATGAACACATGATTTGTATACATGATTTTTCTGAAATATTTAGCAAGTTTTTAAAAAATTTTATTGTAAAAGTTGTTTATATTATTTGATTTTAGCACATTTAAAGGCAATAAAACTTATGAAAAAATGTAGATTACATTTATATCATTCACTACCGTAATCCTTTCATACTCAATAATCCTTTCATACCAAACAGCAGAGTACCCCTTATTTTCCAAGGAAGTTCTTCAGCTAGGGGCATAGGAAGGACAGAGGAAGTACAAAGTGATTTCTGCAGAGTCACAGTCAGAGTCAGCACGGTAGCTCCATTCTTCCCTCTCCTGGGCAATAAGCAAGGTGCAACGCCTCCAAGCACGCATCAATGAAGTGGAATTGGAAAGGCAGCTAGCAAAACTCAAATCATCTATCTTCATTTTGGAAAACTTGTCATCACTGCAGCATTACATTCAATAGCCCTTTAAGAAAAATAAGTCACTTCAAGACTAAATGCTCATTTTAGACCTATGTTAAATATATATTCTTCGCTAAGACTTTTTGATAAGGAGGACAAACATCACAAAATTCTGCAAAGAGTTCATTTTATTTTTCTGTCCCTGGCTATAGTATGTCTTTAGTTAAAATTCCATCACTCTACCCCTCTCTGCTCTAGGACCACCTAAGTAAGACCTGTCACTAATACCTTAGCAGAAAGCTGCTGTTTGCTCTTCATTTTCAAAGAGAAGCAATGACATCACAGGGTGATGTCTTGAATCATGCATAAATTGGATTTAAGTGAGGTAGTTACACAAAATTATAGTCATTGTAATCTAGCAGTAAGAAAAAATCAAGACTACTGGCAATGGCTCAAGAAAAATGACCCTGGTGTCCTCAATGTCTGACCAAGCTCTATGCTCTCCACAGCACCTGCTTCAACTGCCTTTGTGGCCACTGAAATAAACTGTTCTCATCTGACAATTCCATCAGGGTTACTATTCCCATAATTCACTTCATGGGTTTGAGGCCCATCAATTACCCTCAATCTGGTTTAGTCCATCTGTGGAGATGGCTTTACTGGGGTGTGACCACTGTGCATACTACAACTTCTTGGAGCCACAAGACAGACTTGGGTGAAGCTGGACACTGAGAGGCTCAGCAAGCCCTCACATCGGGTGTTAGTCCTCCCTGAATAACCCCTCCAAACTCCAGAAAGAAGAGAAGAAAGTTTTCTTCACTTGTATAAGTGTGTAGGAACGTTAAGGTGTAGTCAGCTCTCTACATAATACATAGGGTTAAGATCCCCTAAAAACAGCAAGTAAATTCATACAAACTATTCAACTTAAGAATAGAAACTTCCTTGCCTCCTGCAAAAAGTTGTGTTTTCTAGCCTATAAACATTCTACCTGTTTCTGTTATTTAAAGAACTTACAAATAAAAATACAAACATAACCATAATTGTAGCATTGATATAAACTACAGGTACAATGTTTTTAATCCACAAGTAGCATACAAGCTTAAAATTGCAAATTTCATGTCCGAGACAGTCAAAGAAAATCTTTTATGAGACAGGTAAGTTTTAGAACAAATGCAGATTGCATATAATCGAAACCACCAAAAAATACTGAGTACTATTAAAGATAATGGATTGACATTTAACAGGCCTAAGGAGAGTAAAAGGAAATTTGTCTGAGATCAAACTACATGGTTAAAAACAATAAAATAAAAACAATTTTAATAAAATATTCTTCATATTTGTACATTTTAGCTCTAAAATATTTCAATGATTTTGAAAAATCGCACTAGGAAACATCATACGAATATTAAAATACACAACAGATATACATCCAAATTGATTTTAACATAAGTAGTCAATTCAACAAATAGCAATGATAACAATTACTACAGAAAAAAATTTAAATTAAAAGCAGCAATGTTTTGACTCAAAAAAAAGTAAATAAGATTAGGCTTATGGCTAGCTTGTGTTTAGAGTCTAATTTGACATATTTATCTGATAACCAGCAAATACTGGAACAAAATATCCAAACGAGGCATGGAAACATTAATTCCAGTAAACAGGTTATATGATTTTTAAAATGACATTTCTAAGTGCTTTCCCACCAAAGTAAAAAGAAACTAGTCAAAAGATTTCTATGACAGGGCTTTGTGCTAAGATACTAAAAGAATATAAACCCACATATTAATCATGAACACAATGAGAATAAAATTAGTAACATGTAACATAATGTACAAACTCGTATTTCAACCAAAATTGGTTTTGTAAATATTCACGAATTATAATTAAAATGTCAAAAGGTTATCAGTCCCACATTATGCCATGGAAAAAAAGCACACAGAGAGAAAATAGGACTCTGAAAAATTATCAACATCCATATTACAACAAAGCAAATATATTTTTAAAAGCTTAGTAGACACTTGTTCTATTGCAAGTATTCATGTGCAGGGTTTTGTAAAGCACTTTATTTCCATTAGCATTATAAAATTCTGTTCTTCAGCAAATCAGCAAGAGACTAATGGCACAAATCAATAGCATACTCTTCATAGCAACTAATATTAGGTCATTTATTATAGCAAGGGCCACTAGACAATCTAAGTTAAAAGTGTATCAGACAGTTCCATTTTGAACCCCATTTTTAGAGTTGTATAAAGAAGGACTCATAGGCTGAATGAGCTTTATCTTTATAAAATATACTTCAAAGGGTTTATATGTTTCAACTTCTTAAACAAAATAAAGATAATGAAAACTGAGTCATACATGAAGAAAACGCAGGGAAAACTAACCACAAGGAAAATTGATTAAGCCATCTAAGAAAGAGGCAAGAGGGCAGAAGTAGTGCTGAAAGCTAAGGAAATACTTGCTGTGGCTCCAATAGATTGAACAATTCTCTTCTGGGAGGAAGCGGGTAGGAGAGACCAGCGGGGAAAAAAGAAAGGATGCAGAAGCTTTGTAACTACAGGGGTATTCCAAGGAACAAGAAGACCTGCCATATTCCCCATATGGAAATACAGGAGAGGTGCCAAGACCAAAGATTTTTTAGTCCTTAAATCCCTGAAATGTTCACAACTCTCCTACAGACTAACAGCAAAATCCTTTCCATTTCTCCATTTCTAGAAATCACAACATAATGAAGAAAAACAATGTATGCTTCTTTCTTTGAATAACTGGAGATCAGAGTTGCTACATCAACTTCCATACAAGACAGTAGTCACACAGCAGAGACTTACAGCATCAAGCTGAGGAGGGAAGGACTAACTTCCTATGTACAGCATCACATGCGGTGAATTAGGTCCCCCTAACACATCATGATGAAGTATAATTTACTAAGTACTCCACTAATGTTCTAAAAGTGAATTTGTCCTTGAAATATTCTAATAACCCAGGTTATGAGAGATTTGCAACAAATGGAGAAACCTAAAAGGATGTTGGAAGACGACTTTCTCAAATTCATACTACATAGAACACAAGGATTCCATTAGATAGTTGTGAGTGATACAAGCCCCATTGTTACTCCATGAGGGAAGGTCCAAACCCAAATCAATAGAAGAGTTTAAAAGTATAAAATACATGACCAGTCTGAACTACTTAAAATTAAGTTCAATAGCTCTGTCTCTGGGAGTAAAGAAAAAAGCAAATCTCTTTTATTCCAATCAATCACTAGCACTTCACCACCATACTTTCAGACAATAAACAAGATGCCTCAGTACAAGAAGTTGTTTTTGTTTATTACCCCATATTAAACTACTACTTTTCCTTGCTAATCGTACTGCAAAAAATCACTGAAAAATTGTTTTGAAAGACTATTTTAAAATTTCTAAACTATCTAGGAAAAATTATCTAACATATGCTTCGATGAGTAGTCAGAATTAGACTAATTAAAAAAAGTTTTTTAAAAAATTTGTTAATACCTCCATTAACGAAACATTTTTTCCTTCAAAAAATAAAAAAATAAAAATTCAGAGTAACCAATATTAGAGAACTACATAAATACATCGACTACTTAAGCAATAAACAAGAAACAAATTTAAATGGCCTCCCTGATCCCAAAAGAGATGTACAAATGAACTCTAGTGACTGGAGAGCCCCAAGGCCCTCATGTAGAACCTTGTGACTCACAGAATTCTAAAAAGTTTGGCTATCTGGTTTCACTGTGCATATTAAATCAGAAAGCAACGAATTGTGGACTACAAGAAGGAAGGATAAAGGAAATCATATTATAATCAGACAAAAATTAAATTTGATAACTAGGGAAGAAATAGAATAACTATAAGCAACAGACATTAAGAATGTTTAAGACCTCAAGTTCCTCATCTGTAAAATGAATTTATATTACTAATTCGGACTGAGGTCTTCATTTCTGCTTACCCAGACTATTAAAGTAGTTTCTAAAGCAGTAATAACTGACCGTTATCAGCCTATCCCTCTTCTCAAGCAATGCATCCAAGAGCTGGACAAGTGATTTTAATGTACTATTTTACTTATTTAATATTTTCACTATATTACTCTCTTACTCAAAAAAAATGCCAATGTTGCCCCATCATTGAAGATTACAACATAAACTCTTGATCCTGGCATTCAGGGCCTTCCAACCTATACTTCCAGCCATAACTTATAATATTACTTTTTTATACACTTTATAAATAAAGCAGCATGAGGTAAAGGATAGAGTAATTAACTTGTGGTTAGGAATCACTAGCAGGTTATTGCAATAATCCAGGCATGAGATGATGAGAGCTGTTCAAGATTGGAGCCAGTGTTAGAGAAGGTGGTGTTACAAACACGAAATTGACAGGTCTTGGGAAAAGATGAGATTTGTGGTGGAGGAAGCGAGGGAGATAGTGAAGAGTCCAGGAAGACTCTGCGATTGCAAGAGGTACTAGGAAGATAGACAATACTAGGGAAGCTAGGAGGGTAGGAGGACTCAGGGGGAAAGAAAATGAGCTCCATTTGGGACAACTGGAGTTTAAGTGTCTACCGGACATCCATCCAGTCTGCGATGTCTGAAAACCAGTTGGAGATGGGAGATCAGCAGAATTCCAGCTAAGACAGGTAGATTTGAGAATCATCAGCAAAAGTAACTGAATTCATAGGTGCCAATAAGATGAGCAAATGAAGTAGTAGAGAGGGAAAAGAAAAAAAGGACCAAGACAGAACCCTAAGGGATACCTATGGTTAGAGAGTGTAATCTGGAGGAGGATCCAAGAGAGGAGAAAGGGGAAGTGGTCAGAGGGGCAGGACAAGAACCAGGAGAGAGCAGTGTCCCAAAAACCAAGAGAAAAGGGAATATCCAGGAAGAAAAAAGTGGTCAGCAGTGTCAAAGGCTGCAGAGAGGTCAAGGAGAATGAGGATTAAGGAAAGGTTATTAAATGTGGCAACTAGTGACTTTAAAGAGAACAATTTCACTGAAATGAAAGGATTGGAAGTTGAATTGTAAGGGGTTAAGAAAAGAGTGAAAGCAGAGAAAGTGGAGGCACCTACTGTGGATGATCTCTTTGAAGAGTTTAGATACAAAGGCAGAAAACATAGAGAAAGACAGCAGAACTGCAAAGGATCAAGTGAGGATATTTTTCAGGTGGGAGAAGACAAAGGCATGTTTGTAGGCAGTATGGGAATAAAGAGATGTAGATTTAAAATAAGTGAAAGAGTGGGGACAATTTGTTGGGAGGAGACGGTGAAATGGGATTGCTTGAAAAAGAAGAAGAGAATGCAATCAAAATTAAAAGGAAAGGAGAAATGGGGGGAGGGAGAAATTTTGTAATGAGTATCTCTGATAAAGGTCTCATTTCTCAAATACCTAAATAGAACTGGGTAAAAATTTTTAAAACACAAGTCATTCCCCAATTGGTAAATGGTCAGAGGATAGGAACAGGCAGTGTTCAGAGAAAGGAATCAAGGCTGTGTAGAGTCATATGGAAAATCTATCTAAATCATTACCGATGAGAGAAATGCAAACCAAAACAACTCTGAGATGCCACCTCACAACCATCAGACTGGCCAATAACAACAATAGACAATAACGGATGTTGCAGGGACAGTAATACACTGCTGCTGAGGGAGCTGTGGACGGATCCAACCATTCCGAAGAGCAGTTGGGAACTACACACAGAGGTCTACAAAACTGGGCATACCCTCTGACCCAGAAATATGACTACTAGGGTATCAAAGCACGAGAGCGGTACGAAGGACCTATTTGTACAAAAAATATCTTTAGCAACTCTTTTTGTGGTGGCTAAGAATTACAAATCAAAGGGATGCCAAACAATTGGGGAACGGCTGAACAAGCTGTGGTATATATGACTGTGATGGAATGGTATTGTGCTATGACAAATGACGAGCAGGATGACTTCAGAAAAACCTGGAAAGACTTAAATGAAATGATACGAAATGAAGTGAGCAGAACCAGGAGACACTGTACACAGTAACAGCAATACTGTACGATGAGCTGTGAAGAACAGCTTTTCTCAGCTTTCTTAAGAGGCTTTCTGAAAAGTTCTGATCTGGAAAATGTAACCAATATTTGCAATACTCAAAACTGTGTTCTAAAAAAAAGGTCATATAG
>CM053769.1:670551270-670651598 GCA_028658325.1 Potorous gilbertii
ACTGGTGCTCTATCCACTGTACCACCTAGCTGCCCCCCTGACCCTAACAACTTTAACATAAAGGAAGTTTAAAAGGTAGATAGCAACAACAAAAGGCTATGCTTTCTGATATCAATATGTATTAAACATTAGGCTGTATATTCCTTTCATAAATATCCCAGATAAAGTAAAACAATGTTAGCACTGCATTGCTCATTACAGCAAAAAAAAAAAATCACAAATGAATGCTTATTAAAAGAAATCTTGATTTATATAATAAAAATGGTTTACATATATTTAGAAGCAGAGGAAAAGAAAAGATTACCCACCATGAGCAAGCAAAATACAAAATATCAGAAATAATTATGTTTGTGGCCTCCCACATTCTTAAGTCTCTAAATGTAATTGAAGAAAGGAACACAAGAGTGAATCATACTGTTTACCTTACAGGAGTTCCCACATAGAGTGAAGGGCAAAGGTGACAGCGGCGCATGAACTGAAAAATGACTAACTTCATTTCTTAAGGCTTTTTGAAAAGTTCTAATCTGGAAAATGTAACCAATATTTGCAATACTCAAAACTATTTTCTAAAAAAAGGTCATATAGCATTAAATAGTCTTCCACCACACTAAATTCAAAATCTTTGTGAAACTAGTAAGTGTTCATCTCAGTAGGAATGCACACACACACAACTAACATAACTACTTTAGTGACAGTACAATAATTCATAAGATAAAAACAGTTCTATTGATCTTTTAAAGGCAACTTTGGCAACCATTCTAAAAAAAAAAAAAAACCTGATTCCTAAAACAATCAGTATATCATATGATTATAACTGATATGAATAGTTTTACCAAATACTTTACTAAAGCTACCATAGGATAAGAATGAATGAAAAAGCATTTATTAAGTGTCTACTGTGTCTATTCTCATTCTCATTAGAACTCGCATTTTAATACAGGGAGACAACATCAGCTGGAAATTTCAGTTGCAAGCTTGATGGAAAGGCCAAGTAGCCTTTTGAAAGTAGCAGCAAAGCAGACGATAGATAATTCATCATCTTTAGCATCATTTCAACGACTACAAACTGTATCTGTTTCTGATGTTGAACCTTCTGGTGTCAAGAATTTCCTTTTCTTGGACTCCAATAGCCATGATAGCTGGAGGGCTGCAGGACCTGCAACGCAGCTGAATGGCTCTATCTCCACTAGGGTTGCTCACCTACACTAACACAGCTTAAAATTTCACTAAGGCTTTTAAAACACCCTGTACTTGGGAGGACCAAGTGTTCCCCTCCAAGAGTCCTCTCTTTCCTGTGTAAACATCCCCAATTCTTTCCATCATTCTCATCTAGCATTAGCTCATGGACCTTCACCATTCTGGTTGATCTCCTCTGGACACTCTCCAGCTTATCCATGTCTGTCTTAAAATGCAGCACCAAGAATGAAACAATATTCCACAAGCAGTCTAACAGAACAGAAAAATATTACTGTCTCCTCCTCATTCATGTTCACAAGGATTGTTTTCACAGGAACCTGGACTGGATTCTCTCCTAGGCTTCCATATCACACTGCAAGCTAACATTTGATTATACCTCACTGAGACCCTGAGTTCTCTTTCATAGGAACTGTTCAAATCTAACTATGCCTATCTCATTCTATACTTGTGGAACTTGGGTTGGTATTTTTTTTAACCAAGCATAAAACTTCACATTTTTCCATATTAACATTCATCCTCTTAGATCAAGCCTAATGTTCTAGCCTGTTGAGAACCTCTGGATCCTGTCAGTCATTATGTTAGTTATCTCTTCCAGTTTTATGTCATCAGCAAATCTGATGAGCAAGCTATATAAACCTTTATTCAAGTCATTGGAAAAAAAAGGTTTAAAAGCACAGGTCCTTGAGACTCTCCACTGGAAACTTGCCAAGTTAATAGTGAACAATTAATAATGTCTACTTTTTGAGTCTAGCCATTTAACCAACTGTAAATCCATCTAATTATATTAACACGCAGACTATATCTTTCTATCTTTTTCACAATAAAAGTATGAGATCATCATCAAATACTTTGCTACAAAGCCAGTCAAAATATATTTTTTCCTTACCTGCTAGCTTAATAACTGTCTTAAAAAGTAAATAAGTATTCAATGACCTCTTCTGATGAAACCATTCCTGGATCTTGATAACTCCCTTTCTAGCTTAGTTTTCCCTTTAATCTGCAAAGATCTCTAAATGTTATCTCATGTAATTCTCACATTTTGTGAGGCAGACATTATTTTATTCTTCCCATTTTATATTTGAGGAAACTGAAACAGAGAGTAAGAGATCTGCCCCAAGTTACATGGCTATTCAATCACCTCCCTGCATACAGAATTGAAGCTCATTGGCTTATAATATGAAGGTTCTGTTCTCTTCCCCTTTTCATGTAAATCAGTACATATGCCCCTTCCCAGTCCTGTGGAACCTCCCATTCTCCATAATCTTTTGATTATCACTTACAGTTGCTCAGCAATCAATTTACAATTTTTTTTTAATTCAAGTTGCCCTATCCAGGTCAACTACACTTGCCAGTTCTTTTGGTATTTCAAGATGTAGTACATCTAGGGAAGGTGACTTGCATTCATAAAGAGCAGGTAAGTGCTTTCTTACTATCTTGCTCATTTATCTCAGGTATATCTCCCTGTTAGTCATTTCTGTTCTGTCATTTCAAATGCAAAGATCATTCTCCTTGGCAGGAAAAAAAATGTACTGAACAGCTCAGTCTTTTGTATGTTGTCAATTACCCTCATTCTATTCATCCCAAGTAGCAATTCTATCTCCAATTTTTCCCAATGTACTTTTTATTAAACATACCTTTTTGCTGTCCTTAGCTTCCCTTGACCTCAGCTAATTTAAACTTTAGAACTTTTAGTCTCCTGCCACACTCATTACTTGTTTTCATTAAACACTGATCTTTTAAAAATTTAAGTCTATCTCTAACACACTATTCAGACATCCATTTTTTCTCCTCTTTGTAATTATTTCCTTTTATGTCTTCAAAATTAAATTCTCAAGATTTTTTTCATCCCTCCTGGGCTAACCTCCCCCTATAACATTTTAGTCTATGGGATCATACCTATCCTTCTTTTGAATCCTTTGCAAACTGCTTTTACAAAATCTGGAATGCCTATCACTCACTTCCTTGCCATTCCATTACAAGCTATAGGAGGGAGTGGTTATTTCCACCAAGACTTTTTTATAGAGAACTTGCATGGGGGCAGGTGATCACATGGTAGCCAGAAGAAACCATACAAGGACACTTCTCAAGGTCTCTCTCAAGAACTTTGGATTTGACTGTGCAACACGGTAGATACTGGCACAGGACCACTCAGCATGACGTGCCCATAGAAAAGGTGCTGTGCTCTTTGAGCAAAGCAGAAATGAGACAGCACAAAGTAAACATAGGATGCGCAAATTTGAGATATTCACCCCAAATATTCACATGGACTATCTGTGCCCACCCTGTGGCAAAGCATTCTGAGCTCGTACTGGTCTGCACATTTGGACACACTGAAATTTCACTTTACAATGGTGATGTCATTTTGGTCCTCTTTGAAGACGAAGGACAACAACCATACCATGCCATATTTCCACCAAAGGTAATATCAATTCCACCATAGTTAACAGCATTCTCTTGCCTTCTTCTTTGGGAGAATCAGATCCAGTAGATAATTTCCCCTTGTTGATTCTTGCTCCTTTCAAAGGATATAAATATCACTAAGTCAAGCCAAAAGTCATTAGCAGCCCTGCTTTTGGCAGAAAGATAGCTCTGGCAGATGTGTGAACAACTGAAATATACTCTGATAACAGAAACTACTATTTCTCCATTCAGTGATATTCACCCTAATACTCTCTATTACATTTCCCTGATTTGGTCCCTGGCTTTCCACATGAGTATGCCATCTTACCATATTGCACTTTCATATTCATATTTAATCTATCTTGATTTCCTTTGAATAATGTATGGGTCATCAAGAGCTACAGTCAAGTCACAAATCTCATCCTACCTTATAGATTTCTTTTTACTGATAGGTATAAAGTCAAATTTGCCTCCTATCATTAGGACATCTCATTCCTATTGCTTATTGCCAAAATTTTGGGCTACCAACATCTGAGGCCATTGGTAGAATAAAAATCAAAAACTATGATTACAAGGAAATATGGAAAGACTTACAAAAAGTGAGGGTAAGTGTGAGACACAGAACCAGAGCTTCACATGGAATTACAGCCATGTAAAAACAAAACAAAAAAAACATCAAAGAAACCCTTAGAAAGGGACACAGAACCAATGTATTATTTGTTTTCTGTGATTTATTTGGGACTATGCTGTTATAGGAAAGAGGTTTTACATAAGATTTTATTCCATATTTCGTAACTTTTTTTCTTTGTTGAAGATTGTTTATAATAAAAATTATAAAACCTATAAGGATTTGATGAAACACAGGACAGAGATGATCCTAACTCTCCTCATTTAGTAGATGAAATAAGAAGAGATAGCCAAAGATCTATATTTGGCCAAAAATTATTTTTAAATGAATATAGAAGCACTATATTTTCCTTTCACCCCTAGTATCATCCTCAGAGTTCACACTTATCACTCCTGAGGTACCGGCCTGGGTATTGCCAGGAAAAAGAGAAAACTATCACTTAGTCACAGAATTCTAAAATCTAGTATTCCAGAGTCATCTTTTCATTAGTTGTGATCCTACTGAATTCAAAAGTATCTATTAAGCATCTATTATACGTAAGATGCCGTGTTGGACACTGTAACAAAATGAAAAGGGGCAGAGTTCCTGCTCTCAAGAAGCTTAACAATCCTAATAGGGATGGCATTTCACGTACACAAATATGGGTGATATATGCAAAATAGAGGCAAAAGATAGGTACAAAGTAAGGATAAAGGAAGGACTCATGAAGAAGTCAACAACTTGGATAAAACTTGAAGAAAAAACAAGATTTCAACATACAGAGGTTATGAAGGAATATATTCTAGCAACAACTCACAAGTGTACAGGGCTTTCAGCCTTACAAAATGTTTTTCCCAACATAACTCCACATGAAACAATTATTCTATTCTATAGAAAAGGAAACTGAGATTAATAAGAGGCCCATAGATGTTAAACCACTGGCCCTAGGTTACTTATATAGTAAGCAGCAAATCCAAGATTCAAACTCGGGTCCTGTGACTGCCAAAAAAACTGCACTCTTTTCTATTTTTCCACATTGCTGAATTAACTCTTAAACCTATCACTATCTTTTCTATTCGCGCTACCACCAAATCTCTGTACCAATCTAATCCAAAAACTATTTGTTAAGCGCTTGACTGAAATTGTGGTTGCTTAGTTACTGCACTGACAAGAATGAAGAAAACATCAGTAATCTTGGAAAGAGCAATTTCACTTCAGTGATGGAGAAGAAGCCATATTGCAAGGGATTAGGAAATTACTACTCCAATAGATTCCTAAGAGGTATTCTGGAACCCAGTCTATCTTCCCTTAATCCATTCTTCATACCACAATTGAAATTAACCTTATATTACTCCTCTATTAAGACCTTCTGATGACTCCCTAAAGCCTACCAAATAAGACAAGTAATTTTACTTAATATTCAAAGTCTTCCAAAATATGGGGCTACCCTACCCTTGCACTGTTATCTCCCATAACTCTCCTCTACTCTATTCTTCAAATTTGATAACCTGCCATTCTCTAAAATCTCTTTTCAAATACAGATTCAGGATCCCATCCCCACCTTCAAAATAATTTTCTAGGAAAACTCCACTTTGTCTCAAACAGCTTAATCCCATCACCTTCCTGAACATACAACTTAAAAAGTCTTCCCCATGGTAACTACTCATTATTTTACCTCTCCTTTCTTATACTTTGACTTACCTTGCCTTGATTTTGTAGTTTAATCTCCCTTTAATATGTCAAGATCTCTCATACTAAAACATGAGAACCTTCACATATTTAAACAAAGTATTTAAATTTTTAAAAATTAAGAAACATTTATTAAACTACTACAGGCCACTGTCCTAGGCCCTTGGACTAAGGTGCTAAGAATGCAACAATATTTACTCACAAAAACCTTGTCTTGAGAAAATAAACAAAATACCTTCTCAGTCCTCTATGAAAAGAAAGTTTGCGATAATCTTAAGACAAATTAATTCAACTAGTATTGAAATCTCATTTATTTAATCATCCTCTATTGGTTTAGAAATTCTCATTTTTCTAGAGTAGTGATGGTTTCCAATCTCTCTCATAAACATGCACCAGTAAATGCTTTTAAAGCCAAGTCACACAACAAAAATGGCTGAGCTTCCTCATGAAGGAAGAGTCTACCTGGCTTGCAGGGACATTTGCAGTGAAAGGTCCATTTGGGGCTTTTGATATTTCTCTGCTTATTATAAACTTGTAATTTTTAATTAACTGAAAATTTAGAGGTTAAAAAAAGAGAACAACTTACGTGATATAACACTGTCCATATACTGAGGTAAATAAGGAGCCCAAGCATCAATTGTTTCTTTTCGACCTCCTTGTTCAATCCTTCTCAATTCGGCCAACAGTAAAGCCTGAGCTGCTTCTCTTACCTAAATTCAAATGCAAGCAGAAACTCAGAAAACATAAGCATGTTTACTTATAGATCTTAGGGAAATAGGAGAAGTCAAACTATATTTTATTAAGTTTATCATTGCACAAAAACATTTTATAGTAACAAGGCAAACTTAAAAATACAGTAGGTCAAATTACTTACACAAGGAAAAAAAACACCACATGGAATAACCAATAATAATAAATAAATATTAATTTCCTACTTAACGTCAGGCACTTTGCTAAGCTTCAGAGACAAAAAGCGAAAAAAGGCACTCCCTGCCCTTAAGGTGCAATATATATAACGCTGGTAAATAGAGACTTTTTACTAAAGATTTCATAAAAAAACAATATTTAAATGACAGCATATTTTATCAAATTAACAGGCTAAAAATTTAAACTACAACTCTCCAATAGTTTTAAAGCACATGTCTTCATATTTCTCTTTTTTGAATATATTATTTATTAACTTTTAGCATTTTTTTAAAATTTTGAGTTCCAAATTCTCTCCCTCTCTTCATCCCTTCCCCCACCCACTGAGAGGGTAAGAAATGTGATATCAATTATACATGTGAAATATGTATATTTCAAAAAGATATTTCTATATTAGCCACGTTGTTTAAAGAAAAGAAGAAATACAAAGAAAGTGAAATTATGCTTAAATCTGCATTTAGAGTTCATCAGTTCTCTCTGGAGGTTGGTATGATTTGTCATCATGGGTCCTTTGGGATTGTCTTAGATCATCCAGTCATCTTGATGAATATCCGGTCACTGGATTCAGACGGCTCTGGAGGAGAAGTGAGGCTGGTGACCTGCACAGCCCTCCCTCACTCAAAACAAAGTCAAGTGCAAGTCATGTCGTTATTTCTCTGATGGCATAGTGTTCTTTGGAAACAAAGGACAAACACAACAAGACTGCTGTAATAATCACAACAGATAAGCCATTCACAGCTGATCACTATACAACATTGCTATTACTCTGCACAATGTTCTCCCGATCCTGCTCGCTTCATTTTGCATCGGTTCACATAAGTCTTTCCAGGTTTTTCTGAAACCATTCTGCTCATCATTTTTTATAGCACAATAATGTTCCGTTGCCATCATATACACATATTCAGCCATACCACAGTTGATAGGCATCCCTACAATTTCCAATTCTTTGCCACCACAAAAAGAGCTGTTATAAATATTTTTATACATATAGGTCCTTTTCTTGTTTTTTTTTTTCTCTGAGACACAGAGGTAGTAGTGGTATTGCTGGGTTCAAAGGTATACAGTCTTATAGCTCTTTGTGCACAGTTCTAAATTGTTCTCCAGAACAGTTGCATCGGTTCACAACTCCACCAACAACAATAGTAATACTGTCCCAATTTTTCTATATCCTCTCTAATATTTATCATTTTCCTTTTCTGTCATGTTAGCCAATCAAGTGTGAGATAGTACCTCAGAATTGTTTTAATTTGCATTTCTCTAATCAAAGGTGATTTAGAGCATTTTTTCATATTACTACAGATAGTTTTGACTGCTTCTTTTGAAAACTGCTTGTTCATATTCTTTGATCATTTTACCAACTGAGGAATGACTTATATTTTTATAAATCTCACTCAGATCTCTGTAAATCTGAGAAATGAGGGCTTGTCAAAATAAGTTGCTACCAAAAAACTTTTTTCCAAGTTTTCTGCTTTCCTTCTAATCTCGGTTGCACTGTTTTCATTTTTGCAAAAAACTTTAATTTAATGAAATCAAAATTTTTCATTTTATTTCCGATGATCCTCTTGTCTCATGTTTGGTCATACGCTCTTCCTTGTCCAAAGTCTTTTGGTAGTTTGACTGGTATGGCACTGAGTAAGTAAATTAATTTAGTTAAAATTGTCATTGTTATTATCTTGGGTTGGTCTACCCATGAGCAAGCAATATTCCTCAAATTATGTAGACTTTTCCTTTTTTGTGTGTGAAGCCTTTTGTAATTGTGTACATAATTCCTGAGTTTGTCTTGGTAGGTAGACACCCAAATATTTTGTATTTTCAGCAGTTATTTTAAATGGAATTTCTCTTTCAATCTCTTCCTGCTAGACTTCATTGGCAATATGTAGAAATGCGGATGAGGTATGCAGGCTTATTTTGCATCTTCAAATGTCTTCATATTTCCAGGAAATCTCAGATATTCAAAAACTCATAAAAATTATTTTAATTTTTTAGCCTTAAGACATTTAGAAATTAGTGAAAATGCAAGTCAATAATAAAAAGCATACATAATAATTAAAGAGTATGTAAATTGTTTTTGTTCTTAATAGGAAAATCCTTTTTATTTGTGCTGTCATAAATAGTTTTAAGAATATGGTAAGAAACAATTAGAAAGCGATGAAATTTTTGTTCCAATTTTCGGCATCAATTAATTCTCTTTTGCAATGCTACACATTTAACTATTTCTTGCTATCTTTTTTTTTAATAACTGCATTAATCATGTTGGAACAACCAAGCCATTTTTCCAGGAATCAATTTACTGTCTGCAATTGAAAAGATATAACTCAATAGTATCTAAGTAAAAGTTAGGCTGAAAGAGAGTTCTATCTTGATGGATGAATTCAAATATTTGTAAATCTGACAATAAAACTTAATACCATTATGCAAAGAGGAAAAACATTTAAAACACATCTGAGACACTCCTAGGAAATGGCAGAATGTAAACTGCTAATTATGGTTTCTTTTCTCCTATTAGAGTATTCCTTGTACTGTTCAATACACTGCTTTTTTATAAAACTATTTCTAACCTCTCACTGTTGGGCCTTTTCAAAGAATCTCTGATAACATAATTTCATCAACACAAAACAATACAAACTTTTTCCTAGTGGGCTGTAATCTGATTTGATCATTTCATTTTTTAGCATTAAGGAATCTAAAAAATTCAATGAAATCTATGAAATTTATCATCTATAAATCACAGATCAAGAGCTAGACCATAGCCCAGAGATTAAAAGCAGAGTTTGAAGCAAAATCCCCATTATTCTTTTTGCTATATCATATACCTCATATATATATATATATATATGTATATGTATATGTATAAATAAAATATAGATATAGGTATATCTGTGTATTCCCCACGTCCTTCAACAAAGTAATTAGAGAACCACAGTTTAGAGAAGAGTTTAGAGAAATTATAACCACTGCCATCTTTAAGATCGCAGAATTGGCCCCATGCCAAGAACAGCCATCAGAATGCCATTTTAGGAGGGATGTTTCCTAATTACATAACTTTAATATTACCTCCAGGCACCGATCCTGCCATCTACGAGCCAGCATTTCTAGAAGTGGAGGTCTAAATTTATCCAATCCCAATAGGTCTGGAAGCATAACACAATGCATGGCAGCTAACTGACTCCATCCTGTTGAAATATATCAAAGCAATATTAAAAATCTTTTCACTATGAGAACCAAAGACTAAAATAGGTATGTTTTTAAGAAAATAAAAAATATACAGGTTTGCTGTATATGTTCTGTAATATGTATATTTTTCCAACATGAGATATTGTAAAGAAACTGGAAATTCTGTTAAAAAAAATATATAAAACATTTGTACAATATTCAAAAATTCTTTAGAATTACATTTGTCTCTAATGCCTGTAAACATTAATAAAATCCTAAGAAAAATAACTATTTAATAAAATTCTCATGTAAAATAATGTACAGAATATGAAAACAAAAATGTAACGCCAAAATGTAAACTATAAGTGAAATACCAAGTAAGCACAGAAAAAATCAGCTTAAAACCCCTGATAAATATACATATTCGAAGCTGATTTCAAAGAGCATGTTAGGAATCAAAAAACGGCTGTGTGTCAATTTAAATATAGCCACCTGTGTGACTGTTATCTATGGCAAAAGGTAATTCATTCCTGCTGTGTCAGGAGTTGTGATTTAAGGTGCCTGACAGTCCTCTTTCTTACACTACCAAATTGGCAGGCCTTCAATAGTATTCATATTAGAAATAAGTAAACAGAGCATTAACTTTGGAAGGGAAAATGACCTCAAACATTCCTAAACACAAGTACAATTTGAAAAATTTTAAATTCTAGTAAAATTTCTATAAGCTGCAATCAATTCAAACTAGAGAAGGGAGAAAACTATTATTTTTCAACATTCTAGTTTACAGAACAGATCACTGTTATTTGAAAAGATGTATATAATGATCTGCTAAAACATGTTTTATATAACTAATATATAAATAAATTATTCAATTACATTCATATATTCTGTTATTACTAACTTAAAAATTTCAGGTTTTATCATTTAAAATAATAACCCTACATCTTGAAATATCTCTAAAGGGGAAATTTTCACATTCCTACAAAAAGTCTTAAAAATAATTACAGATGTTTTGAAGTACAAACAATTTCTGAAGCATAAACAATTTTTCCATAATCTGGAAATGTTTCCAAACAAGATTCATGTTTATAAAGAAGAAACAATTATAAGTAAATTAATTAGTGACACATTCTCCCTTCCACTGAAGTATCTCACAAGTTACTTTTTCAGTTAGATACAAACATCATCACTTATTGATAAAGAAAAAAAAATGAGAGATATCTTGGCATAGCTGATAGAAAGCAGGCCTTTAAGTCAGAGAGATCTGGCACCTCCTCTCTAAGTGACTGTGGGCAATCAATTAAATACTCAGAGCCCTGGGCAATCCTCTATGTGGTGGTGTAGTTGCAGATCTCTTCAGAAATTTCCAACACCAAGAAAATCATAAAGCCAGGCCAAAAAAAAAATAAAGTGAGAAAAAACAACCTTGAATGTCAGAAGAACCGTGGCCAGATTTTTTTTTCCCCCGCGGGTGAAGGATCGCATATTATTTTAACATAGCCATAATTTTTCCATTTAACATGAATAATTTTTCATCCTTCAAAACAGAACTATGATGGAGGCTCCAATTAATTTATTTCCTCTTTATAGACATTATCACATCTTTGATAGCAGTACTAAACCAGAAACAGACCACACCCTTAACTCTTCATCCTTTTGTTTTGATATGAACCATCCATTCAAGTGTTGGTAGTATTCCTTTGTTTTTAACTGAGTTACCTTTTACTAAAGGGTCCGAAAAGACAGGTGACATCTAGGATACTGAAAACCCACCCATGTTAAAATTCAAAGGAATGGATCAACCAGAGTCTCGGTGGGATTCTGAAGGTGGAAGGGTGCGCATGATGCCCCCTTGGATCTTGGAGAAATCATGTAGTTAACATCCATGCAAGTTATGAAGAAAACATTTTCTCCTTTTCCTGCAACTAATCTACCTACTTGAGATAAAACTGCATAAAAATAATAAAACCCGTAAGTGGCCCTCTTGGAGCTTTGTAAAGTTTCAAGTACGATATAATTATGAGCTATTATATCAGCCCCAAAAGAGAATCATAAAAGGGAATGAGTGACAACTAATCAGCACAAAATGGTAAGGGATTGCAGCCACTGATCTGTGGAAGTTGAGCGAATACAAAAGTAATAAACTATCGATACATCTCTCATCAGAAATATCATTCTACAGCAAAAGCAGAGTATCTATTTAGCCAGGGCGATGAGACCACAAGGAAATAAATTTACTAATTCTAAAACCAAAGAACATGTGGCAAAGGAAAATATAAAACCAACTCATACTGTTTCACACATAAATTTATCATCCTTGTGCTTCAACAGTAGAAATTTTAATTGTAATCTGGGTTATGTAAGTCTTCAAGTAAGATTAAATTCATAACAATAACAACTATTAATACATATTAGCAAACAATGTCACAAGAAAAGGAATGTGGAGATCCCAGAAATAAAGAAGATGAATGTGTAAATTAGACAAAAGAACCATGTCATACTAAGACAAAGCATAAGTTGAAAGAATAGGATAAGTTGTTAGGAACTTAAGAGAAAATACCTTCATTGACTAAGAAACAGGCATGTAAAGCAGGAGTAGGAGCAGGGTCAGAGTCAGAGCGATCAGTGTCAGACCGAGCAGAAACGACAGGTGCAGCAGCTTGCAGAGGAAATAGAAGAAATAAAGAGGAGAGAAATTGAGGCACAGCTGTTTCTGAAAAAGTAGCCAAGTATTAGTGAAGAATGAAAAAAATTAAATAGCTGAAAACCATGGGGAATGTAGAACTGAAAAATGATTTTTTTAATTAGAAATGTAAGGTCAAGAAGAATTAGGGAAAATTAATATTTTCACCAAACAGAAATAACAAAATATTTTTAAAGGTCAAACTCCAAAACTAACTTTTAATATTTAACAATATACATACTCAAAAACACTACCATTCTAAGCACCTCTAACCTTAATCAAGAAAAGATAATAAAATTTTCAAATACCAAAAATGATATTGTGGTAAAAAACGAAATGAAAATTTCACCTTACTCTAAAATAGTCTTATTACTCAAATGTTTGAATTAAGCTAGAGAGGAACAGGATCAAGTCATTTGGTGTAGCTAATATATTTTTAACAGCTTATTTCTTAAGAGCTCAAATTATCTTTTAATATCTAAAAGCTAGTAACTACAATAAATATATACCAATTTGCAAATATGAAGTTCAGTTAAACTAAGATGAAGTATAGGTATACTAAGAAAATGTCTACACAGCACTGTCTTCATTATATTTTCTTTTTTAAAAAGTTAATATGACACACAACCCAAGGCTTTAGAAACTAACTATTGGGAATTGTATAATTCTTAATGTAAATCACAGGACAAAACAAATAACACATTTTATTTTACCACTAACAAGCCTTGACTAAAATTATCATATGAAAAGGGAAAAGGACCTTATGGCACATACATTCTATGACAGGGGTCAATGTTTAGATTTAGAGGTCACCACTTGACACTTCCTTCCTTTGGAGAAATTACCATATGTCATGCACAAGCATCTTCAAATGAATTCCCTTCCTTTATTCTGTCGTTGAACTGCAGCAATAGGTTCAAGCTCCTGACCAGATTATGCACTGTCTTCTGACTGGTATATTTGCTTTGCATGCAGTGAACTGCTTTTTGTCACCATGGGACATCTGCATGAAAACTACTTTGTCATAATTTCCACATGGATGCATCATAATGTCAACTTGGCACACACGTGTAAGGGATACAGCCTAACCAGCAAAAGTCTGTCCAATACGAGAAAATTAAAATTATCTGAGAAAACCTAAGGTTCATCTTACATAAGTGAAATTTAAAAGAAACTCTACCAAACGTAAGGGGAAAAAACTTTTCCTTTGACTGGTGGAATTTAAAGTGGTTTTATCCCTCCTACAGAAAAGTGTGGGCTGCCTTTAATCATGTAACTGATAAAATCTAACTCATCTTCCAAAGTCTCACATTTATTCTAAAGAACATGTTTGTTCTTAGGACTCTTTCCTCCAAACATCATGATGTAGCTTAAATCCAGTTACAATGGGCATCTCAAAGATGCACTTTCCTATGCACAGAGAGAACAGAAGCCCTGGCAAGAGATGACAGGGGCCTTAGCTTCCATGCCTCAGCTCCCCTTCCTCTCCTGCCACTACTGCAGGAGGGAGGCAGGCAAGGGGCCCCTACCCTGATGCTACCCTTGCTGGTTCACAAGCACTTGGGACATTCCATTATTTCACTAAGCAAAAGGAAAATGACTCCCTTTAGAAGCTAAGTAATACTAATTCTTTCACCTTATGCTGCTAATTCAGAAAAAGGAATAAGAGAGGAAGGGGGTAGCTATGTAAATAAACAGGAGTTTGGGGGTTGTTCTATGACAGATTAATTAAAACCAACACTATCAACTATGTAAAACAGAATACTTATATTGAGACACTTCTTTTCTATTAGGCATTCTATGTTCCTTAAAAGGGAACTTAGGTCATACTCAAGTCAAATTTAATTGCAGAATGAATATATCTTAAAAGGGGTAAAGGGCATTATTATTTATCTGTAGTTACAAAATAAAAGTTCACAGGACATTCTACAAAATCCATATTGATCTGATTCATTCCACAGAACGAACTGCTTAGGCCTTTTTGATAAATTTTTCTGGCCATTAAAAATCAGGAAAAAATACTATTAAAACAAAGAAACCAATTTAAATAGGCGCTGGCAAGAAGTGTGCTGTTTCAAGGTAAAAAAGTTCTATATCACCTTAAAAAATCTTTAGGCTAATTAACCAAGGTCATATATGCAGTTAAATAACAAAGATGGGACTTAAACCTAGGACTTCTAATTCATACTACACAACCGATTAAAAATTTTGTTTTCCTATAACTGAAAGAACATCCTATCAGAGATGTCACTTCCTGAAAAGGGTTAGAAAAATAGAAGAAAACATACTTTAAGTAAAATAATCTTGAGAAGAAGCAAAGGCTGTTTTATACCTTTGTTCTAGCTGAGGGTACAAAAGTATGATTACCTGCATTTTGTCAGAATTGTCCTTTAAATTCTACTGTTAACTACTTTCCAGAATATTACAGTTAAAAGGGATCAAAAATCATTTTGTATAGTCATTGCACAGATGAGAAAACCAAGGCCCAGAGAAGTCATGTGACTCACCCAAGGTCATACAGCAAATTCCCAGAAAAGATGGGAAATAGAATCCAATTAGTATTCCTTTAAAAAAAAATTCTTGCCTTTCTCAAATTTTACTTTTACATGAAAAATCTCAAGTCCATGCTGGACAGAAATATCTATGTGCATCACCTGTAATTTATTATACAAAATGCTTCAATATCTCTGACTCCTTTTCAAACGGATTCATTTCAGTCTTTTCGGAGTGGGGAGGTTTGGATTTATTATAAACTCCATTTTTTCATACTGGCATTGTATTGCAAATAAGTAGAACCTAAATAATATTTTTTAAAGCATACTTCTCAGCAAAAAGGTACTCTGCATATTGGTTGAAACATATCACCCTAATAATCTATGACCAGTGACATCCATAATGTAAGCAAAATAAAATGAATGCAAAAAAAAAATGAGAAATGCAAACTGCATCAGAGAAGCCAAGAAGCACTATTAACGAAGAAAAAATGTTCTGATCCATTTCCAGAATAGAAAAAAAATTGAATTGACAGGGAGGAAGTAATCAGAAAATTAAAAAAAAATTTAAGTGATTCTTCCCAGCTTGGCATTTCAAAAATTTATAATAATGATGAATAATTTAAACAAAATCTGATCATGGTAACCATCTTGTTACTTGGAAATTACGGAGCGGGGGGAAGAAAGCTAAACAGAAGCTAGGGGATTCTGTAAGAATAATTTCCACCCTACTTATATATTATTTTCAATTTTCTGCAGTGCACACGTCATTAGCAATGCTAATATGAAGGCAATGTTTAACTATTTATACATTTCATTTCGGCATGGAATGCCACCAGATTTGGTAGATGAACTTTGCACTGACCTTTAGACTATCATTTCTACTTCCAGTTACTTTTTTTTTCTAATTCCTATCTTTCTTAGGTAATGACTCGGATAAATGGCCTCTAGACTGCAGCATTTCGTTTAAACAATCAAGAGTTTCTATGTATTTTGCACATAGTGGTAACTTAAATAAATGTTGGAAAAATTTAATTTTCTGGTTCTCAGTACTTGCCATTACAAAAATCAACCAAAGTTAAGCCTTCTTTAAAGAGTTAAATAGCAAAAACACAGAACTCAAAAACTTCTCCATAAATTTCTCATTAAAAAGACACTTCTAAATCCTAAGAAATAAGTATATTCCCAAAGGTTTCACTAATTTCAGAAAAAAAGAACAATATTGTTTAACACAAAAGTATAATGACCTAAAAGGATTACCTTTCAAAAGACTTTTCACCTTTCCCACAGAACCACACTAAGTTTGTTCCTCCCCTCACTCTGATGTCCAACACTTAAAAAAAAACACAATTTCTCTAACATTTAAGGGCTTCATTTGCCTCTGTCCCCAGCTTTGACCTCATGAGTCACAACTTTAATGATTCACTAGGCATGGTAGCCTTGGGTAACCCTTGGAATCTGATTTCCCCATTCCTGGGTCTGAACACAGCTGGAGAAAGTCAAGAATGGAAAGTAATGTTGCCCATAATAAATTTATAGTATGTAACTCCAGTAGGTCACTCGTTACTATTTGACAATCTTTCTATATTCTACTCTCAATAAATCCTTATCTTATTTCACAGTAACTATTCCAAAACTATTCTGCTCAAGCCCCCGAGACTTAAGTAGCTCTCCCCCCAACCCTGTAAACAGTAAATGACTTAACCTCTTACTTCAATAAGGCTATTAAGGCCAACAGATGAGAGTTCTCTTCTATCTCCTTTTCTATAGCTCAAAATTTCTTATCTACTCTTTTCTCCCCTTATCAGAGAGAATAACTTACTCTGGAGTTAAGGTTGATCCCATCCCACAATCTCGCTTCCTCCAGGATCTTACTCCAACAATTATCTCTTCTCATCAATCTTAAATCTTTCCCTCTCCACTGATTTCTTCTGACATATAAACACACTCAATTTTCCCCAAATGTAACAACAAAAAAGCCTTCCCTTACTCCTACCCCATGCTGATACCATTAAATCTCTTTTTAACTCTTTCAAAGTTCTAGGAAAAGTTGTCTACAAGTCAATGCCTCTACCAACTCTGTCCTCACCCCCATGCATTCTGAACTTGACTTCCATAAGAGATCAAAAATGACCTCTAAATAATGGCCTTTCCTCAGTCCATATATTGCTTGACCTCCCTGCAGCATATGATATCGTTGATCAACTCCGTTTACTAGATACTTTTTCCATTCCTGGCTTCAGATAGGAGAGGCATCACTGTCTCCTGATTCTCTTCCTTCTTCTCTAAACTACTAATCCTCTCCCCAGTGCCTTAAGATGGGTGTTCTATTATTGGTTAGTTTCTCTCTTTACACTAAGGGTTCTTAATCTTTTTGTGACATGGATACATGTCTTCAGCAGTCTGGTGAAGCCCATGGAATTTTTATCCAGAACAATGACTTAAAATGTATACAAGAAAATAAAGGATTACAAAGGATACAAATTATACTGAAATTGTTATCAAAATTTTTTTTGAAAGAAATTCAGTGCCTATTGTGCTATAAGAAATGACAAACCAGTGAACTTCAAAAATACTTGGACAGACTTAGATGAATTGATGATGAGTGAAGTGAGAAGAACCAGGAGAACATTATACACAGTTAACAGCCAGTGTGTGAGGACTGTTTTTGATAGACTTAGCCCTTCACAGCAATACAAGGACTTAAAACATTTCCAAAGAACTCATGATGCAAAATGTCATCCACATCCAGAGAAAAATTATGGAGGCAGAACACAGAATGAAACAGACTATTTTCTCTTTTGCTATGTTTGGTTTTGTTTAGATTTACTTATGGTTTCTCCCATTTGTTTTCATTCTTTAATGTGAAAATGTGTTTAATAAGAATGCATGTGTAGAATCCATATAAGATTGCATGCTGTTTGGGGAAGGAAGTGAGGAGGGAGGGAGGGGCAGAAAATTTAAAACTTATGGAAGTGACTATTGAAAATTGAAAGCAAATGAATAAATTTGAAAAATAATTAAATAAGTTCAATGACCCCAAGTTGTTAAGTAACTCTGCTCTACACTACCTTCCTTGGGAATTTCATTCAATTCTAAGGTTTCAATTAAACCTAAGATTCCCAGATCTATATCTCTAGCCTCATTAACTCTTGTAAAACTTCCTATTCATATCTTCAAATTTATGTGGGAAACATATGCATGGATATCACACTGGAACCTAACTCAACATCCCTAAAATCAAACTTATCTTCCCATTTTATCCTTCTCCTCCTCCTGATTTCACAATTTCTGGCATTTGTTTTATCCAGTCTCCCATATTCAAAATATTGGTTTTGTATATTTGAATTGACCTTCTCCCTTTCATATCCAACCAGTTAACAAGTGCTGTTGAAATTTCTTCTACATCTCCTCAACCTCCCCCTCCTTTCTGCTCCCACTATTCCCACTCTAGAACTGGCCCTTGTTAATTGGCTGCAATATTACTTCAGAGAAGTTGTCAGAGAATCTGGATTCAAAATCCTTGCTTATTACTCATGTGACTTCAGGCAAGTCACTCCATAGAGTCATTTTTCTCATCTGAAAAATAAGGAGATTGTACTAGATAATCCCTAAGGTCTCTTCTAGACTTAAATTTAAACCATAATGATGCTCAACAAGTACTTTCCCAGGACTCTGTCTTTCTTTTTCCATTTACTCTTCACACCAATGTCAGAGCTATTCTTACTTCCTGCACAGATCAGGTCATGACACTTCTCTTTCAGAAATCTTCATGAGTAAAGTTCAAATTACTTTGAAATGAAAAAGTCTTCTCAATTTAGTAATACCTCATCTTTCTGACCTTATCTCATACTATTATCCTCCAGAAAGTCTGTTCCCCAACCAAATTTGACTATAGTTCCTCAGAACACACCCTGTGCTATCTCACTTTACCTATTCTTAGAATGTTCAGTGCTTCTCTGCATCTTGACATCCCTACCTTTTTTCCAAGTCTCAGATCAAATGCCACCTTCAGCGGAAGGCCTTTTCCCAGTTCTGATCAGGCAAACTATTTCTTCTAAGGTCATCTTCCTTTGACACTTTACCTATGTTGCATTTACCTATGTTGCATATACCTATTTATCCCGTTACTACAGAAGCTCCTTTAAGGAGAAAGACAATTGTGTTTTTGTCTCAACTTTGTCCCAACCTACATTTCCAGTTTCCTTGTATACTGCCTCTCTTTCCCACACTCTGTGTTCCAGACAAATTGGAGTGTTCACTCTCTCCCTGTCTCTCTCACACACACACATGTATGTGCACGCACACATGCGCACACACACACACACACACACACACACACAATGTTTCATCTCTTGCCTCCTTGCCTTTGCCCTGGACGTCCAAGTCTGAGATGCACCCTCTCTCTTTATCTCTGTCTGAGATCCCCTTTCTCCCTTCAACAGGAAGCTCATGCACCATCTGAAGCCTTTCCCAATTTCCTTAACTGCTAATATCTTCCCTCTTAAAATACCTTGTTTTCATATGCTCTGCATTTATTCTCTGCCTATATAGGTCCTTGATAAAATGTGAGTTGTTTGCAAGTAAGGACTGTTTCATTTCTTGTATTTATATTCCTAACACCTAGTATAGATACCTAACACATAGCATGTACTTGATAACTGTTTGCTGATTGATTAGCCTTCCCTTTCCCAATCCCTTCACATACTGAATTGCCAAAATCCAAATTCTTTATCATCTCAAGAAGCTTGCCCATATCTGGACTCCCCATATTTGGTTATCAACCTTCACCCATCTCAACCCCAACCTCACAAGACATTTTTTGCATCTTTCAATAATGCCCCTATCATGCTACAGTTACCTATGTAATTACTATCCCTGCTTTATTATAAATTCTGTTGGGGCAGAAGCCATATCTTACCTCATTTTTCTATTTCCCCCCAAACGTGGCACAACATAATAATCACTTAATAAAAATTTACTGCTTTTGAATTCACTGAATTCTATGTGTATATAAAAGAATGATTATCATGCCTTTTAGGACTATACTGTTGGAATGTCTTAGAGGTCTTCCAAATGACCTTCAATGAAGTCCTTATTTGGACTTCAGAAACTAAGTTCCTTGGATAAGTTAAAAAAAAAAATTTATCCTATTATTATAGCAATGTATCATTATATTTTTAGTTATTGAATAAATTCTTATATGATCTGAATAGTACTTCTAGAAGAAAATAAATGGCTTGATACTTGTTTAAAAACATTACTTTTATTTTTAAGTATATTACTTTGTTCATATATTATGAAAGATTTTAAAACAATCTAACTGTAGCCTATATAAACTTATCAACTTGAAACAAAGACCAGCTTTACACCATTGTTTTCAAAAAGCAGAAAACAAACCAATCAACAGAAAACTGAAATTCATGGTATCACAGTACCTATGTGCATCAACTACACGAAGATCATATAGACAAAACTATGTGTAAATATGGATGAATGAAGGCAACAGTGAAACTAAAGGGCTTCTTTTAGTAATTTCCCAGAGATTATCATTAAAAAAAATCCTTAAAATAATGGAAAAGTAAAACTTAGTCAAAAGGCAAGTTTATAATGATATATCTGAATTACCAAAAGGCTAAACCTTAAATCAGAAATCTGCAATGTGGATTATACCAACACAGTAGGTAAAGTTAACTAAGACAATATTAATACTACCCTTTACATTTAGACTGAAATAATGACACAAAGAATTACATATACAATTCTATGAACATTTTAGAAAATTACTACTAAAGATGGTTAGTGTTATAACATCTCCATAAATATTGGGCAAGAGAACAGATTTTTGGACATTGATAAAAACTAATACTGCAATGAAAATTATTCATATAGAATCAAAGAGTTTCATGTAGTCCATGTGGAGATGTGGAAACATCTCAGGTGGTGCCACCATATAGGCAACTGATGACTGAGAATACATTTTTAAAAACTCAAGAACAGTCTAAAAACCAATCAAGTCATTCCTTCATATCATCAGAACTGGATGAAGGATGACAAATGTGATTACAAATCTTGGTTACGTACATTCAAGAGATAATAAAGAGTTTCTTTAAGACCTAGGACCATCAGTGACAACAGGTTCATTGGAGTGAAAAGGAAAGTTGTAACCCAAACACTAAGTTGAATGATGCCTAAGTTGGGCCCTTGCTAAACATTGACATGCCCATAAAAAGAAGCAATAGGAAGCTTTGGGATTCAACATGCCATAGCCTGAGTTTCTAGTTACTTTATACTACGTATTAAGTAAGAAGACACTTCTCAACTTATCATCCAAATAGTTGAAGTCAAACCTGATTTTGAAAAATGGTGTACAGACTTTGTAATTAAAACTTTTAGGTTTGTATTATGCAATGGTAATACCCTTGTGGTTAAAGAAGCAGCATCAATATTCATGCTAAATCTTAATTTACCGCCTAATACCAAGCTTAGCATCGACCATCAGGCTTCATCGTTAATATTGCTTAGTCCCAAATTCTGGGGTAATGCCATATTGAATAATGAATTCTTACTCAATACAATCTAGTAAATATTTTCAATAAGATAGAATGATTTTAGGAAAATGGCAAATTCCTTTGTAAAGCAGCAACAAAAGTTTTCTTTACGTTTTGCTGATCTAGGTCTATAGAAGTATAATAACTAAAAAACATAAAATGGCACAAACCTAAATGTTTTCATGTATGACAGTTTCACTCAAGATTAAAGATCTACTTCATTCAGTTGTTACAGGGGTCATATAAGTGAAAGTACAGAAAAGATCTCTGAAAAAATGGGAAGCATTTAAAAATTTTAAGGATTCACTATTATGACAAAATGAATCTGATTACCTGATATTTTAACATTCAATAACTTTGTCCCTTCACTGATATTTTGTTAAAAAGAAAACAAAAAACTTCCAAGTTAACTGGTAAAATCTAATTCACTGTTTCTCGTGAATGTAAATCAGCTTCCCCCACTTCTGTTTTGTTTTTGAAAAAGACTCTTTACAATATAGAAGCATGGTAGTTAACATCCTTTTGCAATAAAGCTTCCTAGATTTGTTTATAGTGTAGGGAAGACTTACCTATATTATCTCTCATCTCAACATTAAATTTAAGGACTATTAGCTCACAAAATGCAGACATTTCTCTTGTGTGGACCTTAAGGCAGCTTCTGCAACTAACTCTAGACCAATGTATAAGAATTCCTAATGAACATTGATTCTACACAACTACTGGAATAACTGTAGATTACATAGGTTTATGTACATTGCACCAAGGTGAACATGAGGAAAAGGAAATCATAAATCACAATGAAAACTGAGAGATGAACTGGGTAGAGTAGAAAGATAAAGTTAAAAGTGGTCTAACTGTTAAAGTAGAATCAAAGGACATTTCAGAAGCTCAATTCCATCTGAAAGAGACTGCAGCATTTCATAATGTCATCCAGAAATGTCTTATAGTCTGACCCCATGTCACTTGGGACTGTGGATGTCTATGGACTTTACTGCCAGAGACAGGGTCTGAGAGGCTAGTGGGTGTTTTACTGCTCAATGCTACCCAAATGGAAATTGTTGACCTTATTGCCTAAGTGAGTGCTCTAAAGTCTCAATTCTCAATGCCCTTCTGAGTGCTCTCAACACTCAATTCTTTGCCAAGTAGAAGCTGCATTAATGCCTCAGCACTGAGCCATTTGCACCAACAGAAAGTGGACTGACTTGACCAGGTCAGTCAACTCAACACCAGTAAGTTGGTGGCATGATTGATACAAAGTGAACATGTCCCAAACTGCTGCTGAAGCACTCACCAAAAATCTGCTACTGTTGCAGGAATGGAAAACAAATCAAGAAAAAACATCTACTAGAAGAATTTATTTTTTACACTCGTTAATAGTAGTAAATCTGAAATGAGACTTTAAGCTAATTAAGTAAGTCATTACATTCTACTATTCTTTTCTTGTATATATTTCTTTAAAAGTATTTTAATAAGATTTGAAAATGAAGTGGGAAGACTGCTTGACTTAGAGTGTCACTCTCTATGAGGGCTTCCTCCTAGTGATTAGTAATTCAAGCTAAAACTAAAAACATATCCTTACTAAATACTCAGGTTTGGGGGATTATTTTTTTTTTAACAGTAATTTTAAGGGAATTTGGGCCTCTTTTTTTACTTAAAACTGAATAAATAAATCTTGAAACTCCATCACAAAGTTTATGTATAAACTAAACCACTATAAATTGAATATGAGATAAAATTGAAAATATTACTTTTGAGAGAAATTTTCTATTTGAACAGCCTGAACAAAACTCTCTGAAACAATACATAAAGGATAATCTTGTCCACTAGCAAAAATTATTTCTCATAGAAGATAAAGAAAAGAAATATGTGTGATTACTTCAGGCTTGATTTTTTTTTAATTCAATAGTTTCCCTCTTCCACAAGTAAAAAGAAACTGAAGGATAAAGACAAATGGCCAATGATACTTTGCAAGAAAAGAACAAAAATTTAATGGACTCTACAACAAAAGAGCTCCACCTGAGAATTCATTGCTTAATTTTTCTCTCTCCAGCTTACAAGATAAAAAAAATCTGAGCAAAATATTTCTAGGGAAAAAACAGCATCTGGTGCAAGTACTTCAAAAACCTATTATTTTCGTCAGTGTGGGGAGTTCCTTCACCTCCCCAGATCTCAACTCTTCTAAAAAAATACAAGATTGTCTTTGAAGTTTCGTGGCTGTAAAACGCAGAGCTCTAAGGCAAAGTTGGTTCATAAGTCTCCTCCTAAACTATTAAGCAGGCTGCTCCTCAGGTAAGTGCCGTGAAGATGTGTCATGAGGCCTTTATGCAAATCCTTTCCACTTGGAAAGGAGGTACCAGGGCCTGTCATGCCGGCACAGTCTTGAAAAAGAAGGTCTACTTCCTTGTCAAGGTGAGACGTCTAAGAAGAGCTTTGGTGAAATGCACAAAGTGCTGGACTTGGAAGATCTGAGTTCTGATCCTTCTTAGCTGTGTTACCCTGGACAAGTCACTTTACTTCATCTCATCTCAAATCTGCCATCTGTAAAATGGCCATAAAAATAGTGCCTGCCTTACAGGGTGGTTGAGAATCAAATGATATAATACACGTAAAGCTCTATGCAATCCCTGTAGCATTACATGAATCGTAGCTGTCACGTGTCATTATTGTTAATGAACGTGAAATTGCAAATGCCTAAGATGGTAGAAATGTATCTACCAATTATTACTCTGAATGGGCTTCAGCTACTTTCAGGAGGCTTGCAGTCTTCTATCTACGACAAGCTTCATTCTCAGTATAGAAAATCAAGCAATTTAAAGCAGTTTTAAATTTTTTTTGAAACATAAAAGTTTCTTTTAATTTACCAAAATGAATAAAAGCTACACCAAATGCAGTTAATTCTCAGTTATCTTAATAGATATAAGGCTGCAGAATCAAAATCAGCAGATAAACTACAAGTAATTTAGAATTATAGAATGTTAAAACTGAAATCTTAGCAATCAATATGCCCTACACCTTACATGTTACACAAGTAACATGAAGCCCGAAGAGATGATGCCTTTATCCTAGGTCATCGAGCTTAGGACATAAACCCACAACTTCTGATTCAAACTCAGCATTTTTTCCACTGTACTACCCCTGCTATTTCATTTTGGGAGATACCGCTGATGTTTTAGGTTTCAGACTATATGTCACATACAATATAACTTCAAATATAAAGACTATGAAATCACCACTTGGTAGTAATAATTCTCTCTATCCAGTAAAGAGTTGAGTAATAAAAAGCCCAACTATTTACCACTCCCTACTCCAAATTGTAAACAGACAACACCATCTCTCAGATCAATACGACCGACAATTCTAAGTAAAACTGTTCCTTTTCCCTGATCCCTCCCTTCTCTGTCTCTCTCTCTCTAGTAGTTCATTTTTCAGACTTAGTAATACCCTAGAGACCAAGAACTACTTCACAAGAAAAAAAAGCATTTCCTAGTGGCTAAGTGAGGTGGGAGAAACTCAAGTTTTCTTCCCTTCCAGTTCCTGTTACACAATAGTGACAAGCAGAAAACAAAGAAATGATCATGTCAACAATGATCTCAATAAAAAGGAATAATAATTTTGAAAATAAATTAAAAGTGAAAAGTCCAATCATTGCACAATGTTGTCAATTCTTCATCCACAACATCTCTCAAAGACATCTCCTTCCTTCTACTGCCACAGCCACCACCCTAGTTCAGGTCCTTCCTCATCTCTCATCTAGATAAAAATCTCTCATTTAGGGCCAAAGTCTCATAACTGCTCTCTAGATCTCAAGTCTCTCTTGAGATCCACTCTCTCTACTCCAAATCATCCTCTACACAACTGCCAAAGCAACTTCACTAAGGTATAGGCATGTCATGTCACATGCCCCATACACAATAAATTCCATTAGTTCTCTATCACTTACAGGGTCATATATAAGTTACTCTGTTTGACAATTAAACATCTTCAGAATCCAGCCCCTTTCTACCTTTATGATCAATCCAGCAATACAGGCCCATTTGTTACTTCACAAATACAATGCTTCATCTTCTATCATCATGCTTTTGTACTGACTGCTCTAAGTGCCTGGTATGGTCTTTCTCCTTGGGTCTAGGGCTATAAGATCTCTGGTTTCCTTTCCAGAATCAGCTCACTCATCACCTTCTACTGGGAATTTTTCCCAGTCCACTCAGCTGCCTACTGCCTTCTTCTCTAAGGTTACTCTATCTTGTATGTACTAGTATACTTAATTTGTTATCTACCCTATTAGAGGAGCAGCTAGGTGGAGCAGTGGATAAAGCACCAGTGCAGGAGTCAGCAGGACCTGAGTTCAAATCTCACTTCAGACACTTGACACTCACTAGCTGTGTGACCTTAGGCAAGTCACTTAACCTCAATGCCTCATCCTGGATCATCTCCAGTCATCCTGATGAATATCTGGACTCAGACGGCTCTGGAGGAGCAGTGAAGCTGGTGACCTGCACAGCCCTCCCTCACCCAAAACAAAGTCAAGTGCAAGTCATGTCATCATTTCTCTGATGGCATGGTCTTCTTTGGCAACAAAGGACGAACACACCCTATTAGAATGTAAACTCCTTAATGGAAGGCTCAATTATTTTCTTCTTTGTAACCTCAGTGCTTAGCAGAAAACAGGCAAATAGTAAGTACTTAATAAATCCTTGGTGAATGTTAATTCGCAAAACAGATTATCTGCTTGATAATGACAAAAAATTACTATACAGAATGGAACTCTGGATTTCAGTAACATTTTAAAATACTGATAAAAAATAAATACAACCTTTAAGTTCCAGGTATACTTCTAATTCAGCCCTTGATATTACAAAGTTAAAGTGTTTCTGTTGTATGAGCATCAAGTTACAGACCATAAAATGAAAAGTGTGAATGAGTTAGCCACTTGTCAATTACAATGTAAATCACATTTTTTAACTGATATCTGAATTACCCAAAGTCTCATCTGGAATGTAAAAACTTTTCTCTCCTTTTAACAATCAGAAACAAACTAAATTTTGTCATTATATATTTTACCTACACTTCATCAGTTTCTAAAGCTGAAATGTCAAATCAATTACATAATAAAATTCAACTTTACCTTGTTTAATTTGTCCTTGCACAACATTACTGGAAGTTGGAGGAGAACCCTTCACTTTAGAAAAGTCTGGAGTGCTTGGCCTAGGTGGCCTTTAAAAAAAACATATATAACATAGTTAAACTTAATGATAGTAAACAAGTTACATTTTAAATATTTATGGCATTTAAAAGAATAAACATATAAAATGTTCTCAAATTTAATACAATAAAAGATTTAAATATAATAAGCTACATACATACCCCCAAATAGACCCAAAATGCTAACAAAAATGCAAATTTGACATACAGAATATCTGGTTTGTCTAAAACGTAGTTAAGACTGCCTAAAACATTGTCACTGTTATATAATACCAATCACAGGGCACATAGATGGGGGAAATATTTAAACATTTAAAAGTTCCTAAAGCCCTGCCAACCAAGAACATGGCTCTATTAAGATAGTATACTGCCAATCACAGGTCCAAAAAAAAAAATTAAGAGAGAGAGAGAGCAGGGGGAGAAAGAGAGACAGAGGCACAGGCATTGTGGTATAGTAAACAGAGAGTTGGTTTCAGAGCCTAGAAGATATGGTTTCAAGCCTTATTTATCACACATAAAGGCTGTGTGACTCTGGGAAAGTCACTCAACATCTCAAGGCTTGAAGAAACCCTCCAAGGCTAAAAACTGCTAGCCTTCAGTGGTACATAGCTTCCTTATCCTAGAATTCTCAATACTCATGAAATCACAGGAAATTCTTCAGTCATCAAATTAATAAAATGAAAAATTTAGGTCAGCTTGCAGAGGACAAAGGATCAAAACCAGGGTTTGAGAAGTTTTTTTTTCATAACTTCATGAAAATATGAAGTTACAATTTAGTCTTAGTGTTCTGGTGGCATTGAAAGAGAGCTCCACTGCATAGAAAAAGCTTTTTTCCCCAAAAGAGCTTTTACTACTCCCTAAATGAATTCCTAATTATTGCAATAAAGCATTACCACATTAAACACAAAAATCTAAGGCAAATCATTGAATAGGCAAAGATACACAATAAGAGCAATCATGTTAACTAGATTTAGCATCTTGAATTGAATTTTAGTGGAAACATTTAGTAGGCAGAAATTCCATGGATAATATTTAATCAAGAGCTGGCCCTGAAATGTCATTATAAATAAAATCCACAGCTAAAATCTACTCTCTTCCATATATGTGTTGCTAATAACTATTTTAGTTGGTTTAACTGTTCTATTTGCTCTTACAATTGAGGAAAACAATACTATATCAAGAACAAACTAAAAGAAATTCCTTATGCATAGCATAAGTTCTGCATAGCATAGAAAACAAGAAAAACTAATCAGAGACAAAGAGGACCTTTAAAAAAAAGCACAAAATAAACTGCAACAAATTAAATAAAATCGATCATTGTCACACCTGACAGGGCCCTTCTTCATATGATCACCAATAAAAGTTGCATTGGTCATACTCATTAAAGTATTTGCCAAAGATATAATAGACAGAAGGTGCTGAGTGGTAACAGCCCGGGATACTCCATAGGTTCCTTTTCCTACTCCCTCCGTGGCTGAGAGTTTTCTTTCTCCTTCTGGTTTTCCACAGGATGGCTTACATACAGGCTGGTTATGACCAGGAAGCATTAATGACATGTGGCCTCCTCTTGACAGAAGACCAAAGGAGACTGTGCAGTGGGGTTTAAGCATTCCAAGGCGGTCAAGACAAACTTCATCTAGAACTTCATTCAGACCCCACGCATGAAGACAAGACATAAACAACTTGGCAGTATCCATTGTTAGGTTATACTCTAATAAAGTCAATGGCTTAGATTTGCTAGATCGGTACTCTGGATCACTTTCTTCTCTCTTCTGCTTCAGTATCTCCTCATCCTCATCTTCATCATCAAGGAGATGTTCCTTTATGTTCTCTTTGATTGTTTCCTTGACTTGTTGGAAGAGTACGGCTGCTCTTTTGCCAGTCAGGAAAGAGCCCCCTTTGTCAGCACTGCCAGATGCTTTATGCAAACTCTCTGGGGAAATAAGGGCAGTATTCGGCCTAGAGGCTTCTTCAGTCAGTAGCTGAATAATCAAAGCTTCCACATCAAAGAAAAGCACATGTATGTCTGGATCTGTTAAGTTAGTCTTTATTGCTTGAATCATCAGAGAATTATGAGAATACTTAGGTAAATTTCCCTGCAATAAATATTTTTAAAAGACAGTTATAATTAAGGCATCTTTTCATGTCATTAATACAGCAAATCAAACAAATATTAAAAATAAGAAATTTGCAAATGCATTAAACTACCTTATTTAGAAAACTGTAAACATATATATCAACTTTCCCAATAACTGTTTACTGAAATGCAACAGCCTTAGGAGATATACAAAATGCTATGCTCAAACATAAGGTGAACACAAAGAAATTCCCATTTCCTATGAAGAAGGTGACCAAGAATTACATTCTTCAGAAAGTTCTTTATTATGAGTAGAAAACAAAAAGAAACTAAAATAATATATATATGTGTGTGTGTGTATACTTATGGATATATGTGCATATGTATATATACATATACATACACACAAAATGTTATCTCAAAATTTCTCACAGTACTCATATAACTACAAGAAATAACTTATTTGTATCCTACATATAGAGAAAATGAACAACTGTGTTCACACTACAAATCAGTCATGAAAGTAACCAAGATTTTCTGAATTTCATTCTTCTAATAAACTAAATCAGTATTGAAAAAGAAATAATTTCTAGAATCTTAATTAATTTACCAAGGAACAACCCAAACTTACTCTTCATTAATAATTACTTTCAGAAGTCAAGAACAGATAAACTCAAGATTATTTTGGCTACAATTAGTCATTGTACACACACACACACACACACACACACACACACACACACATATATATATGTGCACATACAGCTGTTCAGGCATATATATCACCATTTGGTAGAGTTATTAAAGACACATGAGGCACTCAATTGTTGAACTAACTATATACATATAACGTAGGCATATACACAACAGCATATATAGGTCACTACTAAAGATGTGTCATCTTGTTAACAAGCTGATTTTAGGTCAAGCATGGAGGCACATGCCTATAATGCCTGTTACTAGGGAGACAAAGGCAGGTGGAAGGCTTGAACTCAGAAGTTCTGAACTGCAGTAAGGCTAAAGCCAATCAGGCATCTATATAAAAGCTGACACCAATATGTAGCGAGCCTTAGGGGGTATGAGAGCCTAGGAGGCCCCTAGCCTGCTTAAGGAGAGAAAAACTAGCCCAGATTAGAAATGGAGCAGGTCAAAGTGTCTGTGCAAGGGGTGGGGAACCTTGGGCATGAAGGTCACATGTGGCTCTCTAGGTCCTCAAGTGTGGCCCTTTGACTAACTGATCCAAAGGGCTGCACTTGAGGACCTAGAAGGTCACATGAGGCCACAGTTTCCCTGCCCTTTGTCTGTGCTAATCAGTAGTGGAATGAGGATCCTAAGGGAATCTATACCTCCAGCCTAGGAAGATGAGGAGAATTATTAACTCATTCATTCAGCTAGTCAGTTGATCGTCAGTCAGTCATTCAGTCAGAAATGATCAAATGAATAGACAAATGGATGAGCAAATAAATTAAGATAAATAAAACAAGATGATCTTGAAATCAGATAGACTAAAACATTTATTGTCAATATGAAGTTGAGAAGAGGAAAAATGTATCTGCAAGTTGCAATGGGTACATTTTTTTCCCCAAAATTCAGAAGTCTTTTTAGGCAAAAGAATAAGAAGTATCTATATTGCTGAAGATTATTTATTTATAACAAAGAATCAAGCAATTCTCCCTAAAAATTACTGACAAAACAGGAATGACACAGAAGGTGGAGGTTTACGGACAAAACAGTTGAAAATATAGGCAGGTATATTCAGAATTACTTGTTCTAGTCCACCGCCAACCCCACTGCTGCTGCCTAGCCCCACCAACATCACAACTCCTCCCTGTTATTCGCTCCTCTCAGCTGTCCCAGATTTGCCAATCATTCTTTTAAGAGACCAACCTCTCTTCAACAGGTCCCAACAGACCCATCCATGTGCCAGGATGCCCGAAGGGTGTATTAAGATCCTCATACATGCATTTTATTGTCCAAGACTCCTCCTATTTAAATTTCTGAGGGCTTAGGACAAAATCTAGCATCCTCATTAAAAAAAAAAAGTAGCATGTCATAGAGGGAAGAGCAGCAAACACAGAACTAAAAAACCAGAGACGGTAGTGATGATGATGGAACATTTACACAGCACTTTAACTATGTGCCAGGTGCTGCAATAGCACAGGACCACCCAGCATGGCATGCCCACATCAAAGAAAGCACTGTGCTCTATGAGCAAAGCAGATTTGCGGTAGGTCAAAGAAATGGGATATGCACAAATTTAGAGCCATTTCCATTCCACATATTCATATGGATGATTTGTGCCTGCCCCGTGGTAGAACCTTCCACCAGGCATAGTCAGAGGCACTGACCCCTGACATCATGGCTTCATTCTGGTCCTCTCTGGGGACAAAGAACAATGGAAAATGAACTATGTGCCAGGAGTTAGAAATACTTTAGAAACAGTATCTCATTTGATCTTCATAATAATTCTGAGAGGCAGGTATAGTATTATCCAGATTTTATAATTGAGGCAACTGAAGCAGAGGTTAAATGCCAGCCCAAGGTCACACATGATATGGTAGATAAGACTGCTGGAGTGGTACCCAGGAATTACTGTGTTCAAATCCTACCTCTCACTGTAAGTAGATATGTGTCCACAGACAAATCTTACAATCTCTCTGAGTCTTAGTTTCCATTTTTATAAAATTGTGTATAAAACAGCCTTTGATCCTTCTCAAGTATGTTTTGAGACTCAAATGTCATAATGTGTGGAAAATATTCTGTAAATCTTAAAGCACTATAGGTATTAGCTATGATTATTACCCAACTCATAGTTTTTCGATAGCATTTTGCAACACACAAAATGCCACATATATGCAAGTTCTATATTCTCTACATTTTATCCATACCGCTCTACTGGTCATTTTTGATACATAATATTCCATTCCCCAACTCCAAGCCTTTGCATAGGCTTAGACCTGGAGTAAACTTACTCACTGTCTCATGCTCTCCTCCCACCCCCAAATCCCACTTAATGATTCACCTATTGGAATCACTAGCTTCTTTGAAGCTTTGGCTCAGGTGAAATCTACATGAACTCTTTCCTGAGCTCTATTTGAGTTATCACTATTCACTCAGAAATTACTTCTTACTTACTTTTCTACATAATACTTATTCATCTGTGTGCTCCCTTTATACGTACTCATCTGCCTCCCTCCTTCCACCAATACTGAGAAAAATATAAGCTGTTTCACAACAGGCATTGTGGATTTTATCTCTGTATTCACAACACCTAGCATGATGCGTTGCCTATAAGCAGGTACTTAATAAATGCTTCAGAAATTAAACGGAAGCTATTATTAATACCACCCTGTTTGGCTAAAGCCAAAGTATTGCCCTTTCTAAGAAGAAATATAACATAATAGAAAAAGCCTTAGGCTATAGTTTAGGAGTCAGAAAAACTTGGGTATTGTTCTTTTTCTAATAATAAATCACATGACCCTGGACAAGTCACTTCTTTCTCTAGACCTCAGTTTTTCTAATCTTTTAATTTAGAGGGTTAGAATACAAGTTTTTTAAGCTCACTTCAATTCTAAAAGTTAGGTGTATTTCCTCATGAAAACCTTTCAAATTTATGAAGATTAATCCCATCACCTGTTCCTTTCTCTGACTTTATTTCCCTTATTACAGGTATTGGGATATTTTCTAGGTTAACTTCTCCTGTTGACGTCTTGGGAGAAGAGAAGAACCTTTTTTCCAATAGAACCAGAATAGACTTATGTTATCTAGAAATTTCTAAAATTTTTAAAGAGTCCCGTTATGACCAAAGAAAGGATTTTTATTTTCTTTGAAATGAAAGGATTTTCAAAGAAAATCCAAAACTTTGACTTTCCATGGAGTTCAATATAATAGGATTTTACTTATATAATTAAAGAATGGTCAATGAATAAATGTTAAAATGTAAAATGTAAAAATATCATTCCACAACTCCAAAGTACAAATCACAAATTACAAATCACAAAAGTCATATATTATGTAAAGTGACAGTTTTTAGAGAAATAGTGGTCACCAGATCACATTCCCAGTATATTAGAATGGCAACACTGTGACTGTCTCACATCGGCAAGGAGAGTCTTCATGCTAGAAATTAATGAAGAGGGAAGTTAAAAATGTGTCAGAAGAGGCATTTGTACTTAGCCTTACGTACATCTATATGCTTCTGAATCTTATGAATTCACTGAAGTCACTTTAAATCTCCAAAAACTATCCAGATCCATCTATCCAATAAAGGTACTGCATAATTTTAATAAAGACATGAGAAGCTTGGTTTTACCCCCACCACTAAGGTACTTCTGTGCTTGTTTCTAAACAATCAATTGATTAATCAACAATTTATTAAGTGTTTACCATATGTCAGAAATAAGAACTGGGGATACACAAAGATAAAGATAAAGTTCTAGAAGACAACACATTCACAGACATATGCATAAATAACATATACAAAATCAATATAAGATAATTTTAGTAGGGAAAACACTACCAGTTGAGGGTGGGGGAGAGGGTGAAGGGACTCAGGAAAAGGTTCACCTAAAAGGAGACACATGAGCTGATTCTTGAAAGACCAAGGATTCCAAGAGGTTTCAGTGAAGAGGGACTGCCTTGCGGGTCAGAGTCAGCCAACGCAAAGGCACAGAGATGGGTTTTGTTCATGGGACACAGCAGTATGTTTGGATCAGAGAGTGTGATACAAAGAGGTCAAGTTGTGATAAAGATTAGGGACAAAATTTCAAAAGTCTCTTTAAATACCATGTAGACTTTGATAAGAAAAAGGAAATAAGAAAATCTGTTGATTATAAACACAGACACACAAATACACACAAACACACACACACACGCACACACACAAAGGGTATGTACCCTAAAAGGTTTCTGAGACTGATGTAACAATATTTAACATTAACATGTAAAGTAGATATATTATAACTATATATTTTCTATGTGGAAAAGCATAAATTTTAATATTTGGAGCGCTAATTAAAACACTGCTATCAAATGAAACAAAAATATGAAATCACTAAATTGTTCACTCTTCTAAGAGAAAAAGACAAAAGAGATTGTTGAAGGGAGTAAGTGAAATTATATTTCAATCAAAAGTTATAAGAAAATATGAAAGGACTATAATCTTAAAATTATTATTCCTCAATCAGGTGTCAACCTCTTTATCCATACCCAGAAGCAGCTGCACGATGAGTAATTCAACAAAAAGCACAACAACTGCATAGTCTCAGAAGGGCAAAAACCAACACATGGCTGCTTGGCTAAAAGTCCAGGTGAGTCCACTTTTTCCAAATGGTGCATTACTACATGAATTTAGAGATATCTATAATTACACACACACAAAAGCTAACAAAACTCATTTCCCCAAGAACACAGTTATTGTCTGTCATTTCCCATTCCTTCCACACCACCAAACACCAATGTCATTATAAAGGTGTTCCACTGTAGTTTAAATTTATTAAAAGGCTGGCAAATAAGACTGTGATAATGGTAGCCATTTTATTGTTTTACTATTTATTTCAATGGTGCTACTTTAAAACTTTTAGGTGAAATTCATTTTTTGGCATCCCAGTTTTAATAGCCAGAATTTAAAAATTACAAAATGATGGCTAGTATTATGTTGTTGTTCAAGCAATGGAGAACCTACCAACTAAAATATTAATTGGTTCAGAGATCTAACTTCTAATATGAGAACCTCTGCCAATAAGCATTATAACATCAGCAAAACCCTATGCTATATCTATACATATTTGTAATGGGCTTTGTTTTTTCTTGTGTTCTCAATGGGTGGAAGAAGAGGAGAGAATTTGGAAATGAAAATAGATTAAAAATGATTTAAAGAAAAAAAATTCTATGCCGAAGCACCAACAGAATCAATAGAAGAAATAAAAACAGCTTTATGAATCAGCTATGAAACTACAAAAACACTAAGAAATCAAGTAAGAAGTATAAGTACAAATATGTAACCTAGCTACATATGCATATCAATTTATAGTATGATTAATATTTGAAATAAGGAAAAATACATAGTAAAGTAAAATATTTTAATAAATAGTTTCATTTTGAACAGCAATTACTGATGAATATAACAATATACATTAAGGATTTTTTTAAACTTTCTAAGTAGAGAATATAGAATTGATTTTATCATACTTCTTTTTAAATAAGAGAAATAAAGAGAAAAATATTTTAGCTAATAGCATATGGAAAATACTTCTCAAAAGGATCCTACTTTTGTTGACAGGCAACATTAAATTTGAAAAGCATTGTCGTTAAAATAAGTTGGCATCTTCATAAACTATTTTGAAGATATTTTGTACACCTAAATGAAGTACACATTCTCTCACAATCCTAAGGAATTTCCATAATATTATATTTCAATATTAATGGCTTTAAGTCGCGAACAAACAGGACTATCAAGAAAATGCACAACAGTAAAATAGAGATGGATATTTGGTGCCCTCTGCTGTCCTACTGCTGTCATTAAAAGTTACTAAGAAAACATTTTTAAATGAATTCCTTTCTATAATATAATCATTTAATTCTCAAAGCAAAACACAGGCAAGATTTAGGCAGAATGCTATCAAGTAGATATGATCTAATCACTGGAGTGATCATTTCATTTACTCTTTTGGTTTTCATTAAGGGAAGTGATTTTCACAAGAACTCACTTCATGGCAGGGCATGGAGGCTTGTGGGCCACCCTGACAGTGAGACGGACAGACTGACTCAAGTCTTTTTTACAACACTAGCTCTGGGAACATCAGAAAGTCACTTGGCCCTTCAGGGCCCCAAGTAACACTCTAAAATGATAAGTTTCAGAGGGGACAGTTTGTCAACCTGCATCAATAAAAGTTTTCCTATCAGGAGTTCCCCAAATAGATCCAGACTATTCTCCTACAAGAGACAAGTATTAAATTGGTTGATGAATTAAAGATTACTATAAAAGGAATGCCTTATGTGTGCAATTTTTTTGTCTTACAATATGAGAAAACTACTCCTTAGCTAAATATTTAGCAGTTTATGTGGAAATCTTTCAATTCATTTCAAATATACAAAGTGGAAGAAAAAAATTTAGTAAAGTTGCACCTAAGTAACTTGAGAACATCAGTTTATGACAAGAATGTATTGAGATCTTGCTACAATACTGGCACTGAATTGGATCTAATTTAACTCTAATTTTAATTCAATAAGTAAAGTACTAAGCTGGAAACAGCCCTTGCTCTCAAGAAACTTACATTCTACTAATGGGATTATAACATGTACTCACAGATAAAGAGTAGATCATTGGAAGATGGAAAGGGAATTGAAGATTAAGAATGTAATGACCTTATGTAAGAGAAAAACTGACCTCAGTCTTAAAGTAAGCTAAGATTTTAAAATGTACAGTTAAGCATGGACTGTGTTCCAAGCAAAGGAAACAGCCTGTACAGAGGCAGAGGACAAAGGAACGCCAAGTTCAGGGAAAACATCCCTGGAATGTAGAAACCATCAACAAGAGTAGAAGAGTAATGTGAAAAAAGTCTGAAAAGGTAGGCTGAAGCCAGAGTGTAGAGAATACCAAATACATGCCAAGCTGCAGAGTTTGAATTGTATCTGAAAGGCAACTGGAAAATGATAAAAGATTTCTGAGCAAGGAATGGCATGATCAGATCTGTGTCTTAGCAAGATTGTTTTAGCAACTGTGTGGACAATGAATCAGAGAAGGGAAAGACTGATTCTGAGGCTCATGAAATGGTCCCGACTACTCAGAGACTAGAGGGCTAAAATAGGGTGATGGACATCTAAGTGAAAAGAAGATGACTGAGGTGAAAACCTATAAACATTCAACTAAGACTTGGCAACTGATGAGACATGGGAAAGGCAGAGAGAAGAGTCAGAATGATCCTGAGATTGTGAACCTGAGTGAATGGAAGGATGTGGTGGTGTTCCATAAAGAAAAAGTGATCAAGTATGTGAGGAAGTAGGGTACATCATCAGATGTGTTTGAACATGCTGAATTTGAAACAATTATGAGACATCAAGGGAAATTAGACTTAGCAAAGTTCAACTGTACTTTTCACCAACCAATATTTTTTCCTCCTGTAGCACATTGTTGCTTCCTCTTAGCTGCAATGGATTGTTACTGTGTGTCTGTGTCTGTCCTTCGTTTTCGAAGAAGACCATGCCATCAGAAAAATGATGACATGACTTGCCCTTGAGTTTGCTTTGAGTGAGGAAGGGTTATGTAAGGTCACCAGCCTCACTTTCTCCTCCTGAGTCATCTGGATCCAGTGAGCAGATATTCATCAGGATGACTAGAAAAGGCCCAGGATGCATTGGGAGACCTTGGCCTATTCAGGTACTGACTTAGGGTAAGGTAAGGCCATTCATTGAATAGGCCTGTCTAAGAAGTAATCAGGGAATGGCTCCTTTAATGACCAAAAGAAAAATAAGTAAATCAAGCTAAGAGGGAAAGAGCAAGAGTTAATATTGATAATGACTGTGAAGCCAGGAGGGTTCAGAAAGTAGCCATTAAGTGGAGTTTGGGCAGGGACCTATTGGTATGCAATATATGGATTTTAAAGCCGAGGGAGGGAGGCAGAACAAGGGAGAGGAGAGTGAGGAGAGGGAGAGAGAGAGAGGGAGGGAGAGGGAGAGAGGGAGAGAGAGGGAGAGAGAGGGAGAGAGGGAGAGAGAGGAGGAGAGGGAAAAGGAGGGGGAGAGGGAAAGGGAGGGGGAGAGGGAGAGAGAGAGAGAAATCTGGCCTATAACCCCAAGTTAACTGGGGGTCCTCTGGCCATCCAAATTTACCTTCCTTTAGCGAGAAGGAAGGGGGGAACAGAAGGGAGCAGATGAAGTGTTACCCAGCTATCTGAGTCCCCATTCAGGCAGCTTGGTCTACTCACAGGGTTGTGCTCATACTTCATTTTCAAAGACCATGACATCAGAGAAATGATGACATGACTTGTCCTTGACTTTGTTTTGAGTGAGAGAGGGCTGTGCAACGTCACCAGTCTTACTATCCCCTCCTGAGCAATCTGGATTGTTACTAATAATTAGTCTACTGATGAAGACGTTGATACTTGATAGAGAATGATATTTTTAAAATCATACCCCTTTCATTTCCTTATAGTTTCTACTTAAACTACAATTTTCCATTACTACCTTCAACATATATGTCAATACTTCTATGGCATTACCTATTATAAAGTGGACAAATTAATTGGGTAGGACTGGAATTCAAGGCAGAAATTAAGATTGGATATAAATAGATTGGGATAGGATATATCTAACTTGGCACATGGAAAGAGCACTGGATTTGGAGTTGGAGACCTTGGATTCCACTCCAAGCTCTGCCCCTTACTGGCTCTTAGTGCCCTTAAAGAAAATACTTGAGCTCTCTAAGACTCAATTTTTTCATCTACAAAATGATGATGATGTCTGAGATTCCAATGAACTTCAGTGTGCCATGAGTCAAATAAATACCTTACCCACTAGGCTCCTGAATCTACCTCAAATTGATATTCTAAAAATGCTGTGAAAGGAGAAAGGATTATGAAATTTCTAGATAATACACATACTTTACTCTAACAACTGGCACACCCACCTCAGGTATGACAGAATTTGTAGGAAATCAATGCAAAGCAGCAGAACTAGAAACAAATAAGGGGATCATGTAACAGAAAAAGGCAAATCAAATGTCTAGGAATTTATAGGTTCTTAAATCTAGAACTTAGAGTGATCTCAGAGGCTATCTAGTTTAAGCCCCTAATTTTACAGATGAGGAAACTGAGGCCTGAGTAGAGTCAATGAATTGCCTCTGGTGACAGGAGTATTAAGCATCAAAAGTGGGATATGAAACCAGACCTTCTCACCATAGAACCAGTCTAAGCCCCCTTCATGGTGACTTCCCACCCCATTCCACAAATCCCAATCTCAGGTTTTAGAAACATTGTTCTTAGCTTTTCCACGTGCAGATTGTTCCCCTGATTTTTTTACTAAAGGCATTGAACAATCAGCAGGTTTTAAAGGTCCTCTTCAAATTAGGTAAGGAATGCCTTACAACACAACTGTATCATTTCAGAGCAGCAGTTCAATCTATGCTGTCAAATACCCATCTCCTCTTTCATTTCTCCTCCCCATATTCCCAGTCAAAACTCCTACCCCCTGAAAGTGATGTTGATATGATTAGAGGCCGCATGCAGGACTGATTGGTTCAACCTTGACCTGGATGTTTATGTCTAAGAACTTATCTCCATTGATGAATGGTGACAGTATTTATAAATAGGAAGCCTTCAGAAATTTCTAACTAATTTCAGATTTTTATACTTTTCTTCCTTATCCACATCCTTGAATATCTAACCCTCTCTTCCACCAGGGAGTGCCCAATCCTTCCTAAAGTTATCCATTTCTACTGAGAGCATTACCATTCTCCCAGTCACCAGGGTTCACATCCCTGCTTTTTCCCTGTTTCATCTTCTATATCTAATCAGTTACATCTATTCTCTCTCCAGATGTCTTGAATTCACCTGCTTCTTCAATTACGTTGTCTGTACCATACCTTAGTCTGCCATAATCTCTCCTTTTTGTAAAACACTGATGTAATTATAGTATTCCCTTACACAAAAAGCTTTGTTGGCTTCCTACTGTCTCTGAGATAAAACACAAACATAACAGTCTGTCATTTAAAGTCTTCTCCAATCTTGCTTTACAATCTTACAATCTTGGGGCAGCTAGATGGTGCAACGGATAGAGTGCCTGGTCTGAAGACTCATCTTCCTGAGTTCAAATCTGGCCTCAGACATTTATTAGCTGTGTGACCCTGGGCAAGTCACTCAGTTCCTCATCTATAAAATAAGTTGATGAAGGACATGGCAAACTACTCCAGTAACTTTTCCAAGAAAATCCCAAATGGGGTCACAGAGTAGGATATGACTGAAAAACAACCAAACACGACAATCTTGCCACTGTTTACATTTCCAGCTTTATTTCATTTGTGAACTAGATGTGCATGACATTCCATCTCCCATGCCTCTCTGCTCAGGTGACTCCCATGTCTTCATCTTCATCTCCACCTCAGGGGAATCCTAGCTTTCTCCAAAGCATGGCTCAGGCACCACCAACTACAAAAGTCCTTTGCAAATTCTCTAGTTGCTAGCGTTCTTTCCTTTTTGAAGTCATTTTGCATGTTCTTCTGGTATGCACATTATGTCCCCAGGGAGAATGTAAGGTCCATAAAGGCAAGGATTTTTCTTTTGTCTTTGTATTCCCAGCATTAAGAATAATTGTGCTTTCCATAAACTAGATGTTTAATAAATGGTTTTCTAACTGAATATCATATAGTCTACATCATTTCTTGATTTTCCTTGCAAGTGGCTCTTTAAACCATAAAAGACTCACTTAACAACAATTACCACAGCTGTTATATGGGCAAAAGGGAAAACTGACAGAGCTAGATGGAAATGTAAAAGATGTCCTGCATGACCTTCTACAATCCCATCTCTGCAATAACTATAAACTACTGCCAGGCTACCAAAAAAGCAAACAAAGTAACTAACCACAAGACTGAATATGAACTGTCACCAATCAGTAAATTTTTTTCAATTCCAATTTTACTGATTATTATCAATAACAGAAAAGTTCATATTTATACAGCACTGTATCATTCACAAAGTAATTACCTCAACAATCCTGGATAGAAGGTAGTTTGAATATTGCTATTTGCATTTTACAAATGAGAAAACAGACTCAAAGACACTAACACACGTGCCTCAAGGTCATACATCCATTAAATATATTAAATATTAAATATACAAAGCCTGGAGATCATCTACACAGATGTGATCACTGAAATTATGGGAGTAAATAAAGTCACTTGCAAAAGAAAAAAGAAGAGAGCAAAGTACAAAGCCTTGGGGACATCCGTCTTTAGAAGTGAGGTGGAAGAAGTGGGAAATGATGAAGGAAACAGAACAAAACAAGTGATTCAAGAAGTAAGAGAACCACAACAAGAGAGTTCAACAGGCTTCAAAGGAAGAGGGAATGTCAAGAAGGAAATAGTGGCCAATAATTTCTACAGATACCAAAAGGGCAAGAGAAATAAGTACAGAAAAACAAAGCCATTGAATTTGGCAATAAGAAGGTTCTTCTAGACTTAGGAGAGAACAATGTGAGGAGAAGAGAGAGGATGGAATTCTCAGTGGCCATTAATATGTTAATAGTGGAACAGAAGATGGCACTTTCTAAGGAAGGAAGAAGAAAATAAGATGATACTTCCAAAAGACAGCAATGTCAAAAGAATACTAATTTTTTGGACAGCAAAGATGTTCATAGGAAAAGGGAATGAAAAAAAAATAAAGAAAAAACCAGGAAACACATGAATATAAAAGTCTTGCTCTTAGATACTGCTTTAAAAACTTCTCTGATTGAGGTTGGGGAGGAGCAGGTCTCTCACAGGCATAGTCAAATTTTTTAAGTTTAAGTTTAAAAAATGTCAAATCAAATCCTACCTAACTCAGCACTAAATCCAAACAGCACTAAGTCAGGTACTAAGCTTTGGTAAAGCTTTAAACAAGGAATTAGGATATTTTTTAATTAAAGTTTCGTAACTTAAAATGAATATCCTAAAAAATAATTATCTAATTCTTTTTAACTTTTGAGTTTGGACAACAATTTAGAAGAAAAAAAAGATGTCCTCTCCACACTACATGATGCTTTAATTTTTTAGTGAACTAGAAGAGATAAATTGTTCTTTTTTAAAAAAAGAAAGAAAAAACTCAATGCCTTGTCACATTTTTTATCAGAATCATCACTACATCTACATCTCAACCAAACTGTTGAGAAATAATTTTAAGTTCCCACATAAGAATGTGAAATATTATACAAAAAGTCTGGTGAAATCTGGTGCCTGAAGAGGTTAAAGCCTAAAATCCAGCTAGGACTTCATTTCTCTCAGAAGAGAACCAGTTGATTTAAGTGAGACAGAAAAGGAATTATGATGCACCTCAAGTTTAAAGGCCCTTAGTAATTTTTAAAAATCAGTTATATACTACCCACTTAGCATGATTTGGGATCATAAAACTTGACAGTCAAGGTAACTACATAATAGAGAATGAGAGAAAAATGTGTCAAAAACTTCAAAAGAAAATAAAATTTCTCTAATAAATTCAATGCAATAGAAATTATCTCCTTTAAGGTACACAAGGAATTCTGTCTGGCTAATATCAATCCTTAAAGTTAAATAATTTGATAACAGATATAAATGCACATAAAGAAGTATAGTTTACAGCAGAATGGAGGAATTACTTCTAAACAGAAGAATGAGATTAGTTATCATTGAGGAATTAAAATCTGAAATGGGCTTTGAAGGATGAGTAGAAACCTGACACGCAAAGATAAGGAGGAAGAACATTCCAAGAAGAGGAAACAAAGGATAAAGATAGAAAGCAAAGCATAACATAGAACTCAGAGCTGGAGGGATCAAGAATCACATAGTCTTTCTTACTTTACAGATGAAAAGCAACCCAAAAGGGGATTGTTATGTGAATATAAATAACATTATAGTGGTAGAAATGACATGTAGAAAGGGAGTGGAAAAAGTCAAAGATTACACAAGATTTCAAACTTTAGAGGATGCCGATATCAAAAAAGGAAATGAAATTAAGAAAAAGGAATATATTTCAAGAAGAAAAAACTTCTGTTTGAGGCATCTTGATTTTGAAATAATAATGAAAGATTAAGATGTAAATATCCAACAAAGGGTCTTCTAAAAAGATGCCAGGGGAGAGATCAAGATTTGAAATCATCCAAAGGAGAAACTGCTGAAACCAAAGTAAGAGGGTTTAAAGAGAAGACAAAAAACAGAAAACCTGCCAATGGCAGGAGGAAAAAAATAAAGACAGTGAAGGAACAGTCAAAGACGCAGAATGAAAACCTGAAGATTATGGCACAATGAAAGCCAAAAAAAAGAGAAGGAAAAACTTAGTAGAAAAGTAAAAGACAAGAAAGACAAAAATACTGCCATCTTCAACTCTGCTATACCTAAAACATCATGATTGATGTTTATAACAATGACCAAATTGTAAAGAAAAATGTTCAGTAATATTCCATAGAACCAACAATTCAGATAAGTATACAATCCATTTCAGAAGAAAAGTCAACCCTTCAAGGTTACAAATAGTCAGAGCTTTGCTATCTGACAGAAGCTTGAAGTAAAGCCATGGAACTGAGGAGATATCTAGAAAGGTAAGTGGTCCCCAACCTTTTTCTCAAACTAGGAACCTTTACACATAAATCAAAAATTTCATGGATATCTACGAGACAGTAGTTAGAGTATAAGAATTTATTTTAAAAATAGATGATGGCAAAAAACTTATAAATTATGTTTTTAAATAAAGTTCTATTTTATTAATCATAGTAACGCTTTCATACATTCAAAAAACAAAAGTACCCCCCTATCCAGTGAGCCAGCACTTGGAGCAAATTACAAAGTGGGGTGGGGGAAGCAGCTGAACAAAAAACTAATCAACGATGTCAAGTCAGAGTAGTATACGCATGGCTTCACAACCAAAGTCGCCCACACCTCTATAAAGAAGGGAGAATGAAGGTGCATTTTCTCATTCCATCTCTGGGACCAAACATGATCAACATAATTACACAGCATTCAGTTTACAATTTTATTCTTGTGTCTCATTCACATTGTTACAGTCTTGGTGTATACTGTTTTTCCTGGTTCAATTTATTTCATGTTACATTACTTCCTATCAATCTTCTCATGTTTCTCTAAGGTCTTTATATTCATTGGCTATTGGCTTCTTAGAGCAAAGGTGCACAAAAACAACAGAAGTATATATATGTGTGTGAGACGTTATGTAAGTCATATGCCATATTTTATGAGAACTAAAGAACGTGGCACGCATAACCTCAAGGGAACTGAGCTCCACAGTCTGAGAGATATGGATATAAAACTGGTCTGTTTCCTGACAAATGTCAACATTTGGGATGGCATCATACAACTTTGCCCTAATTTCTCTTCCTGTAATTCATCCCAATATAAAAGGAACTAAATTAATTTGATAGAATTGCTAGTTCTCATAGCCACTACTGTTATTTGTGGAGTAAGAAAAGTGTGATCAACAACTATGTGACAGTAGAGTTTTAAGATCTTTCAATGCTCTTCTACTTTCTGGTATTAAAGTCAACAAATAACTATCTTCACATGACTCAGGCACCACAAGACTTCTTTTCCAAATTCAGTCTTCTTCCTATGCTATCTGAAAAATGGATCTTGAAACTACGAGTAATTTAGTGAACCACTAAGAAGTTTCATATGTCAAGACAATGGTAGCCTATGAGCCTTTACCTGTTCAAAGATTTTCTCTCAGCTGTTAAGCCTTCCAGGATCTCCTCTGTCCCAGACAAAGGGGCTCTTTGTTTCTCCTCAGAGTTATCTAGAGGACATTATCTGGATCACTACTTTACCCCATTACGCTCAAATATATGTATATGTAATTTTCTCCCAAGGGAAGAATTTAAAAGTTTACCATGATGAAAAGCACTGAGTTAAGTACTAGGACACAAAGAAAGGCAAAAAACCAAAACCAAACAAAATGCACAGCTCAATAGGAACTCCTCAAGGAGTGAAGACAACATGTGAACAACTATACGCATATAACACATATACCAAGGAAACAGAAGGTAATCTGAGAAGGGATATTGTTAGGAACTCGGCAGGGAGAGGGTGTGAAAAGGACTGAGAAAACTTTCTACTGAAGGTAGAATTTGACCTGGGTCTTGAAGGAAGTCAGAGAAACTAGGAGACAGAGGTGAGGGGGTAGAGTAACCCAGTGGAGGGGAAAGACACACAAAGGTGTTGATATGGAGAAGAGATAGCCATGTTTGAGAAATTGCTGGATTTAGAGTATATGGGAGAGAGTAAAGTATGAGAAGAATGAAAAGGCAGAAGAGGCCACACCGTGAGGAGATCTAAATGCCAAACCAAAGTGTTTATATTTGATCCTAAAGATAAAAGGAAGCTACTAGAGCTCCTTGAGAAGGAGAATGACAGTCACAACTACACTTTAGAAAAATCAACTTTTTTGCAGGTGAGCAGATGATAGATTGAAGTGCGAAAAGGCTTGAGGAAGGGAGACCAGTTAGAAGGCAACAATAGGCTAGGCAAGAGACAATAAGGGCCTGAATAGACTGCAAACTATCCAAGGGCACAAGTAACACAATGAATTTCACAAAGCATCTGTTTAATTAATGTTTGTGATATTGGACTGAATGACTTGGGAATTGGTTCTAAAAAACTTAAATCTGCATTTAAACGATTCTAACCCTAACCCTAACCCTCGATATAATGAACAACCTATTGTGTGCATATGATCTTCACATATACTTAGCATAGTTCTGGAATATAGTACTAAACAACTATTCTCATCAAAAGTCATAAGAAGTCAGTCCACCTGAAAAAGTCCAATTTGCTAACCATAAAGTCTTTTTTTAATTGCTCCCTCCAACCAAAAAAAAAAAAAAACATTCCCCTTTCTCTGGGAAATTAGAATTCTCAATTAAAATAATTTGAAGTGTTTGTGCTGATTTAATTTTGCAAAGAGAAGGCAGACAGGATGTTCTTAATAGGTGGGACTTGACTCCTAAATTGCTTTTTCCACACTACTCATACAGAGCAAACCTACTGACCTTTTAGAATACAGTCCCTTCATTTTCCCAGTCTCTTTCCTAATGAGGCAATAAAGTGAGATATATAAAGCAATGATAAGACATCCTGATGATTTTCCAATTTTGTCATTGCTTTTTCTTCTGTTTATCTGAGTAACAAGAATGGATTCTCATAACAATGCTCCCTACCGCATCATTCCCATGCTTACCCAACTCCAGACATTGTGTGACCCTCCTCATATGACTTCAACATTTGACTTAAAATTCTTCTATCTATCCTAGACCCTGCCTTAGTGTCTTCAAAATCCTAATTATTTAGCTTTCTAATATACTAGTACTATCATGCATTGTGCTATTGCTAGTGACACAAAATTTAAAAGCAGATCCTATCCCTATGGAACTCACATTCTAAAGGATGTTACAAAACATATACAAATGCATGAATAAAAATACTTTTAGAGGGACAAGAGCACTAAAAAATGAGATCAGGAAAAGCTCTCCTCAGAGGTGGAACAATGGTACCTGAACAGATACATGAAGGAAGTTAATGATAATAAGAGGCAAAGATGTACAGCTTTAGGCAAAAATAGAGAGAAAGAGCATTTAGGATGACAAATTTGTAAAGCAGCCAGGTTAGCTTGCTTACAACTTAGAAAGTGTGAAAAGAAGTAATGAGAACTAAGTCTGGAAAAATAGGCTGGGGCCAGGCTGTAAAGAGTCTTAAATTTCAAATGCTTTAATTTGTATTTTTTTTCCTAAGAGTCAATAGGGAGCTAAGGATTTCTGAGCAGGGAAATGACATGCTCAGGGCTGTGCTTTAAGAAGGAAAATTTAGCACCTGTGTGATGAATGGCAAAGGAGAACCTGAAAGCCATGAGATTCATTGCAATAGTCCAGGCAACACTGGTAAGGGCTTAAAATAGTATAGCGGGCTTGTGAGTAGATAGAAAGGCATGAATCCAAGACATTCAAGAAATGTCTATAAAACTTGTCAACTGATTAGATATGTGCAGGGAGAGAAAAGAATGAGTCAAACATGACTAAGGTTGAAGACCTAGATGAATGAAAAGATGATAATGCCAACAGAAACAGGAGAGCTTAGAATAGGGATGGGATTTAAGGGGAAAAGATGAGTTCCAATTTGGATATGTTGAGTTTGAGATGCCAACAGTATATTCAGGTAGGTATGTTAAGCAGGCAATTAGCAAAGTAGGACTAGAGTTAATTTCTATTTCATCTCACTTAAAAGCATAGCCATGCATTGGAGGGACCACATCTTTCACTCATGCATTTAACAGTATACAGAATTCTGTACTAGGTAATAGGGTAGACATACAGTTTGGGATCATCACAAGAAACTTCTCAAATCTAAGATCCTTAACACTGACTTTCCTCTCTCCCATTCTTCTACCTCACTCATTCCATGTTTCATCCGCACCTCTCAGACTTTCCCCTCTTTATCCAGGAAGTAAAACCAACATTAGTAGACCCAACTCAAGATGCTCCAAGACTCTGGAATGCTGTCCTCCTTTGCCTTGCACACTGCCAGCCCAAGATTAACCCCACTGCTAGTTACCTTTCTCAAGTCCTTGTTCCAGGAAGATAAACATACCTGTAGTCTTGAAACTTAACCAACAGACTCCCTACAAATTTAGAATCTTTAAACTAAAATGGAACCAAAACACTACTCAACGATTCTTTACTCATCTAAGTTGACTCCCTACTGTATTCGCCAAAACATCTCTTCCAAATCTTTTCAACTCTCAAATTCTTAATCATAACTTGCCTCCTTCTCTGCAAGTAGAATAGATTCTTATTTTACTAAAAAAAAGTTAACCTTCAGATACCTCCCTACTTCATTGAAAAGATCAACAGTATCAGATTGCCATAGCCCCCAAAATGCCTATACTGTCATTAATTCCTATATTCACTTGTACCCTTAATTTCCTAGCACCTGCAGGACCAAATTACAACAATTAGATTCTTTCTCCTCTACCAACAAAAAAAAAAAATTCAAATCTGCCCCTCAAAAAAATAAAAGAAAAAACTCTCTCAACCCAACTATGCTTTCCAAACCAGCTTTTCTCCTTCCATATACTACCAAGATTTTTTTTTAAACAAAAGTTTCATTGATGCTCTTTTCTTGCACCATTGTAACTTTCTAATGACCTCTATTTCTATCTGAATCCCTCTTCACAACAATTAACTACACTCAAGCAAAACAAATAAATACAGGCCATGTCTGCAAATGTTTGCTTTTTTCCACACCTCTGGGGCATCATCTCTCTGCTGAGAGGCAAGAGGCATGGTTCACCAAAAGTCTTCTGAAATCATGACTTCACACAGCATTCATAAGAGTTCTGAAGTCTTTAAATACTGTTTTTCTTTCCATTAGTGTTCATCATGGAAACTGTTCTAGTCCTGCTTATTTCACTTTTCCCTCTCCTTCTCCCTGTCCCATCGCTAATGATCGCACTGTATCCTATTCCATTCCACACCCCTGTTTAGGTGTAGAGAGTGAGAATAAGGGAATTTCTTGATTTCAAGGCTCCACTGGTGTGATTCTCCTTCCCTTAGAGACTATTAACAACTACATTGTGAGGGTCAAATTTTTCCAAACATCACAGACTGGAACTTGAAAGATATTTTCTCCTACAAACAAACATTTTAAATTGATGGTTTCCCAAGCCTGTGTAAAAAGGTTTACTTAACCCACAATACTGATGAAGGACTTAAACATGTCCAACAGTATTACTTTATACTCTGTAATTTTATACTACCATGTTCTTCACTGTAAATAGACAAGAGCTTATGTAAACTGACAGCTAAACCCAGAGACCTACAAGCCTAATAAGTTTGAACTCCCTCTACAATACATCTATTATCAAGTGGTTGTCCAACCTTTGTTTAAAGACATCCAATGGCAGTGAATCCAGGGGCTCCCAAGGTTATCCATCATCTCTGAATGAGATAGCTCTAAATGTCAGGAAGTTTTTCTTAATCCAAAGTAAAAATTTGCCTTTATGTAACTCCAACCTAGTTGCCCCTAGTTCTGCATTAGGAGCCATGAAGGAAAATGTCTAATTCCACTTACATGTAATGATTCATCAAATACTTGAAAATACTTATAATGTATCCCATAAATCTCTAAACATCCCCATTTCCTTCAAGCAATCTTCACATTATATTATCTTTAGGTCTTAGCCAATCCAATTTGCTGTGCTTTGGACAATGTCTACCTTTTAAATGTGTTTCCTAAAATGTGCTACCCAAAATTGAACACAATAATAGAGCTGCAGTTTGACTAGAGAAGAAAACAGTGGGAGAATCATTTTCCTAGCTCAAGACATTTATCTAAATAGTCTAATGCATCAATGATCACTCCTACAGAACACAAGTTCCTTGAAAATGGAATTTTTCAATTTTCTTTGTATTTCCACATCTTAGAACATATTACATATCCAACAACATACTCGAATAATAATAAAAAAAACAATGTTGACTCTACCTCCAATAATGCAACTTAAGACCCTCCATGCTAGCTCATACTGGGTGACTTTTGAATATATCCTCCCATAAATCTACTACAAGGCAGTTTGCTGTAGATCTTCTACTAGAAATAGTGATATTGCACACTCTTAAAAATCACTGCAAACATTTTCTTGTCTCCACACTTTCTTGAAGTGAGATCTTTGTTCACTACCCTTCACATGAAAAGCTTTCCTCAGAGAACTTCTCTGGCAAACTGGTCATGAGGTCATACTCCAAAATATTTTATCAGATTCCTCAAAGACCTTAATCAGTGGAAATATTTTCTCCAGGAGAGAAGACAGTAACCATTGTTTACCTTAGGAGATCATTTTCATGTTTTACCTTAGATAAAACATTTTATCTCCTATGTGCCAAGTCCTATGAGGATATAAAACTCAGACTTTTACCTAGTATGGTAATCAGACAGCAAATACATGACCTTTCATCAGAACTGTACTTAAAGCATTTCTTTATTTGATAGGGAAGAACCTTCACAAAGCCAGAGTCACTTCCATGCCACAGAAAGTCAGTGAAGTAGGACTTCAATGAAATATTTTAGACACACATGAATGAAGTAAGGTTTTTTTGAGCTTGCCACAATGTATTTCTAAAGGAAAATTAATGCTAGCTATCAAAACAGTCTAAAAATGAACTTTGTAGGATACTAGAGATGCTAGAGATTATAGAACGACCTCCTAGTTCTGTTTCTAGCTCTCAGGACTTTGACACCAAATGCCACAGCTGTCCTCTTAACCCTAGAACTTTCCCCAGGACAGGACCTTCTCACCCTGGAACCTACCTTCACCTCTCCAGCCCCCTTTATCCACTGGGGAATTTCTCCAGGTTCTTCCACTTGGGGAGGGACCAGGTCACCTATCCTTCATTCCCCTCCTGGTTCTGTTTTTGACACAAGGACTTGACCACCTTGACCTCTCACATGTACATTTCCTACCCTACCCTTTCTGGTTCTGTCACTTACTCTCATTTAAAATGTGGGCCCCTTGAGGAAAGAGAGTCTCTTTTTGATTGTATTTTTGTATCCCTACTGTTCACCACGGTGATTGCACACAAGAATCATTTAACAAAAACAATTTCTTGCCTTATCATTAAAAAGTCTCATCAAACGAAAAATGTAAATTTACAGTGCTGTTGTTGTTCGGTCATTTCAGTCATGTCCAACTCCTTCTGACACCGTTTGGGGTTTCCTTAGCAAAGCTACCAGAGTGGTTTGTCATTTCCTTCTCCAGTTCATTTTATGGATAAGGAAACCGAGGCAAACAGTTAAATGACTTGTCCAGGGTCACACAGCTAGGAAGTGTCTGAGGCAGGATTTGCACTCACAAAGATGAGGCACAGCACTCTATCCAACATGCTGCCTAAATTTGCATTTTTTATGGTAATTCCATTTTTTTAAATCTATTATCTTCAGGGTAAAAAAAAATGGCCAGTAGATTATTCATTTGTTTTTTGTGTATGAAGTAACTATTAGCCAAAGAGATTAACAACATTACTTATATAAAATATTCATGACTAACAGCTGAGAATTCTATTTCAATAAGTAAAAAAATCAGGTAATTAATGCTATACAAAATAGATATATATCTCCAATGATACCCATAATTTTATATTAGAAAACACTGCATTCTGAAAAGAAGACTATCATCTGAGTCGACTTATGGTCATGATTTTTCAGATTAAGAATTCTGTTCTTATTGTTTGTAAATTTATTCCTGAGGAGAAGAAAACTAACGTCATCCAAAGGATGGCTCATTTCTGCAATTTCACTCAGAAAGACCCATAATCGGAAGATGAGCAAACAGTGAACAAAATCCCTAGTGGTCCTGCCAGCATACATTTTTCATAAAGTGATTATCCCTTTGCAGCCTCAGCTTCTTAAGCCTTTTTCCCCTCCTATAATTGTTTTCCTGGTAGGCCAGGCAACAACTACCACTGTTACACAGGACTGAGTATGTTCACAAGCAATATATTTTACAGTACATAAGTGTAGTGTCTCTGATATCTGGTGCTTTTATCACTAATTGCACTATAAAATGTGCTATTAAAACTGGGACAACAAGACTGTAAAAAATCACATAATGGACCGTGACCACTTATAAAAGACTTTTGTAAATGTTACTGTACAATTTATTTTTTAAGTTTCTAGTCATATAATGATTTTTCTATATTTTTGTTTCGAGGATAACCTGAAGAAAGTTATTTATATTTGAAAATATACATTATTTGCCTGTCTTTCAACAAAATGCCACCAAGTTAAATGTAAAAGAAAATCTTAAACATTATGTCATATGTCCAAATCTATTACTTAATGTTAATGGTTTACAAAACATGTAACGTAAAAATCAAGGTTCCAATAGGCATCTATGTGACTCTTGCAAAGAAAATGTGGTCATGACAGACAACTTTAAATTATGACTTTTTCCATAACCCCTAAAGGACAGAAAAATGATGCAAAAACGGTTTAGACTTCTAACACCCAAAAATCATGACCAAATGTAATTGTTTAATGTTATATACTTCAGAGAAACAGAATTGGTAGGTAACAAGAAATTACCAATTACTACTGGAAATGCAAAATTACCTATGTCTTATATGTAGTCAACTCAATCATTCCTAGGCTAAATTTTCCATTTGTAAATTATAAGCCTTTTACTCATGTCACTGTTCACATTTCTAGCTCCAGAGGATAAGTAGCACATAGGGGAAAAAGTTATAAATTCAAATCAGTCATCTTAGCTACTTACTAACAGCACTGGTAAAAGGTTAAGAGAAGTGGAGATTTTAACTATTGACTCAAATAAGGTCTGGGGATTATCTCTAGATTTCAATTATCCATGCTATCCTTGTCCTTCATTCCCAGAGAGACAGCTGCATAGCAACTCTTGATAGAAAACATGAGAAGTGCCACAGAGCATATCTTACAAAGTGAATATGGACTAAAAGCTATAGGTCAAAAGAATAATTATAAAATTGATGAAAGACAATATGATTTATAGGTTTTATCTTGATTATAGGCACTATGTTAAGAAAACAGTGAGCTGAGTTCCTTGTAATTGAATGTAACAAGTAAAATTCAAACATACGTGGGGAAATTCAAGGATTCTGTTATATTCTTAAGATTAATGCTCTTAATGAAAGCAAAATGTCAGAGTTAAGACAAATGCTTAGTAATTTAAGAAATTTGCTAAATGATATTATCTCCTGAGGATACATTATCTTGGATTCGAGCATTAGCCAAAATATGTTAAAATGAGAAATGTCACCTATTCTAAAATGTTACTATTGATATTAAAAAGCCATGTGCATTAGAATATTTATAAACTTACTTCTTAAGTAAGTTTGACAATAGTATTTGAAATAATCCTAAAAGAAAGTAAGATACATTTCACAATAGTGTTCGAAATATTCCTAAAAGAAAGTAGGATATGCGGAAAACATGGAAAATGAGTTACCTTCACAACAGTTTTCATAAAGAAGTCTAAGACAAATGCTAAAAATAAAATATACTATAAAGGTATTACTAATTTAAGAACCAAGTATTTCATGTATTCATAGACAAAACTTACTTTGTCCGATGCTTCAGAAGCCAAGAGGTTAGTGGCAAGGGTTTGTAGCTTGTGATGGGCCATATTTTTTAGAGCAGCAAGACTACGTCTTGTCATAGCCTGTTTTAAATTAATAGCTGGATGACTAAGAGAATCGACTGCAGCAGGAACTGCTTCATCACAAGCATTCAAAATCTCGACTGCTGTAATGCCCATCACACAACGATCCAGCGCACCTTAAAAAAAGGAACATTTTAAGTATAATGCATCAAATCTTGATTAATTTATTTTAAATGATATATGCTATATAACACATTTTATTCTGCAACACATCTATCAGTGATTATCTCAACTATTACTCTGGACTTCCCACCTCCACCAACTTCTACTCCAATGTTCAAAACAATGGCATCATTCTCATGAGGCACTTTCACTAAGCTACAACTACCTCCCTGTAAAGTCCCTGTGTGGCTTTCCATTCCACTTCAGTTATGAACAAGAAAAAAAATCTTTACCAGGCTATCACCACATTTCCTCCACAATTACCAAGGAAATTTACTACAATAATCCTATGTGGAAAGGATGGTATTTGGTGTTGAAGGGCCTTCCCTTTCCCTCCCAACAAACGAAAAACAGTCCTTGGCCACAATATACATCACAATATAGTTGCCTGATGTTCTCTTAAACCAATTATTCTATTCCCAATCTATAAGCTTTCATTCAAGTTGACATGTATTGTTGGAAAATCCTCCCCCCACAAACTATCTCCCTTCCATTTACACAACTCACAGTCTCATTTTCAGCATAAAATTATCTTAGACTATAAGATGGGTGAATAAATGTCTCTCTGGAGCCATTTCCGTAGCTAAACTTGACCATTCCCAAGATTCTACCTAAATTCAGTCTATTTCTAAATGTCCTTATAAAAAAAAGGAATATTTCAAAATACATATTGACTCTTTCTTTCATATATATGCCCTGTTTTTAGCTGCCCATTTAATGTAATTGAATAAACATTCATTAAGCACATTCAAAGCATTGTGTTCAGAAAACAGTAATCTGAATACCAAAAAGTGACAGTCCTTTCCCAAAAAGAGCTTATGTTCTATTGAGAAAGATATAAAATGTACTCATGGAAAGTGGGGTGTGACGGACACAAATGAGAATTGCAGACAAATGGCTTCAGAAAAATTTGAGGAAAGAAAAAACATTTCTAGCTAGGAGAGATTAAGGAAGGTTTGCAGACATGTCTCAAATAAGCTACCAAAGAGTCCTCTTCCAGCAGGCAGAGAAACATTCAGCCAAATGCCACCCACAGAGAGATCTTCAGGTGTCACTTTAAATGATGACAATGTTATTGTTGTGTTCATCCTTCAATGCCTAAGAAGACCAAGCCATCAGAGAAATGATGACATGACATGCACTTGACTTTGTTTTGAGTGAGGAAGAGCTGTGCAGGTCATCAGCCTCACTTCTCCTCCAGAGCCATCTGAATCCAGTGAAAAGATATTCATCAGGATGACTGGAGATGGCCCAGTATGCAATGGCAGACCTTGGCCCCTTTAGGCCAGGGTCTCTTCAGGTAATCAAGGTGAAGTAACGCCCATTCAGTGAATAGGCCTGTTTAAGAATTAGTCAGGGGATGGCCCCTTTAATGAGGCAAAGAAAAATATAACTACATCAGGCTGGGAGGGAAACAGTAACAGATGCTATTGATAATAACTCTTAAGCCAGGAGGGTCCAGAAGGGAGCCCTTAGGCAGAGGCCTAGTGCTGTCCAATGTATGAGTCACGGGAGGTTTAAGGTTTTAGGGAAGGGAGGGGAGGGGAGGGAAAGGATACAGCCAGTAAAACACAAGTCAACTAGGCATCTTCTGACCATCCAAATTTATCTTCCTCTGGAGAGGAGAAGGAAGGGGAGGGGGAGACAGACAGGAGAGGAAGAGTTGAGTTACCCAGCTAGCTGGGTCCCCATTCAGGCAGTTGCATCTACTCACAAATTGTTGTTTGTCCTCCATTGCCAAAGAAGTCCATGCCATCAGATAAGTAATGACATGATTTGCACTTGACTTTGTTTTGAGTGAGGGAGGGCGGTGCAGGTCACCAGCCTCACTTCTCCTCCAGAGCCATCTGGGTCCAGTGACCTGATATTTATCAGGATGACTGGAGATGACCCAGGATGCAATGGGAGACCGTGACCCATTTAGGCCAAGGTCTATTCAGGTACATAGGCAGAATCTATTCTTTCAAAACCATCTCAAAGCAAGATTAAGTGGTTCTGGGGAGGGGGGAAGGGACTATAACATGAAAGCATGTTTTCTGGTTGCTGTTGTTGTTGATCACTTGCTCTCAAAGAGAACATGATATCATGGGGTGATGTCTCGACATGTGCAAGAATTGGACTTCAGAGAAGGAGATCTTTGCAAAGTCATCAGCCTCACTCTCTCCTCCAAGTCATCAAAATCCAGTGGGAAGACAAATGTCAAGATGACTGGCAATATAATGCAAAAGAACACCGGACCAAGACCTGGGTTTGAGTACGAAGTGTCCCATCTGTTGTGTGTGAGACATCTTAGTCAACCTCCTTGAGGTTCAACTCATTCATTTACGAACAAATCATGCTTGCAGAGCCTTCAAGTGAGACAATGTGAAAATATTCTGTAACCCTAATGCACTACCTACAAAACGATAAAAATAAGAACAGTTCGCATCTATGCAGCACTGCAAGGTTTGCGAGGTATTTTATGTGTGTGGTCCTTCCTCCGTCCTCATGGCAATTTTGGGGGGCAGACATTATTACCCCCGCTTTATAGATAAGGAGACTGAGACTTAAAAAGGTTAAATGGTCTGCCTCGGTGACAGATCGAAAGCATCTCAAGCAAAATTGGGACTCAGGTCCCTGGACTCCAGCTCCAGAGCTCTAGCTACTGTGCAACTTCAACTCCTCTTAAAATGGTCGTATAATGTAGCATAAAATCAAAGATCCCAGTTACTAAGAGAAAGGCTCACTATTAGGTTAAAATAGAAAGGAAAAACTACCAAGAGCAGTGGAAAGAAGTTTGGCAGAAATCAGATGCAAACCAACATCTCAAACCATATACCAAGATAAATTACATATGACACATTACTTAAAACATAAAAAGTGACATTATAAGCCAACTAGGAAGAAATTATCTGTTTTACAGCTGTAGATAAGGGAGGATGATCAAACAAATGAGAAAAAAGAACGACATAAAATCTTAAAGGTTGTGTATGAACAAAATCAATGCAGTTAAAATTAGCATGGAAATTGGCAACTAAAAAAACAAACCTTTACAGTAAGCCTCTCAGTTAACCAATACTGACATATATAAGAAATTGTTCAACTTATAAGAGTCATTCTTCCAAAAGGCACCCCAACATACACAGGCAGGCCTTGGGCTACAGATTCTTAGATCTGCATTCATAAAAGGAAAGGCAACTTTTGAGGGGTAACAATCACTTTAATCAAGCACATATATCATTCATCTAGTTCAGGGAAGTTATCACCAGTGCCTGATTAACAAAAGGAATGGACCTTTTTACAAATCTTTCCAGACCCTACAACAAGTGGGAAAAATCCTCCTCAGTCACATTCAAATAAAGGCATTACACTTCTTAATTATACAAAAACAAAAACAGCAAAAGATCCTATTTTACTTGCCATTACACCCCATATCCAAGCTGCTGCCAAGGCCTGTCAATCTCATCTTATGCAACATCTCTCAAATACACCCCTTTCTCTCCAATGACATTGCCAATACTCTGGTGCATCACCTTATGCCTGAACTATTACGACAGCCATCAGTGGGTCTGTCTGCCTCAAGTCTCTCCTCACTCCAATCCATCTGCCATTCAACTACTAAAGTAATACTCACAAAGCACTGGTCCTATCATGTTGTCCTTCCACTCACTAAACTCCAGGGATTTCCTACTGCCTCCACAGTAAAATACAGAAATCATGTATTTAGTGTACAAAAACCTCTATAACTTTGCTTTGTCTCAACATTTTCCATCTTACACTTTATTCCTCACCTCTACTCTTCATTCCAATGACACTAGTCTCCTGGATGTTCAACAAATAAGATACTCCACCTCATCTTCAGCTATTTTCACTGTCCCCCATACCTGTAACACTCTCTTCTCCTCACTTCCTTGGGTTCCTTCAAATCCCAACTAACATCCCATCTTCTTCAGGGAGCTTTTACCATTCCCTCTTAATTCTCTTCATTAATTACAGCCTATGTATCCCTTACATAGGTTCTCTGTGTATATTTGTTTGCTTGCTATCTCTCCATTAGATTATAACTTCCTTGTGGACAGAACTGGCTTTTGCATCCCAGCACTTAGCACAATGCCTAGCACACAAATACACTTAAATGTTTACTGACTGACTAGACTATGTACATTTGTTGCAAAGATTTTGGTGCTTTTTTTTTTTTCAAATGAAAGACAGTAAATAAAATGTTATAAAAAATACTTAAAAAAAACAATATAAACTGTAAAACTTTAAAAAAAAAATCTCTCCCTTTTCTCTCTATAATGCCTTGAACAACTCTCCATATACAGTAAAAGATTAATAAATACTGGTTGAATGAATATTTGGGAACTACAGAGTCCAGTCATATTTTCTTCTTAGGATTAAATGATCACAAACCTATCCACCAAACATACCCACAGACTCAAATGCTATAATTAGCTGCCTATAGATTGTCCCATGTTTACATGGGAGGCTATTAGACTATTTGGTAAGAGCTGATATAAAGTATTTGATGGATACTTTATCCTAAGATGAAGTAATGGCAAATTATGATTGTACTTTTTATTCTTTTGATAATTCTAATTAGTGAAGTTAACTGCCAGCCTCAGAATAATAACGATGTGACTACACTAGATAAATCTCGCTGAGTCAGCCCACTTATCACAATTTGAATTCCATTTTAAAATTGTGATATTCATGGATATATTTTCCCCAGTATACTTTTGTGATAGAATAAAATTTCTCAGTAGGCCACCACTAATGCTATACCTAAACTACAGCCAGTATCACAGGAACAAATGATCCTTTCTCATTGTTAAAAGGTCTGATTCAAATAATCATAGGATATTGTTTCATTTAGTCTAGAAATGTATGTCAACCATTCATTCCTAACCTAATAATCCAAAATAAACCTTTAATAAATTCAGGGAAATTATTTCCTAATGTAATTATTCCTTTCAGATTTTTAATAACTCAAGCACCTACCAAAATACTAAAGCTTCTCAATAGATACTTGTTGACTGAACTACTAAAAGATTTCAACCTTCATACCCAAAAAAACTGTCATTTTTGGTACACCAAAAAAAATTCCAACTGTCTCAAATACAATTACCTTAGTCACAAGTCATCTCCAGTTTTTGGTAGATTCTCTTACCACTTTAAAAAAATGTGGTAACGTTATATGATAAGGATAAATCAAGTATCTGAATATGCATTAGGCAAAAGCATCATTAGCTTTATATTACTATTACCATAAATAGCATCTGTTTAGCATTTTCACATTTGAAAAAAAGACATCTTACACCTTACATGTACCTTTTAATCCAATGACACTATTACCTTCTGTAATGTTAAGGGAATTTGAAGATCTTCCCTGCCCCTGCTTTGAGTTTTGGCCCAGCCCACAGCTTGAGTCACAGGAAGCCCATGGCAGGAGGAGTTTGTGAACAGGTGAAGCAGGAAGAGTGAAGTGGGGTTGAGAGAGAGAGGAGGCAGAGCAGCTAACCTGAGTGAGAGGGAGTGATTTTGCCTAGGGAAGCTTGTTTGTGGGGAGGCCTGACAGAGAAGGCTTGGGGATGGTGGTCTTCTGTCTACTGGTAATGTGTACAAACTTTCTTGTTACCATGATAGAACTGGCTTTCTGGTATCTCAATAAATACTTTGGTTTCGTCTTTGAGGAAAAGTGTTTCTATTTTGCAAATTTACCCTGGAAATACACCTACGTATCTATGGCAGATACTGTGGTTATTGCACTGGCGCTACAGCTTCCTGTCTTGTTCTACAAACAAAACACTCTCCCAGGGCTGGGCACTCTGTTTGGCTGTCCCTCCCGCCTGAATCATTCTTCCTCTTCTGCTCCAACTACTGACCACCCTGGCTTCCTTTAACACTCAGCTAAAATCCAACTTTCTATAAAGAAGTCTTTCCGAACCCCTCTTAATTCCAGTGCCTTCCCCTGGTTAATTATTTCCTATTTAGGCTGTATATAGCTTGCCCTGTTAATATCTGTTTGCATGTCCTCTCCCTCATTAGACTGTAAGCTCCTTGAGGACAGTGACTGTCTTTTGTCTTTCTTTTTTATTCCAAGCCCTTAGAACAGTGCCTGGCCCAAAAAAGGCACTTTAATAAATATTAATCAATCAATAGACTGATATTCAAAATAAGCCTGTGTGATAGGTGCTATTAATATCCCCATTTACAGATAAAAAAATCGAGGTTGAAAAAGTTTAACGATTTGCCTAGGGTCACACAGGTAGAACCAGTCTAAGTTGCCTACTCAAGACTTTCCTGACTCCAGGCCCAGTCCTCCAAGCACTGCACCAACTTGCTACCTTCTTAACAGCATCACAGAAAAAAGAATATGAGACCCTATACAGAGAGAACAAAAATGAACTAAATTGTGTTTGACATCCTGACAATTTACTTCCTAATATGTTTAAAGAAAGAAAAAAAAGACCGATGATGTACGTCAAAGGCAATAAAACCTATGATCACAGTTTTTTACGATCAAAAGCTCAGAATGTTAGAGTCCAAATGATTTAGGAATGGTTCAGTCCAACTCCATTATGCAGATCAGGAAATAATCAAGGACAAAACTATACCAAGGATAACAATTAGGAAAGAAAAAGGTAGAAAAAAATAGAGCATCTTTCTCAGCTGAGCAATTATCATTTATTAAGGGATTATTAAATTCTCGGAATATAAATACAAGTAGAAAGAAAGACAGTTTCTGCTTTTACATTCAAATGGAAGAACATAGGGAAGGTAGGATTAGCATAGCAAAATAAAGCATTAAGATACAGTAAAGTGATAGTTGATGCCCAATCATCCACAAGTACTAGCTAAGTAGAATAGTCCCTCTTCTAACCATAGTGATGACCTAGAGCATAAAGTCATCCCTCATTCAAAAAGCCCTTGTGTGACAAAAGTTATGGCAGTTCACACACCAAACTGGAAAGAATCAAATACAAGCCTCAGGAACAACCTCACTAAATTAAGAGAAGTCCTATCAGAGACTGGGCCACCAAATAATGAATTTTTTGGCCACAATAATTCATGAAATCACTTACAGAGAGGCATGGAGAGACTGTGGTCTGTGTTGGTGGTAGGAGTATCCAAATCTTTAAAATCACACATCCTTTCAAATACTAGGGAAATAATTAGGATGTTTCTCGCTTTAAAAGTACTTTGTTGGATTTACTCTTATTAGTAGCATTTGGGCCATTTGTCTGACTGACCATCTATCTATACCTTCAGGGGAAGGTATACTCTTAGATACAAAAAAAGCACAAGACTCAAAAGAGAAAAAAAGTCTTGCAGTATTACAGAACTGTGCGTATGTACCAAACAACTCAACCCAATGATCCACCCCTCCTTCTGACAAAAGGGAGTAACAGAGCCCCAATATTAAACTTCTCATGTCCCTTTCCCTACATTATCTACCTATTTATCTAGATGAGTGCAACTCATGCTATGAATCTGCCTTAAGGATTAGCAGGGGATGCAATAGTGGGAAAGAACCCATTTTAAAAAATAAAGCCTCACCTCTTGATGTTGCAAACAACTAGAACAAGATGAACATCACTTAAAGAACAGTTGAACAAATTATGGTATATGAAAATTGAACTGTAAGTTCATGGCACAGGAAGCCACTAATAAATGAGTAAGTAAAGAAAGTATGGCAAATTGGTTCTACATTTTTTGCTATGACTCCAAAAATGATAGAATAAGACACTCCACCCCAAGATATGGACAGTCCATATCACTTTCCGGAAAATACTGAGAAGTGCCTCAAAACGGTGTAACAAAACTCAGACCCTTTCCCAGGCCCTAATGCATTTGTTTTATATAGACTAAACAGCAAGAAATACAGCAAGATATAATTCTGTGTTTTGTACCACATGAAGGGAGGGTTATTAGTGTTCAATGCTTTTTCTTAAATTTTGAGTAATACAAATTGCCACTAAAATTAATCAAAAGGAGAGAATTAAGTTGAGACATAGAGTACAGGAACAATAATAACACTATTGCTTTTTCAAATCTAAAAATCTCTTCCAATTTCAAAGGAAAAAATCAAAATAAAAGGCAAGATTTCATTTAAAATCTTTGTAATTTAAATAAAGTAATCATTGATTGTATCTACAATTCAGGGACAAACCACACAAGAGTTATATTACAACATCTGACATTTAAATGACCTTTTGGTTTTCAAGCAGATTTTCTTTCTGCACTCCATTTCACCTGCCATACAATCTAAACTATGGTGATTTTAGAGGCAAGATGCTGAATCAGGTATATCCCTAAAAACATATAATAAATCCAATAAATATCTCTATCTGCTTCAAATGGCTAATGTAGCTTTATAAACTCTTAATTCTCAAAATATATTATCAGGTATCAAAAATAAATATTTGAGATATTTCTTATAACAGCAATTTGTTTTTTATTTTAAAATCACATTGCACATGTTGAAGGAGAAGAATTCAGTTCAGTAATCATCATAAAAAATATAGATAATTCAATGTAATCATTAAAAGTCCAAGATTCAAAGTATGAAAAGAATTAAAACAATACATGAATTCAAGAATTTTTCCACAACACAAAAATGGACAAAGATAAAAGTTATCAGAAAGAAAAAGTGCAGACTACAAATAAATAATCCTGTTAAAAAATGCTCCAAGTCACTAATTTTTCAAATGCACATTAAAACTACTCAATACTCATGCTTACACTTCAAATCCAAATAGGTCTACAGAAAGATATTTTATATACAAAAATGTCCGTAATAGTACTTTTTAACAGCAATTAACTAGAAACAATGTCATGATGATGACCAGCTAGAAAGATAGATATACACCACGAAGAAACTCAGGATGAAACAGGCTAAATTAGAATGTGGAATTTAGCACATATGCAAATTGAATATGTAAAAAAGTAGAGTGACAAGATTAAATCAGTGTTAGGGTAACCCTTTCTCAATAAACACCATCAGAAAAAAGGATAAAAGATATAACAAAAACTCAGTATTTCAAATGTGCCATTAATAATAACAGAACTGAGCTGCAGCACCACCTCTTGTTTCTAATGAGTAATTTCAGTTTTGAGGGGAAGAGTAAAAATCAAATGATACAAGGAAAAGTTAGATAAATATAATTCATACATGGAACTGGTCCTTGGTGCATATAGTTCATGTTCACTTCAAATGTTTCAAGCTACTGAATCTTTCCTGTGACAACAATTTTCAAACATACACACCTCCATTCATTCGCTTGTACTTTCCCCTCCATTATATTTTTTAAATGCACTTAATTTTAAACAAACTGCAATTTGAAGGAAATACAAGGTTACAGTAGATTTCTGACAAAGAGAGAAGTCTTTCAGATTTAAAATAAAAATGAATGCCATTATGTCCTAACTCAGTTTTGGAAGGTCTACATTTTTCTAAATGACAGGACTAAAATAAGATGCTCTGTTTCACCACTTTCTACCAATTTTTAGCAGCTTTCCTAGGAAATCTGAATTAGCAGTATGACAAAGTATATCATTATGGTCAAATGTATATAGAAGTCATTATATTAACAATATAGGAAGGGGTATAAAAATAAGCCAGTGAGAATATAGTTAACAGTAATAATTTAAATACAATAATTCTGTGTAATATAATCTGTACATACATACGTGTGTGTATGCGTGTGTGTGTGTGTGTATATATATATATATATATATATATATATGTATATATATACATACACGTGCGCACGCACACACCCCTACATGTGGAAATACATACACACAAAAGTTATTAAAACTTAAGCTGCACTGAGACTTTTGAAACATCATGAGTATATCACTTGACAGACTTAGACACCTGCAATATATATAGTATGATGCTTTCATTTTAATGAGCAACAGAATATTGATTTTAAATATTTAGATTTAACAAAAAGGAAATTACACAACTTAAACTTCAAAGAAAATTCTATTAACATTTATGAAATCGAGGTAAGCAAACTGAAAATGAGAGAACACCTACAATTCCCTGAGGTAGACTTGACTGCTTCAGTGTCCTTCTAAAAACAGGGACTATGCCAGACTGAAATGGGTAATTAGCAAGGAAAAGTGAATAGATGGAAGGATCAAGATTCCCAAAGCAGCATCTTCAGAGTGAATAGAAAAAGCACTGCTCCCCAAATCCTCAAATTCATCATCTATTAAGGGAAAAAAATGGTTTAGTAAAAGGTAGACTGAATAAATAACTAAAGAGCCTTCCTAATGTATGCTAAACTGTTCTCCATTACAAGAGATCCAGACTTTAACCCTAGATCTATGTAAGTCAGGATCACAATGCTGACCCCCAGAAGTTTTAGAAGAAGATCCATAAGGTATCTGCTGCCTGGTCCAAGGGCAGGAAGGCAGGAAGCTCATCTGGCCAACTGTAGTTCATTATCAGGTGACTGAGACAATTTTCTATGCATTTGAAAAAGTGAGGAAGTAACTGCATGCCTCTGCATCCTATTTTTAATGGCACAAGGGATGACAAAAGATGACATGAGAATAGCGGGGAAAAGTTTTTGTCTTCTATACTATCAACCATAGGTGTCCAGTATATTAGTAACCTTTGATTTCTGTCATAAAAATTAAAGTACTGGGAGGGAAGTAAGATGTTCTACATAACTAGAAAATAAAGTGCTTTTTCTCAAATGTCTTAAGCTAAAAATATCAATATATTTTAATTAGGTATATACCATAGAAAAATAAACAATCAATAGGACTAGTTTGGGACTGAAAGAACTTCACTATTGAGGATGACTATCTGAAAGCAGTAACAAAGATCCAACACTAGTTTAGGGAGACTTCAGACAACAAGCCTTGAAACCATCTGATCTATTTTCATTATTATTTATTTAATAAATAAATATATTTAATAAATAAATTATGTCACAACCTTCAGGATATTCCCTACCTACTCCCTCAGGACCCTTATATTTCTATCTGGAAATATTGAATATCAGGGGGGAAAAAGATAACATGAATCTGTTATTAATGCTGAAACACAAAACATAATTTCTTTTTCCTTTTTACTTTGATTTTTAAATTCCCTGGCATGCTTGAATACTGACTTGAATCTACAGTAATAGTCAAAATACAGCTGCACATTACAATATGATATGCACATAATATTACATAGCACAACACTATGTAGCAAATAACCTAAATTATACCTCATTATATAATGTATAATCACTCTATAACGATTGTAACAGTTGCATTATCTCAGCTCCATGAAATTTTGGATTAGTTGTTTCTTCTACCCACAAATATGCTAGAAAATCAGCTTTCACTGATTTTCAAATTTAAGCTCTTATTTACACTATTTCACATAGCTTAATAGGTTAAAAATATTTAGTAAATGTGGAGAAATAGTATTTCTTCCATTTTTTTCATTAACTTAAATTGAAAAAATTTTATACAGACATAACTCCATTTCTTTTTCAAATACATCAGGTGGGGGGGAGGAGTCAAGATGGTGAAGCAGAAAGATGACCTGCTCTAGCTCTCCTCCCATAGCCCATAAAATACCTTTAAAAATGACTCTAAACAAATTCTAGAGCAGCAGAAGCCACAAAAATGACAGAGTAAAAGAGATTTCCAGCCCAAGACAGCCTGAAAGGCTGACAGGAAAGGTCCACTGCGCTAGGCTAGGAGTGGAGCGTAGCCCAACCTGGGCAACATGGCAAGGAAAGGACTTCAGGGTGCAGAATCACAGGTAGCAGCTTCTATTTCCAGATTTCTCAACCCATAAATCCACAAGCTGCCAAAGACAGCTTCAAAGGTTAGTGAGAAAGCTATATCACCTGGGATGTGTGGTCTGGCCCCAGCCCTGGCCTGGCCCCCACCCCAGGGCATTGGCAAGCACTGTGGTAGCAGTGGCTACTTTTGGAGCCCTCAGCCTAAAGAACCTGGGGGAATCAAGCAACCAATCTGGGTCTCAGTCCTAAGTGGCAATCCTGGGGTGAGGAGGAGCACGGCGTAGTGGAAGAGCTAGTGGAGGCTCTGAAGAGAGAATCCTACTCACAGATCCTGGGCAGAAAAGAGTGCTTGTGGTTGCGCACAGACCAGAGCACAGACCAGGAGGGGAGTAAACTCCTCTCCCTTGACTGTGCCACATGGGAGGAACTGAGAATTTACAGGTCCCTGGAGTATAACCTCCACTTGACAAAGGACTCAAAAGTCAAGTAACTGGCTGAGAAAATGTCCAAAAAAGGGGAGAGAATGAGTATAGAAGGTTAGGAAGAACAAAGCTATCATCAGAGGAAGACATAAAAGTCAAGGCTTCTACATCCAAAACCTTCAAAAACAAATATGCAAGGGTCTCACATCATGGAAGAGTTCAAAAAGGATTCTGACAATCAAATAAGAGAGGTGGAGGAAAAATTGGGAAGAGAAATGAAAGAAAATCAAGAAAATCATGAAAAGTGATGTCAACAGCTTACTGAAGGAGACCCAAAAAAATGCTGAAGAAAATAACACCTTTAAAAATAGATGAATCCAAATGGCAAAAAATCTCCAAAAAAGCCGATGAGAAGAGGAATGATTTAAAAAACAGAATTAGCCAAATGGAAAAGGAGGTTCAAAATTTCACTGAAGAAAATAGTTCTTTAAAAATTGGAATGGAGCAGATGGAAGCTAATGATTTTATGAGAATCCAAGAAATTATAAAACAAAACCAAAAGAATGAAAAAATAGAAGACAATGAAATATCTCACTGGAAAAACAACTGACCTGAAAAACAGATCCAGGAGAGATAATTTAAAAATTATTGGTCTACCTGAAAACCATGATCAAAAAAAGATATACACACACATAAACAGAGGGCACAGGGTGAGCTGAATATGAAGGGATAATACCTAAAAAAAAAAATTTACTGTTGAATAGAATGTACTAGGAGTAAGAGAAAGGGAGAGGTGGAATATAGCAAATCATCTCACATACAAGAGGGAACAAAGAGCTTCTACAATGGAGAGGAAGAGGGGGGAAATGAAAAAAAATAACTGAGCCTTACTCTCATGGGATTTATGGCTTAAGGAGGGCATAACACACATTCAATTGGATATGGAAATCTATTTTACCCTGCAAGAAGGCAAGGGGGAAGGGCATAAGAGAGGGAAGATAACAGAAGGGACAGCAAATTGGGGAAAGGGATAATCATAAGCAAACACTACTGTGGGAGGACAGGTCAAGGGAGAGAATGGAATACATGAAGGGCAGGATAGGACAGAGGGAAATGTAGTTGGTCTTTTACAATATAAATATTATGGAAATGCTTTGCATTGTTACACATATATGACCTATACTGAACTGCTTGTTTTCTCAATGAGGGTGGATTGGGAGAGAGGGAGAGAACAAGGAACTCAAAGCTTTAAGAATCAATGTTAAAAATTGTTTTAACATGCAACTGGAAATTAAGCTATACAGGCAATGGAGTATAGAAATCTATTTGACCCTACAGGAAAATAAAGGGGAATGGGAATGGAAGAAGGGTGGGTAATAGAAGGGAGGACAGACTGGAGGAAGGGGTGGAAGGGATACATACTGTCCTGGTATGGGGGGAGCAGAGAGATGGGGAGAAAATTTTGAATTAAATTCTTGTGAATCTTAAGAAGTAAAAAATTAATAAATTATATATTTTAAAAATAAAATAAAATACATCAGCTGTAAATTCAATATGCTCATTTTTCCATCTAAAAGTTTCTTTTATCTGTCATTACTGTTGTCAGTGCCCTTTGATAACAATACACACATAAGACTCTTTTGTAATTAACTCTGCAGTTTTTACCAAAAACATCATTTCTAATTACAAATTCGCAAATCATAAACAACCTCAATTTATTAAAAATTTACTAAGCACCTATTATGTTCAAAAGCACTAGGGAAGATAGTTCACAGTCCAGGAAGGGTGATAAAACATGTGGTCAAAAACAAATTTGAATTTAATATGTGCATAAAAGAAATATAATGGAATATGAAATTGACAGGGTGGGTGGGAGTTCTAGAAAGTGATGAGAATATAGGTATGGAAAACAGTAAGATAAACAAATATTCAGAGACAGGATCACATGGGCTTTCAAAGATTTCGTACATTGAACCAATCTAAGAACACATATTGCTTAATTCAAAATAAACAGTGTTTTCATAATAACATAACTCATAAAGTTTTTGACTAAAGGCACTGAAACTTTAAAAGTTAAATATCTTGTTATTTTTAAATACACTTTCAATAACTTGAAAACTATTATCTTCTACAGAATATTTCTCAACTGGTCTCAACAACAACAATAGAAAAAATTGCTTCCTTCTAGACCTGAGACTCCAATAGTTCCCTAATCTTGATAAACATAATATCTTAAACATACTTTATATGTCTTTGTCAAATAGTTACAAGTCCATTGTCTATGTCCTCATCAGTATGCTTCATCAGTATGGAAACCCTTAAAAGGCAAAGACCAACCATATTATTCTTTAAAGCATAGTAAAACAGATTTATGTACACAATAAATACTTAAGTATTTATCAGTATTATAATATCCTAAATCTTTCAGGCTAGAAGGGCCTTCAAGTCCTTTCATCACACCCCTTTCTTTGGAGATGAGGAAACTGAGACCCAAAGAAGTGAAACAAGTGATCCAAGGTCACCCAGACAGTGCTCATGAGAGCAAGGAGTAAAACACAGCTCCAGGACTTTTAGCCAAGTGCTCTTACCACTCTACTATTCAGTCTCTCCTCTATGTTGATGATGAAAATATTCAGAAGCACCAATAGCTAAATTTTTTTTGTCAAGTATACACAAACAATTCTCTATTCCATTTTTTTCCTACTTAATCTTACCAGTATCCATTTGCCAGACATACACAGAGCCATCTGAACAGCCAACCACTAGGTAATCATCTGAAGGCCTCCACTTTATTACATGGATGGGAAAAAGGTGACGAGATGCCAGCATGATACATTTTTTCTCTCTCAAACTCAGAAGTCCTACAGAATGATCACTGGCTACAGAACAGATGCAGTGCTGCACTCTTGTCTGAAAAGGAAAATAAATCTTGATTATGTTTTAAAATAATGAAGAATATAATTTATTACTTGAAAGAAGAATTAACTGTGTAGTCACCATTGCTGTCATAATATTTATGGCAACAAAAAATTATTGATTACATATAACAAGAGCAATTGAACACTATGAGACACTGAGAAAATTACTTAATATTAGGATTAAAAGGACATCTAATATTGCTACTTTCACCAAATAAATATTACTCTACTACATATGTACATGAAGATGAAGAGGAAAAAAACCATGTATGATTGGGGGGGGGTCTTTTCCAGAGCCCATTTTCTTTTTGTAACTTAACCTTTTAAATCTGTGTATTTCCTCCAAACCCCCTGCTTAAAAATAATAATCAACACCCTTTCTAAAGATTACCACTCCTCTTTGTGTTGCTGCTATTCTGAATAAGCCCAGAACGATATCAAATCATTTAAATCTATGTTTCATTTTTAAAGGATGAAATCATTATCGTAGCTAGGAAATTAATAGTCACTCTGATTTTGGCAGAGAGAAAACCCCAGTGCACATTAATATAATTGGAGTACCCTATCATTACCGTGCCAGGCTTAGGATACTTCCCAAACTCATTTCTTCTTTCTAGTTCTGCAGTTTCAAAAACTATTACTCAATTACAGTAGCCTTCCTGACAGGTAAATATCTTCATCCAAGATGAGTGAAGCAGCCACTGAGCAACAGGGAAAACTAGACCTCTCATGAAGAGAAGCAACTTGCTATTATCCCAAAGCCTTTAAAAATCACAAGGTTTATAGAAGTCTTTGAATGGTAGTAGTTTTAGATAGAAAAACCATGAGGAGATGTGCCAATCAATGGTCCCTGCAACAACCCCATCCCACATGAAATTTGATGTGAAGTAGCAATGCAGAAGTGTTTTATTCATCTATATTGTAATTTTTAGTAATCATAAGATTGGTAGATTAATATTTTAAAACAAAAAACAATCACTGTTTTCTATTACACAACTTGTTGTTGCAGAATATTAACACATCAAATAAGCATTTTTAAATATTTGTTTTATATTAGAAAGTAATGCTACTAATGGTCATCATTATCTAAGGATAGTGGCTAAAATGAACACTCCATTACCCAAGGCAATATACTCTGAGGGATGCCAGACTAAGTTTTTAACCAGTATGTAATGAGGGTGGTAGAGAAGAGATTCATAAAAATTAAGACTACACTGCTACTGTTCTAACGTGACAAATACTCAGGCAGCTTTCTACTTCACTGAGACTGTGTAACAACTAATGAGAATTAACATGCAACTATCCCCTCTTTAAAAAAAAACAAAAGTATAATACTCATCAGAAAATAAAAAAGAGAAATCTTATACAACTAATGTAAATAATAAAGAAGAACCAATGAGGTAATTTTAGTTTTACTATAAGAAGTAACAGTCAAGAAAGAACCAAATAATCAAGAATGAAATTAAAGAATCAACAGCACTAAATCCAAGAAAACATAGATTGTTAAAAGTATTTAATGAAGTAGAAAATATTTGGTTCTCAGGCTTCAAATGTGGATTAAATAAATTTAATTTTTCTTTTCTCTAGAAACTTATACTGTCACCTGCACTGGAGGATAGGGAAAGCAAACAAGAGAGAAAACATGACAATACAGTGAAAGTTTATAAATTTAGACTCCATTGTAATTAATTCTGGCCTGAGGCTTGCTATTATACATACTTCACAAACAAATTAACACTATAAACAGCAAGTCTTATAAACATAAAAGCATAATAAACTGTTTTCAAGCACCATCAAAGCATCAATTTGAATTCAAAATTTGTTGCAATGCTTGTTACATTCAAACAATGAATATCAGAAAAATAACCATAACTAGTGATATTCTTAATATCAAGAGGTAGCAAGCTATACTGGATAAAGAGCTGCCTAGAGAATCAAGATGATTGGGGTTTAAGTCCTATCTATGACATTTAGCCTATGTGACTCTAGGCAAGTCATTTAACCAGTCAGTTCCTAAGGCCACTTCTTGAGGGTTCTAAGTTGCTGACTAGATGCAGGTCTGCATTAGGAATTTGCCTCATGGTAACACGTCACACCCAAGAAATCACAACTCAGTACTAATAGATATGCATGTTCTTCTTAATAGTTCAGTCCTAAGAATATAAGCTGGAAGGATGCTCAGAAGCCAGTTCACTCTGACCCCACTAATTTTAAAGATGAGAAAACTAAAGCCCAGAAAGGGGAAATGTGGCCCCAAGATCACAGAGTTAGTAAATATTAGAACCCAGGATGTCCTGGTTCCCAATCCAGTGCTCTTTCATTATACCACAAAGCCTCTCAACATAAATTCACCCTAAAAAATCTAAGACATTTAACCTCTTCTCAGCAGTACATATGGGATCAAAAATAATAAAACTGAACTTCTTGAAAAAGGTTGTTATAATTCCATTTTTTTCATGATGACAAACTATCCCCTAAACTAGGATGAATAAGCAAATATTTGTTGTACAAAAATTCAAGAAATATTGATTACTGATCACACACCTTCACTGAGTGATCAGTTGTCTAAGTTGGTATGGATAGATTAACTATGACTTCGCTTTTTTGCCATTTTTAATATGTAAAAAATGCATATACCTAATCACTCTTTACCTTCAAGAGAGTTATGACAAAGCATCTATACCGTACTCTAAAATTCTTAGCAATAATTATAAGATAATACAACTAAGCAATACTAATCGGATTTAATTCTCATTCCTAAAAACCTAATTGTATTTATGCCGGAAGCCATGCTTTTTGTTGTAGTTGTGTAAAAGCACTACTGTAAATAAATTTTTTAAAAAATAAGTCAGGTTTTGTAGACTTTGGAGGTTCAACACAATGAAGCAGTTTTGCCTTCTTTATTAAGGACAGAAATTATTCCTAATATTGGTCATAGTTGATCTATACAGCTAACATGCAGCACACTCAGAAGCAAGCTAGAGTTCCAAATTAAGCTAAGGAATTTCACTGATAAGAATTTATTAAGCCCCTATATGGCAGCAACTGTGCTGAATTCTGAGAACACAAAGACAAAAGAGAGTCCATGCACTCAAAAAAGCCTACATGCTATTGGGGAAAAGAGATACAAATCTAAGTACAAGCAGGTACAAATTAATTTCAAGGAAGAGGCACTAACAACTGGGGAATGAGGGTGTCAAAAAAATAATAACCTGCTTATGTAAGGAACTTATGGTTTTCCTCTTTCTGTACCTCTCAATTGGTTGGCTGCTAGTGCATCTTCATCAAGGTTGCCTCCCATCTACACTGTATTTATCTCCCCCATTAAAATGTAAGTTTTTTAAGGGCAGGGGCAGTGTTTGGTTTTTGTTTGTAATCCCAGCATGTAACATAGTGCCTGGAATACAGAAAGCCCAAAAATTGTTGACCAACTGATAGGAGGCGGGCATCTAAGCTAAAGGTTCTAAGGGACAGGGATGAGTAAAGAATGCATTCTAGACACAGATGCACAGTCTCAGCAAATAATGTATGAGCAGAACACCTAAAGCATCAGTGAAGACTAGAATGAAGGTTGTCAAGGGGAATGTAGCAGGTAAGGGCAGATCTGCTCTTTAGGAATGACCTTGACAGCTGTGTAGACCAGTGGGGTCAAATTCAAATAGAAATAGATCCCAGTGAGCCACATACAGACTTTAAAAGTCACAAATTAACGTTTATCTATATTGTATTGTATCTATCGATTTTGTTAAGCATTTCCCAATTACCTTCTAATCTGTTTTTGTAAACCAGGGATTTGACACCTCTGGGCTCTGTAGAAGATGGACTGGACAAGTTAAACATTTGAAAGAAGGAAGTCAATTAGGAACTGCAGGCAAGATGTAACAAGAACTGAACTAGGGTGATGGCCATGTAAATAGACAGAAGGGAACTGATAAAAAAAAAAAGAGGTTTGAGAACTATAATTGAAAAGATATGGCACCTTAGTGGTCATATGGGATGAATATGCATCAAGACTGTTGGGGAGTTGTGGTTCTGGGTGACTGGAAGGACAGTGGTGATTTTTGATAACCTCAAGAGCAAGGTAAGGAAGAATGCTTTTGGGGGGAAAGATAAACCATTACGGGCCAATGTAAAAAGTGAGCCAAAAGGGGACACTGAAACAAAATAACAATCCCAATATCATATAACTAGATTACTTATACTTAATAAAAGACTAATACTAAATTTAAAAATAGCTTCTTGTTGGATTTGCCAGTAAATAATCCTCAAAGTACATTAGTGCTAAATAGCAAAATGCCACAACCTATCACTGAATCATAAAGAGTCAGAAAATACCACCTAGGTCACACAGTCTGACCCTTTGCATTTTACAAGATGTCACTGTAAATCATTCCCAGAAACCTCTTATGTAACCTGTTTCAAAGTATCTGCCATGAATTATAGAAATTAGAGACAGTTCATTTCCTCAACTAACTCCTTTGGGAGTTGGTTCATTCCTATCATAAGCCAGCTTATTATTTTCTTCTTTTTAAATATTCTATATTCTCCTACTCTTGATTTCCTTTTATTGCAACTCACTTTTTATCTGAAATAACTATCTCTTCTCCATTTCTCAGCATCTCATAAACACTTAACAATACTGCAGCATGTATACTGCCTATAGCAACATTATAGGCATACATTCTCCTTAGCTATAGCCATCATTAGCTAAGTAATAAATCAGCATCTTTCTTTCCCTTATCAATTCCACTGTTCTCTTCATCTTTTTTTCTTGTACTTTCCAGAGCTCCTTCTACAGAAAATAGTTGTCCAATTAAATCAAAACCACTTTAAAATTTTCTACTTTGAGAAAACCAATTGTCTCTACATAGTAATTTTATATCCCTATTACCATAATAAAAAATAAAGGAAAGACTGCCCTAGAAATGTGTGGCTAAATATCCTTATGCCATTTACCTAAAAGCAAGAAAATGTATTGATTCTTTAACAGTTATTTTATAGCTCAATTTGACAAACATTTTTATTAAACATAATCTACGTGCATGGCATTGTGCTGTCAAAATACTCAATCATCAGTATTAGGAGAGGATAATATAGAGAATCAAAAATAATATTTTAGCTACTTCATTATTGTCTTTCCAAATAGCAAATGAAGAAATGATCTGACATTTCACTTCTCCATTTATTTCCAAATTGGTTCTTTACTGTAACTACTGCCATGGACATGGGCTAGAGCCGGGGGGAAAACAAGGAAAAGAATGAATACAAAAGATCTTAAACTGGATAATCCACCTGAGAACAATCAAGTTTTTATATATTATACAATAAAGCACTAAGAAAAAAAAAAGTCTAGAAACTGAGTAGTGCCCATAGGCCCAAAGAAATAAGGGTTTGACAAATTTGGAAGATGTCACTCTTCTGTTGAATGAAAGAGTGGGGGGAAGTTTTTTTAAATGATTCATAAAAATAAATTTAAAGACAGCTTAAATAAAATAAATGCGCAAAATAATTCAAATACATAAATAAAAATAAATCGGAGCATGATAGAGTCCTACTATTACAGAGGAAAAGACAACTCCTCTCTTTAAATAGACTATATTAGGCTTTATTAAGTCATCAAAACATATTACAAACTTTATTCTGCAAATTTAATTGTGTCTTTTATTTGCTCTATGTCTCTGAGTACTAACAGATTTTGTCTATCCACTGGGAAATACAGAAATGTTTGCTAGAAATGCACGCACATTCGTTTTTATTTTTTCAAAATAAAATTCCCTTATACAAGTAACCTATCGGCGAGACATGGCACAAACTACATTATCAAAGAAATCTAAGATCAGAGTCACAAGCCAAGAGAAAGAGATAACAAGTACACAGTCAATGTGCTACGCTGATATCAATAAAACATAAAAAGGTCTAGAGGAAGTTTTTTAGTATGTAAGCTAGATTTCTTATGGAAGAGTAAGAATCAAACAGGGTGACAAGACAAAGATGAAATCTGTACATTCTGTACTGATACAGAGTTTGCCCATATCAATGAAATCTCAGAGTCAGTGATGTGATATGTACAGCCTACACCTCAGGGCTCTCATGAAGAAAGTATTCTGCAAGCCCTAAAGTACTATGTAAATTAGACAACTAATTATCATGAAGAAATAGTCATGTCAACTACATATCCAGCAAATTGACAAAACTGACAAAAAAGGAAAATAAATGTTAAGAAAGGGTTGCAGGAAAACAAACAGGCACATTAAGGCTGGTAGAATTATGAACTGGTACAACCATTCCAGAGAGGAATTTGGAACTATACCCCAACAGTTACTAAACAGGACAAATTCTTATCACAACAGTAACACTACCAGGTCTATAGCCCAAAGAGATTAAAGAGAGAGAAAAAGGCCTTTGTGTACAAAAATATGTAACATTTATAGCAGCTCTTTTTGTGGTAAGAAAGACTGGAAACTAAGGGGGTGTCGATCAACTGGAAATAGCTAAACAAATAACAGTATACGGATGTAATGAAATACTATAGTGGGATGAGACATAACGAAAGTGATGGAGTTAGAGAAGAATTATATGAAGAGACACAAAATGAAGCGGGAAGAACCAGGAGAACAAGTAAGCAACAATGTAAAGACAAACAAATTTGAAAGACTTAAGACCACTGACTGATACAATGACCAACTACAACTCCAGATAACTAATCAAAGATCTGTCACCCACCTCCTTAGAGGGATGATAGATTAAAGATATAGACTGACACATATTTTTAGACATGGGCAAGGTGAGAATTCACTTTGTTTGACTGTGCATCTGTTACAAGGGTTTGTTCTTCTTTTTCAATTGTAAATTGGGGTGGAAAGAGGAAGAGAAAATAAAGGGTAGTTAATTGAAAAATAAAATTAAACTTAAAGCCCTGCAAGGTTGAAAATCAAACACAGAAAATAAGCAAAAGATACTAAATACTCAATGTTGGATGAACTGCAGAAAATTAAGTATGATAATATACTGTTATGTGGGTTTAAGCATGCTGAAAAGCAGTTTGGAATGATGCGAGGAAACAATTAAAATGTCTTTGACACAGAAATATCCCTACTAGGTATATATCCCTAAAGAGAGCAATAATTTAATAATAACTTTTTAAAAAGATCTATTACATAGCAAAACATTTCAAGAAGCACTTTTTGTAGTAGCAAATACTTAGCAAGGTTCACACCTTTTGTGAATTATTAACAGGAATAAAGGAATCACTCCTACATTCTCTAAATAGACTCTTTCTACAATACTTGATGATGACAGGGTTTTGAGGAGACACAACATCAAGGGATGTGATGCCTCATAGCTCTGAAAAGTATATAAATACTCTGAAGTGAGGTCTGACTTCAGAGTTAACTCAATGGAAATGTTGGTTTCAAAGATGAGACTCTGGGCAGCTGCTAAGGAAACTGGCCCCTTTCCCCACCCACCCTGCTTTGAAAACTCAGATGTTGGTGCTTCACTCTCTGGTAACTACGTATATATGATCAGACAATCTGACCTGTCGGTTGATCTGTGATGTATGTATTGCTTCTGGTAAGGCAGTTGGAAGCCCTGTCTGTTTTTCTTTATTTCTCTGTACTTTCTCTGAAGTTCAGGGTGCTGACTTTTTTTCCCCTGAACTAAGTAAATGATATATATATGCTTGATTAAAGAGACTGTTAACCTCTAAAAAGTTGCTTTCCTTTTAGAAAAACAGATCTAAGAACCTATATAGCAGGTCCTTCTATGTATGTTGGAGTCCTTGCTGATATATAGCTCTCCTTAATCTCAGTACAATTCTCCTGAAACTATCTCCAATTTATTCTGTAAATTTCTTGTTTGTACATAGTTGTTTGTATGTTAACTACCCCTATTATATTTATGAGCTCCCTGAAAGCAGAGACTGTTTTGGGTTTGGTTTTATTTGGCTCGGTTTTTTTTTCCTCAGAGCTTAGCACAGTGTCTGGCACAGAGAAGGTGCTCGCTAAATACTAGCTGGCTGAATAACTAGAAGTCACAAAATATAAACTTACACTCAGGAATAACTTACCCAATAATACTGAGTAAAATCCTACATGGGTAAAAATGAACCTTTAACCAGAGGACTTCTAAGCATTCCTGATGAAATGTCCAAAGCTGTGTAGAAATTCTGAAGTACAAAGACAGATGTCAAGAGAAATATAAAAAGGGAAACATGAGCATACAACCATAAAGAACTAAACAAGAATAAACTGCTTATTTTTTAATTAAGGAGCTGATATGTCTCCTCAAAACCCTATCATCAAGTATTGCAGAGAGATTCTACTTAGAGAATGTGGGAGTGATTCTATTATGCTTTGATGATTTTAAAGAAGAATGGAGAGGAGGGGGAAAGATGAATACCCAGGAAGCAGTGGTGATGGGGAGGGAGGAAGAGAAAGGATAAGAAAAATTATTTCACATAATTAAGGTGCACAAGTAGATGTTTCTACAAGCAAGGAGGAAGAGACGGGAAATCAGATGACAATTAAGCTTCACCCTTATCTGAATTGCTCAAAGAAGAGAAAAATACAAATACATACATGTACAGAAATTACTTTCACTCAACAGGAAAATAACAGGTAAAGGGAAGAAAGGAGGAGAAAAAAAAGAAGAGGGATTAGTCACAAACAAGACGAGTTTGAAATATATACAAAAATAATTAGAGTGGCTCTTTTTGCGGTAGCAAAGATTTAGAAATTGAAAGGGTAGCCATCAGTTGGAAATGATCATACAAGCTGAAAATGATGGAATACTATTTTGCTTAGAGAAATAGTAAAGGGAATGGTTTCAGAGAAACCTATGAAACACACCTATTGGCAAAGCAAAGGGAGTAAAATCAAGAGAACAATTTATCTGATAAAAAACAAGACTGTAAATACAAAAAACTCTGGAAGACTTGGGAATTCTGATTAACACAATGACCCATCCTGACACCAGAGTGATGATGATGAATCAGGCTCTCTACATCCTGATTGATAAAGAACTGAGTACAGAATGAAACTTTTTTAAAAACATGGTCTAAACAGGAATTTGTTTTGCGTTATTTCGTTTGTGATTTTGTTTCTTTATGTTTGTTTTCTTTCTTTCTCAAGTTGTAGGGCTGGCCAGGTATGAGGGGGATGGTTTGAGGAAGATTTTCAATGATCGAAAAAAAAATCTAAAAAGGAAATGTTTACCAGTATAAAAGTCTAACTTTCTTTAATCCATACATCAAGACTTGTTTAGTGGCTTCATTCGTGTCCAACTCTTTGTGACCCAATTTGGGGTTTTCTTGGCAAAGATACTGGAGTGGGATGCATTTCCTTCTCCAGCTCATTTACAGATGAGGAAACTAAGGTAAACATGGTTAAGTCACTCGCCCAAGATCAAAGATCACACTGCTAGTAAATGTTGGAGGCCACATATGAACCCAGATCCTCCTGACTCCATGCCTGGCATTCTACCCACTGAATGTCCCAAGTAAGTGTTGCCCTTCAAAGTAATCAGCATATAAAACTACACTTTATTTCAATAATATTAACCTTGCTAAAAAAAAAAAATGTTTGCAATTCTCTTTTTGGAACTTACTCAAAGCCTATTTATAAGACAAAAAATTCAGTCTCCATACTTCATCTGATTAAGACCAGGAATAGTCGGTTTGATCTATTTTATTCATTACATTGGAGTCCAAATGACTTTTGACTATTTCAAAAAATCAAATCAACCCTCAAAAGGCCGATGTGACACCATCACAAATAGCCAAAAGAAAGGCAAAGCTCTGGAACTAATTCTACAAGTTCAAAAAATGCTTGCAGCAGCAATACTGGAATAATTTTACCAAAGGTGAGAACATTATTTTTTCTTTAAAAGATCAACAGATAATCTCAGTGCTACTCTTTTTAGTTAAAGAGTAGAACATTCTTATACATACAGTGGAAAAATGACGTGTCTTAGTTTAACTGATCTTTTAAGCCTCATCCTCATATCCAGAAAACATCATGTTATATGCTGAGCACAGTCAAAATCTATAATAAAGAATAAATCTATGCTTATATTTATATTACTAAAGGGATTATTTGGCTTGAAACAATGAGAACTAGTAAAAATTCAGAGAATAAATGAAAACTATTTGCATTACACAAGGACATTTAAATTTTATAAATCTCCCTTAACTGGAGTTGTTGTTTAGTCACTTTTCAGTCATGTCTGATGCTTCATGATCTCTTTTGGTATTTTCTTGGCAAAGATACTAGAGTGGTTTGTCATTTCCTTCTCCAGCTCATTTTACAGATCAGGAAACTGAAGCAAAAAAAGTTAAGTGACTTGCCCAGAGTCACAGTTAGGCAGTGGTTGAGGCCAGATTTGAAACCAGGAAGATGAGTCTTCCTGCCTCCAAGTCCAACCTGAGGCTGGCTTTGAACTAAGAAAGAATTGTTTTCCTAATTCCAGGCCCAGGCCTCTTACCCACTGCGCCACCTAGTTACTGAAGCTTGAAGCTGGATGAAATTTCCTTCTAAGATAATCAATTCTGGATGAATCAGAAAAGGCTTTAATTAAACAATAAAATAAAGATTTTTTTTAAAAAAATAGAGAAAACCACAGCTCCCAGATTTATAAGTGGAAAGTGCCTGGGACTCAGAAATCCATCCCCTTTAGATGAAGAAACTGCAACCCAAAGAGCCTAAGTGACTTATTCAGGGTCACAGACAATTAGTTGTGGCAGGGATGAGATTTGAACTAAGATCCTGACTCCAAATGCAGCTCTCTTTCCACTGTATCTGCTTCATGTTCTTTCCTCCTGCGGATCATGTTAACACACATTGGTACATACATCTCATTGCTACTATTACATTTCTGTCTCTCGGAACAACCAAATGTCTTGAACCTCCTAACCCAATCTTTACTCTTTTTTGAAAGAGGGTAGATACACATATTCACCCATGTCTAGTTGTGACTTGACATACTAACATTTTCATAAACCCATGGAGCCCTCTTCTGGATGTATATGTAGGTACAGTGAGTGAGTTGTAATCATAACAACTAAGTCCCTTGCCCTTTCCCCTCACCCTCCTTGCCTCCCAAAAAAAGCTGGGGAGAATAAATGAAAAGAAAAACTATTTTAAAATCAAAGTATAAACAATGACAATAGGAAGTATAGTCTTGGTATAAAATATTTATTGAAACTATTACATTTTTAAACATTTAATTGAATAAAATTATTATAGTAGCAAAAACATTATCTTCAATAGTCTTTCATGCTAAATGAATACTGAGAAGAATAGAGTGAATGATTTAAATCTATACATCATTCCAAAACCACATTTTCAACACATTTTCCACTAAACTTCTCAAAATCCTCAAAAAAAGTTCTACCATATCACATTGTCTTAGTCACCTCTTGGCAAGGGTATTTCAATGCAATGAACTAACTAGGTGACAGGTGTCAATCAGGAAAGGGAGGCTGCAGGAGGTCTGTACATCTTTCCAAGCCCCGCATCTGCCTTGTCCATTCCTGCTCTTGAACAACCAAGTAATACTAAAGAAAACTGTAAAACTATGCTAACTAAATCACACAAAAAATTCACGTTTCCTAAATCTCTGCTGGTCCCACATGAAGGCAGAGCAAACCTTCCAGTGATGTCCAATTTGGTTTCTATTATACTACATGTTAGCTGCTTTCAAAACTATCCAATGAAAGCTCAAATATCCAAGCCCCACAGGACTCCCCTCTCTTAGCAGAAAGTTTTTACTAGGAAAACTCATGAATTAATTTTTCTAAGAATAAGACATTCTGGAGTAAGCTCCCTCATCTATTGTCCCCCACTATGCTTCAAACTCATATCTATGTCAACACTCACAGCCTTCTACTAACCACTAGCCTCAAAGAATGATAATTCTCCTTTTTTACCAAGTAACCATTTTAGTAGAACCCTTGTTCTTAAGTTCTCAAGTCTCTATGACCCTAGACAATTGTAATCATGTTCTAAGTGGGTCCACGGTTCAATACAGCTACTAAAACTATCTAAGGCACAAGGTTACTCCTCAGTTGAGGGAAAAAAAAACTTGAACAGCTTCCTATTGAATGTAAGATAAAATACACATGCAAACACAAAGACATCAGGCATCTCCCAGAAACAAAGGCTCTTTTTCTCATACCAACAGTATATTATGTTATCAGGCTGCAAGCCAAAGAACACAATCTTCTCTAAAGAAGTGAAAATTAATGTCACAAAGAATGCCATGAAGGGACGTGTAGCAGGTGTGAGCAGACTGCAACATACAATCAATAAGAAATTGCAAAGAACAGATGTAAAAGATGGTGTGAGGGAAATATATTATAGGAAAAGGTGGCCTAGCAAGAGTAAGAGGGTGAGAGAAGACAGACAGACAACCCCAGCCCTGCTCTGTTATTCTAGTGAAAGGATATATATGTACATACATAAAGTGCAAACAAGGCACCATAGAAAAAAGTTAGGGATGATGAATGATGGTAACGATAATGATGATGATGCTGATGCAGTAAAAGTAAAGAAAGTCTCCAAAGACCCCTTCTGGCAAACTCATGTGAAGGCATGGAAGGTAAAGGGGGAGGAAAGAGGTATTTACACAGCCCTTACTTTGTGCCAGGCCCTGAACTAAGCACTTTTTACTAATAGCATCTCATCTGATCCTCACAACAGCACTGTCAGATAGGTGCTATGGTAGAACCGTTTTAACTGTTGAGGAAATTGAGGCAAACAGCAGCTTATGTGACTTGCCTAGGGTCACACAGCTAGTAAGTGTCTGAGGCTGCATTTTAACTTAGGTTTTCCTTACTCTAGACCCAGGGCTGCAGAATGTGTGAACTTTGATGAGTTGGGACCTGCATCAAGAGAGGGAACTTCTAAAACAGATGAGATCAGAGATCCATTTAAGTATTTAACTATCTTTTCTGAAAAGCATATGTATCAACCAACCAATCTGCAAACATTTATCAAGCACCTACTATGGACCAGGCATTGCCAGTCAGTCAACAAACATTTAGTAAGTGCCTACTAGGTACCAGGCACTGTGCTAGGCACTGGGCATACCAAAGCAAAAACAGCTCCTGCTCTCAAAGAGCTCATATTCTAATGGGAGAGACAACATCTAAACAACTATATATACAAGATAGTCCATAAGTCAATAAACATTTATTAAGTACTACTATGCACCAAGTACTGTGCTAAGTACCAAGCATACAGAGAAAGGCGAAAGGCAGTATCTGCCCTCAAGAAACTCACAATCTAATGAGCAAGACAACATGCAAGCAACTATGTACAAATGTACAAACAAGCTACATACAGAATAATGAGGAAACAACCAACAGAAGGAAGACACTAGGGATTAAGAGTCTTTCTATGGAAGGTAGTATTTTATCTAGGACTTGAGGGTAAATAAAAGCTTGACTTGTTTAAAAAAGACAACTAGATAATGCTTTTACATTCTTTAAAAATGATTCTTTTTTATTTCATGAACTTTCTCCTTAATCTGCAAATGAAAATTAATTTACTTGCTCTTGGCAATATGATTCAGCATTTTACCTCAAAATGTCTGCCATGCTAATTGTGACCTCTTACAATCAACTTACACTACAGTTTTCAGGTGGAACAAGGAGTTGAGTAATCTCTCCACCATGCACACAGAAGATATGCTTCATTTCTCCAGAAAATATGTCCCATATTATCACAGAAAAATCCACTCCTCCAGAGATCAAGTATCTTTGGTCATAACGAGCTGAGACCTGATGAGGATACAGTAAACATGTAATTTTGTTCCGATGACCCCGAAGAGTTCTGTGAGGTGGCCAACCTGTAAATGAGATTTTGTTTTTAAAATGAGGTAGAAATTCAAGCCTTAAAGTTTTTCAACAAAAAATAACACAAAGTGATTTATTTACATACACAAAAATCCTAGTTGAAACTTATAAAGGTTTATCATACCATAAATCTTGCTTTCTAAATGTAGATGATTCCAAGAAATTAAGTGGTAGAATCAACATATGTTAAAATTCTTCATCTATTGCTATTGTTACACTAATTCAAACACTGATCAAATTAACAGAAACAAAAACAACAAGATGCAGGGTACACAAAGGCAAAATAGCCCCTTCTCTCAAGAAGCTCACAGTCTAAAGGGAGAGACAAAAGGCAAATAATTATATATGAACACGTAGAGGATAATCTTAGGGAAAAGATACTAGTATTAAGGCATATTGGAAAATGTTCCTTGTGGAAGGCCGGATTTTAACTGAGACCTAAGGAAATCAAGAGGCAAAGATGAGGAGGAAGAGAATTCTAGATGTGGGGGACAACCAGTGAAAATGCAGAATCAAAAAATGCAGTACTTTCTGCAAGAAATAGTAGGGAGGTCATTGTCTCCCGGCCAACAGAGAATATGGAGAAGAGTAATATATAAGAAGTCTGAAAAGGCAGGAAAGAGGGCAGGCTATGAAGAGTTTTAAAAGTCAAACTAAGGATTTTACATTTGATCCTGGAGATAATAAGGAGTTACTGGAGTTTATTAAATGATAGTTCAAATGGTCAGACCTGGGCTTTAGGAAGATCAGTGTGACAGAGGAGTGGAAGCTAGACTGAACTGGGGAGAGAAATGAGAAAGACCAACCAGAAGGCTATTACAATGCTCCAAGCATGAGACAATAAAGGCAAGTCAGACATTCAACATTTTATAAATATCACCAGGACCAAAAGCTTTATGCTATGTCAATATATGTTTGTTCTTTAAAGAGGTATCTCTAATAATTCTTTTCAAAATATAAGGTTGTAAAATTTTATTTCAGTACCTCTCCGGAGCATGTGTTCCCCCTGTAGTAGCTGGACTATAGCAGTTTGTGTTGCTGGCACAATAATTATGCTTCCATCTTCACGGCCACAAACTAGTCGTCCATGGGATGGAATGTACACACTTGCTGTAACTTTCAAAGGTTCACTGCTATTAGGAACCACACTTAGTTGATCTATAATTCCAGCAGGACAAGGAGTAAGTTTACCAAAGGCCTCTTGCAAACAAATTGAAGTTGTCATTTCCAATCCTACAGGTGTTTTGTTTAAAAATAATAAAAAAGGAAAAAGATAGTATTTGAACATATAAAAATACATCAAAAAATACTTATTTGTATTTCTTATTCGGTGAACTGCCACTACCTTCTGCAGCTTCCTGTTTTTCAAGTGTGTCTGGTACATTCCAAATACACAATCTTCCTGCAGAGTCTCCCTGAATAAGTAGTTTATGGAAGGAATCCCTATGTCCATAAAAGAATCGAGTAACAGGAGGGCAGATAAACAACTGAGGAAAAAAAATAACATATCCATTCAGATTTTTCAGTTATATTTAATGTGTAATAAGAACACGAACATCAGCAACATATGCTTCAGATGCAGATATTAATTATTTTTCTTTTGAGCCAGGAATACAAAATATATTATACATTTATTTATTTATATGTATTTATATCACTCTAAGTTTTTTAAAAGATCTTTTCATATAATTTTAAAGGTTTGAAAAGTAATTTCTTCACAAAAAAATTATAAGAAAGTTAGAGAAAAATACCAAAAAGGCATTATTAAGATGGTTCTGTCATAATAATTTCTAAAATTATTTAAGAATATTTAAATTAAGCATGAAATTAACTTTCCATGAATCATAAAATTTCTGAGGTGAAGTGTTTTTCAAATATTGATTAAAGAATGATCCTGACAGCTATTAGTTAAAACTTACTTACTATTATTAAATCATGTACACTGATGTTTCAAATGGGCTCTTGACTCAAGATTATATTAATTTTTAAAAATACTCCATTTTTAAATAAGCACTGTGATGTAATCATGAAATTTTAATATGGGACCCATGATTTCATTGAAGTAAAGTATTCCCAGATAAGCAATTCCTTCTATCAAAGCAACTTACCACTTTAAACTGCAACTTACAAGGGTTACCTAAAGATCTGAAGGGTTAAATACCTTGCCCCGAAGCACACAGAAGCAGGATTTGAACCAAGGTCAGCTCTCTCTCCACTACACTATGCTTTTTCTTACAAGAAATTTGGTACAACCCCCTAATTATAGAGGTAAGAAAACTGTGTACTAGAAGGCTTATTATTAATTCACTTGCTTAGTGACTAGACACAACTTGAACTCAAACAGCAATCTCAAAAAGACATTATTTCCACACTTCAAATGAAGTTATATCAATAATAGTGTCACAATTAGATTTTCATATAGACACAGATTCTATGTCATTGTAAAAATTTTGTCATATTAAATATAACCTATTATGTGCATATATACGCATGAAATACTGAACTTGGACTAACATTTGTAAAATGAACGATTAACAACAAACTCATTGGCTATTATGATGAACAATGGTTTTTTAATCTCATCAGAAAAAAATGAATGTTAGGCTTCTGCTAGAAAATGAGACATTAGTTCACAAAATCTTTGAGAAGTCAAGCACATCATTTCTTAATTAAATATGGTATTTGTCAAACACATACTATGAACAAATTTTTGTGAAAAGCAATGTGGGAAACATGAAGAGTGATTAAATAAATTCCCTTTCCTTCTGGACTTTATAATTCAGTAATCATAAACAACAACCAAAAAAATTGTTTCAACAAAAAATTATTAAAACTGATATGAAAACATGATTAAGTGAAGTTGATAGTAATTGTTTCCTAATCTCAATCTCAAAACTCAATTGAGTTTTGTTACTTGAAATCTAAAAGTCCTTAATGCTTCACTGTTTTACAGAAATGTAATTAAGACTGCCATAACTTCCTACACAAAAAAGTCACTCAACGAAGTCCAAAGCATAGTTTATTCCATTATAAAAGCAACTCATTTTATGCCAATAAGTGCTTTAAAAATTGAGCCTAAATGAATTTAACATGCCTGGTGGGCATGGCAGTTGGCCATTTAAAGATACCCAGGGAGAACATTTTGTCACACAGATAATAGTCTTCTAATTTAACTGGAGATGAGAATTCAAGTTAAGGAAAGGTGGCAAATTAAGTTGGCTAAATATATTAAGGCCAATTTATTATGGAGGATCCTGAGTACTTATAGCTAATCAAAGTATTTATGACAAATATTTTCTGCCTGACCACCACAACAATACAGGTTGGAATTTTAGAAAAAAAACTGGTAGAAAATTAGACAATTAGCACTCTTACAATTTTGTAAACTGCATCATTTAGCTTAAAGAGTACAGTCTTAGAACTTAATATTATATGAATTTTAATTATAATGAATATTTTTCAATGAAAAATTATTTTTATTCATGTTTTAAGATATAGCCAGCAAAAGCTGAGAGGATTCTTTTAAACGATAAACCATTATATTAAATAGGATTATCCTTCTAAATCTTTTACTATTTCTAAAATTCCATGCCAAATGAATGTAAATTAGCTTCAGTATTAATTTCATCCAAAATTAGTATGAATGTATAAGCAAAATCCATAATTCTCTAAAAGTCTTTGGAAAATGATAAGTGTACTATTGTATATATTACCAGGGATTCAAAGAGACTATGCAACTTTAGAGCCTATGGAACATGGAAAAGCCTAAATAGGAATATTTAAAATGGTGTAAACCCCAGCAGACGTAGTTAGAAAGAAGATGAATAAATGAGAAAGAAATTCGATCCTTCTCATAGCAAAATTGCCAGGAACGGGAAATGAGAGCAAAACTTTTAGAAAGAAAATCCCATAGTGGCCAGGTAGGCATCCAGGAGAAAATTATTACCAGAGACTTAATATGATGAAGATGATGATTTTCAGAAGATTAAAAGGAGTGGCAAACATGAAAACATAGTCATTGTACTTCCCTTTTGTCTAAGTCTGTGCTTATTGGCCCTGCTTACTCAATCTGTTTCCTTTACTTTAAAACTCTATACACATGACTGAACACTCAGTAAAATACTTACTTTCATGAGTATCACTGCTTTATATTACAGTGTTACCTGAATCAATGTTTCATTCAACACACTATATGGCCAAGGTATATTTTACCTGTTCAAAACTTTAGCAGTCACAGGTCACATGATCAGGCAGGATAATTGAACTGGCAGAAGAATGCCAGAGTAACAAACTAGAGAAAGTTATCCGTGGAGTAATGCCAACGATTTAAGGGAAAGGACACAAATGATTTGTCTTCAAGTAAAATGGAGGTCAGAGAGAACACAGGGCGGTAGGGAAGGTTCCTCCAAAGAGCTGACCCAGTGGAGTCCTGTTTTACAGCTTTAAAGGCACCCCTAGTTTCACTAGAGAGTCCAACAACTGATAAACATATATAATATATTGAGTGTTTGTTTCATCAGTCAATAAGTATTTACAATGTGCCAGGCACTGTGCAAAGAGCTAGGGATATACTAAAAGACAAATACAGGGTCCCGGTTCTCAAAGGAGTTATATTCCAACAGAAGGACAACATGTAAAAAATTATACATGATAGATATTAAGTTGGGCAGATGGAAAGCAACCTAAGCAGGAAGGTACTGGGGTTCGGGGAGGTGGAGACAAACTCAGGAAGTTAGAAGTATAGAAGTATATAAGGTGAAATTTGAGCTAGTCTTGAAGAAAGTCAGAAGGTGAAGGTGATGAGAGAAAGCATGAAAGACAGACAGCCAGTGAAAAAGCACAGAATAAGAAGTTGGAGTAGCAAGTTCAAGGAACAGCAAGAAGGCCAATTAGTCAATCAAAAAAAGCTAGTAAGGAATATAAACTATATATACATGCGCGCACACGCACACGCACACACACACACACACATACAGTATGTATATGTATGTACGTACAATCTGTTTACTACAACTACTTCAGTGAATTTGTGTATGGCCACAATGCTCAGACTGCATCTCACCTCTTTATCTTCTCTATCCAAGAGACCATACTGTACAGGAGGAATTAAATTTTCAACAGCCTTTCCAACATCACTGCGAAATGAATCACTAGCAGGCAGGCAACTGAGAATCAGAGAAAACATTATTTTCAATGAAAATTCATACTATTAAAATGTTTCTATCACATAATTCCATACTACAAGGCTTTTTTCCACTACTAAAATTCATATGTTCATAACTTCATTGTAAATGTGAAAGTATTACATTGTTTAATTATAATATAAAATATGAAATGTAATTTAATGTAGCCTACTTCAACAAAAAACATTTAATGTCCCTTTTGATATTTCTAATTGTGAGTTAAACTGAAACTTCATATTTTAATCTTCAAAATTATGCTTTAAACTTATACCATAATTTTAATCACACACTACATATTTTACAATATTTTAATCATATACTGCTTTAACTTTTCATTGCATGTCAGTAATTTTTTGAAATCTGAGACGAAGAATTTAGTCTTCATCTACAATTCATGGAGATTCTATTTCTTATATTGTAACTTCTTATTTATTGAGTACCTGGCAGGTAGTTTGTAAATATAACTTTGTCCATTTTCTGTCCATATAATAACTTTATCTGCTGATATGAAGTCACCTCCTGTCCACGTTTGTCCATTTTCACTGGGGCCAGAACATAACAGGGAATAATCTCCAGCATCAAAGACCTACATAAAACCAGAGACAAACTCAAAATTCTAAATTCATGTTACAATTTAAATAAAAACAGTGACATTTCAGTTAAATCCTCTAGAAGCAAAGCCCTCAAAGTCAGCCAGAAGTAGATAAGAGAAAGTTCAGGTGTCCTCAGCAATAATTGGTGACAATAACTGAATAAAAAGAGGCAGAAAAATGAATCAAGAGGGCTTAACAGCACTTAAGTTTGCCTCATCCTAGACAAAGAACAAAGTTTGGCTGAAGAAAACTAAAGCTCCTAAAGTAATATAGAGTTTGTTCATCTGGAAACATGAGAGGTACTGCCCAAAGTGTATGTGGCCTCTGAATCAATAAACAGATGAAACTATCCAGGACAGAGGTAAGATTTTCCTTAATGAAATCTGAAAAGGCTGGAAACCTCCAGTTTGCATCACTCAATGATTTGTTTACATTACAAATGCAGTTAATATGCAATTAGGTATAATTGTACAGATGAATCTAATAAAATGAAATTGAATAAGGATAAATGTAAAGTCTTAGATTTATGATCAAGAAATCAACTTCATAAGTACGAGCAAAACACAGATAGGCAGTAAGTTATCTCATAAAAAGCTGAGGCAATTAGTGGACACTGGACACAAGTCAAAAGTATGATAAGGGAGCCAAAAAAAAATACTAAGATTTCAAACTGCATTAAGTATAGTGTCCAAATAAAAAGGTGCTGTATTCTGCCCAAGTCAGACCACTTCTGGAGTTTTTTTGTTATCTGGGGTAAAGCATTTTAGAAAGAACACTGATATGTTACAGAATATCTAATGGTGAAAGGTATCAGGTCCATACCATATGAACATCAACGAAGGAATGCGGTATGTTTACCCTGAAGAGAAGTCTGCAAGTGCTGGAGAGGTGATCATTTTCAAGAGAGACTGAACTTATTTGTCCAGAGACAAAATAAGGAATAAGGCATGGAAGCTGCAAAGAAGGATTGTTAGGTTTGCTATCAGAGGGGAAAACCACTAAGATTTAGAGTTATCCCAAGGTAGAATGAGCTGCTTCAGCAGGTAGTGGGTTCCCTATTTACTGAAGGTCTTCATGCAGATTCAGTGACTGCTGCTGAGTACACTGTGGAGGAGGCCTGATCCTCTTTTAGGTCCGAAAATGGCCACTGAGCTCCATTCCTTCTCGAATTCTAGAATGCATCTGAAGACAACTGCTCAAAGACTCCAAGCCACAAAGTGGCGGCAACTCTTCTTTCCAAGCATTTCATAAAGCTCTCCTTCACACTATTTCCCAGCCAAATTACACTATCAAAGGTTACAACATTTTAATAAAAACACATGTGAAAATAGACAAGGGCTCAGAAAGTGGCCTCACACCCAAAATTCCTCAGGAACAAATAAAACTCGGGAAAATACAAGACATACAAAGGAAAAGACAACAAGAAATAATCATACATCTCTACCACAAATAAAGTATCATTTGGCTCTTTAGTTGGCTCCCTCCTTCCAAAGATATTCAGCTCCTCCCTTCTATTCCTACTATACAAAAGAAACAGACGTGCCCACAAAATCAGCTAAACAATCCTAAATCTCCCTGCTTTGATGCACTAGCCTCAGGAGATCAAGCATAGTGGATTAGTTCAGGCAAAAGGCAGCATATTTTGTCTTCCCATCCAATCTTAGTTCAGTTTCCCTTCATTTTTGTGATCTCAAAAAGCTATTTTTCAACTCCATAAATGTTTTCCTCCATGTCCGGAAATGACCCCATACCACCCTACTTATTTTTGCCTATGGAAATCCTCCCCTACCTCCAAGGCCTAGTTCAAGTGTCAGCTCCTCAATGAGGCCTTCTGCGTTCCCATATCCAGAAGCGATCCCTCATCCACCTCAAATGACTCATGTCATTCTATTTGTTATCTCCTATTCACTTATAAGCTAAGCAGGATTACAATTATTTGTATACCTTTTTGTATTCTCCCTCTCCTCATTAAGACATGAGCTCCTTGAATAGCTAACACATTCAATCTTTGCTGATTTTGCCCTAAAAATAATAGAGAGCTCCACAGAGTACCATTCCAAATATTCCCTCCAAAGGGGAAGATTTGCTATAAAAAACAAGGAACATAAATTCAGACATGAGAATTAAGAAATTATAATAGTCTTTCTCAGAGTTATTTCTTAAGTTCAGCACTAAATGCCTAATAAAATCTACATCATAAAATAGGAAAAACCAGCTTTTTTACTTAACTGGGTAACCTTACCCTCCAATATTTGGAACACACAACCAAAAGTGACCTTTGGGTGAATGCACAGAAAGAAATACTTTGGCAATTCTGACAATAAATTGGTTTGGATTCTTCTTCAAATATTGGCTCAGTATCCTGAAAGATATAAAAATAACTTGGTTACCCATGAAAACAATCACACAACCAAATAAAATGAAGTGAAAATGGAATTTGCTATGTTCAGCAACTCAGTAGCAAAGAAAACAAAAACTGCATTCCAAAGAAGCACAGTCACAAATGTTAAAGATATTCACAAGTGAGAATATTGAAACAATGTAACAAGGTCATACTAGAGATGAAGAAAGGTAAAATCAAATTTATTAACTGCCTACTATGCAACAGACATTACAAATACTAAGGACACAGATAAAAAATGAGTGAATTTTAATTCTTCCCAAGTTATTACTCATGCAGTTTGGCGATATCTTTGTTTTCTTTTTAATTAAGTCAAATTCCTTGACTAGAAAGGCTAGGGCAAGTGTGTGTTAGCAGTGCAAAGATTTGTACTGCCCACTAACAGTATGCAAATACACTGAGGCAAATGACTAGAAATATCAGCGTTTGGTTTCTGTTTTTTTCCTTCCCTCAAGTACACAACCATCTTAGAAGTTAACTTAGAAGTTTACTCAGAAGTAAAAACCATCTATTCCCTCTCTATCTCTTATTCCAAGAAAGCTAAGTATTCCTTAAAAAATTTTTTTAATTTACTTATATAATTATTAGGGTATCATTCACTTTAAAGTATTCAAAAGATTATAGAAAATTAGGTAGACAACCAACTATAATAAACACTAAAAATGGAGGTCCAAAATATTACCACAAAGAATTGAATATGGTAGGAAGAAGCAATAATGAGAAAATTGGAGAGATTGTTCACCAACCTTACCTGGGTACCACTAACTTCAGATGTAACAATCCAAACCTTCAAGATTCCTGTTACTGAAACTGCTACAACGGTATCCTCTAAACAGGAAATAAAAGGGTACAAATATAGCACATTTTCTCCAACATCAACATGTTTTAGTCATAATAGAGTCATGATGTTTAAGAAACTGCTTTATGTCCACTGGCCACTGAGCTTCCATACAACCAAGGGAAATGAACTGTCCCTCTAGTGATATTCTCAACCTAACAGATATATGCTAACTAAGGTCATTGCCAGTGTTAAGAATAATGTTCTACACAAAGTTCAAACAAAAGACCCTGCTTATGATGTTCTCCAAATACTTCAATTCACACATGACACTGTACAAACTATAGAACACCCCAAAGAACTACAAATCTTCTCAGGTTGAGTGTGAAAAGGCCTGGACCTGTAACTTCCCTGGTACAGTGAACCCCTGGATAGGCAAAATGCTTTTATCAATGGAGGTCATCACTCTCTCTACAACTTAAGAGCTTTGGAGCATTACTTAGAGCACTGGAAGGCAAAGTGATTCAAAGGTGGGATTTGAACCCTGGTCTTCCTGGCTTTGAGACCGACTCTCTATATACACTGCCATGACTGCCTCTCTCTCCTATGTGGATGGTTAAGCCAAAAGGCAAATACATTATCAAAACCAGATCATGGAGCTGTATGAGCAGCTCACTTTAAACAGCTGAGCCAGAGCCAAAGTTAGAAAACATCAAAGCAGACTCGTGGGAGCTGGACCTTTACAGAGGAGCTGTTTTCAATACTCCAGGATCTGACTTGACTAATACAGATTCTCTCTCTAGAGGACAAGTACTATAATAACAGTAAGAATGAGACTTTGGAGTGATAAGGCAGGCCAAGGCCTTTATACAAACACACACTGTTCAAGAGCGGCCATGGACAGAAGCTCATCACATTATGGCTGCCTTGGTGTGAGTCTACAAAGTCAACAGCCATTCACGAGGCCGTAGGCCCCACAAAGAAACAAGACATGAAGCACTCAGGGAGAGAATAAGAAGAGAAAAAAAGCTTGTGGGGAAGATTCTCAGGAAGGAATATTACTGCATGTTACTATGCATATCTAATCAGTGGGTGTTCTCCCTAGATATTTCTGTTTCTTTTACTCACTGGGAACAGCAAGCAATAAGTTTGCTCTGAAAATAAAAGTTAAATTTTGCTATGAATGTTGTACCAGCTTAAACAATGAGAGCACACCTTTTCCTTATAATTTTGTTGCTAACAACTCAACATTACACTAAATCTACCTTACTTTAAAACCTCCAAACCAGATTATAAAAAAATACAAATAGACCAATGATAAATACTGTCATTCCTCCCAGATTCCAAGGGGAGTGGGAGAAGGATTCTTCTCCTCACTTTGGAAAGCCAAAGAGGCAGAATCAGTACATGGACAATTAACAATCATCTTACATAGGACATGACTCAATATATGAGTTAATTAGCAAACTGAAAAAGATTATTGGGAATAATATTTAGTTTCTAAATGCAAGAAAATCATGAAAATGGTTATAAATGTAAAAAGTAAAAGAAAGTACCAATCTCTTCAATGAAATTTGCTGAAACGAGTAATTTTTTTCAGTTTCCTTTTTAAAAAAAATTTTTTTTAAAGTACACTGACCTTGTGTTCGGTGGGATCGAATAATACTCATAGAGCTAATCCAGTCAGGCGATACCTTTGACACTAAGGAGTAAAGAACCTCAAGGCTGGTGGCATCCACAACCAGAATTTCAGGATAATGTCCATGGCACAGCAGTCTCCCTTCACGTTGATTCCCAACAGAGAACTGGTAGAACTAATTTTATATTAAAAGAACATTATCTGTGACAAATTTGCTCTTCACTTAGTATTTAAATTTATCAAATGCTTAGCTATTTGATCTCTCAGCAAAAATCCAACAGCTCCCTGAAAGTTTTCAAATATGGGTTATTGAGTCATGCTAGAAGGGAGCTTGGAAGCTGGCTAATTCAATCTTTTCATTTAACAGATGAGGAAATTGAGGCTTAGGGAGACTAAATGATTTGCCCACTATTATAAGGTTATGTCAGAGGCAGGATTTGAACTCAGGTCCTCTGGCTTCAGAGTCAGGGCTCTTTCCACTATGCCATGTCTCTCTAAAAAAAAAAAAAACCTTATTTGTTCAGTGCTAGAGATTCATAATTTGTGCCCACAAATACAGTGTTGAATCAAAGTGTCTATTAAATATTATGCTTCCTTCAACATTCAGCATCAGAATATTTAAATGACATTAAAAATACAATACAACAAAGACAAATGTTCTCAGACATATAAACATATAATAGGTGTAATAATCTAAGATTCTATTATAATAAATAATGAAGAAATGTCCTAAGCTTTTACACACACACATACACACACAATGAACAAAGTTGCAACTAGGTAAAAATGTTCATCTCCCTCAAATGTTAGAAAAAAATTAAAGGAGGGTAGTATTTGGATTATTAATAGTGATGTTCATTTTCTAAGTAAAGGGAAATTATGGCCTATGGTCTTAATTGCATATCTACTCCTCCAAATATTGCTGGGATATGGATGAAAAAAACTTTTTAAAGGACAGAGGCCCATTCGGAAGGAGTTACACTATAATCAAAAATCCTACACATCAAAACTCTGGTCTCCGAACTTCAAATATTTCCTTTTCTTACTATTTTGGGGAGGAAATCTGGTGGGAAAAGTTGCCTGGGACATCTAAAGTTTAAATAACTTGCCAAACACCACACAGTCAGTATGTTGCAGAGATAAGATGTGAACCTGGGGTCTTTCTGACTCCAAGATGTGCCGTTTGAAAAGTGTCTACTTTTAAAAAATAACAGCTTTCCACATCTTAATGCCCCTTAGAAGTTAGTATCCTAACCTTCTATAATCTTTGTAATTGCTATATATATATATATATACATATATATATATATGTTAGTACAGCATACACAGTCAGAAAGCTGAAGAACAATTTGACTCAGAATAGGAAACAATAAAAGGAACCTCACTCAGACTTTTTTCATTCATTCATCTATTCATTAAACAAGTACTAATTAAGTATTATTATAGGTAAAAAATTGCATTAAATGAAGAAAGGACAGATGTCATAATAAAATATCTTTACCTCTAAGTAGTTTACAAAATAGGGAGATATAATGTGAACAAAAATTATGTAAAGTAAAATAGATCACAGGAGCTTAAGAGAGGTAAAAAATACCCTGGAAGCTGAGGGAGAGAGGAATCAGAGATGACTTTTAAGTTTGGGAGTTTTAGGGAAGCCTTTTAAGGAGGCAGCAGCACTTAAAACCACTTTAGCACACCTGTGCTTGCAGCCTGACAAATTAAAGAATTAAAATACTAACCTGTATGCCAGTATGTGTGCAAGCTAATTTCGTAAACTCAATACATCTGCCATCACTTACATCCCAAAGGCACATTTCTCTGTAAAATACAAAACACAAAATAAATAAAAAATAAAAAGATCCATTGTGGCCAAGTATTTCACTAGTGAGCTCAACAAAACCATATGAACAAAAATGGTCCCTCTGACATTTTAGTCCTTCTTCTATATGAAGGTTTTGCATTCTGCTATAAATTCCTTTTTTTTCTAGATTCATCTTTTGTTGAGTTTTTTATGACTTTCAATGAGCCTAAATTATTTCTAATTAAAAATTAAAAACAAGAAAAATTAATTACATGTTTAAAGGAACTGAGGGTTACTCAACTCTGTCCCAGTGGTATAAATATTAAAGTTCTTAAACCTAACAAATTCCATTAAAGAAACTAGCTATTTTTATATTTGTTTATATTTTATATATTTATTGCTTCAAATCTATATAACAGAAATTTTAGAATTTAACTGAACCATAACTTTGTTATGCAAAAGTAACAATCAAGCCTCATACAATACTCATATACTGAATATATGTATACAGAATTTATGCATAAGCATAGCTTCAAAACTGTGAACACTGAAAAAAAAATACAGCCATGAACAGTCAACTGAAATGCATTCTATAGGCCTGTTAGAAATTATTTTACTTCTAATTCTATTTGCAGCTCTATTTCTTTAGAATAAAGATTCAAAAAAGATGGTATCTTAAATGAAAACAAGACAAGATAGAAGCTGGAAAATGCATTATTCTGAAAATACTTATAGAAATAAATACAAATTTACCTTGCAAAAAACTTATTAACGCAAACCAATGCCTTTTTTGAGTGAAATATGTATTGTTGACCTTAATACTTGGTAAAGATTACATTAAAAGTGAAAATTATAGACCAACTTCCCTAATGAATGAAGAAAAATTCTAAAATATTTAGAATACTTTTTTAATATTCTTCATGATAAAGTAGGATTTATACTTGGCACAAGAGGCTGGTTAAATTTTTCAATTTAAAAAGCTATTAATATAATAAAACAGTCAGCAAACAAGAAAACAACACATATTCGAAGAGATGGGGGAAGGGAACATATGATAAAATCCCACTTTCACTGATGATTTTTAAGAAAGAATAACAAGCAAAAGCATTCTGCAATGGAGAAATATTAAAAGCATTCTCACTAAACTAAGAGCAGGTAAACAATGATATTGTTTACCTTACTTGACTTACACTTCTCTTACTTGACTTAGTACTAGAAATTCCAAAATTGTTATGACAATAAAAATGTATTAAAGGGATCAGCATTGGAAATGAAAAATTCAAAGAAAAATTAATTTCAAATGACAAGAGTTCATCAAAAAAATACAAAATGTCTCAACAAAAAAATTTAAGAGACAAATGAGCTCAATCTCCTGGAATACAAGATTAACCAACCAAAAAAAAAATCTATGAACCTATTTACTATCAATCAATGAAATCAATAAATCATAAGAGAAACTCCATTTACCAAAAAAATAACCAATTTGCAAACTAATCTACCTAAAAATACAGAGAAGCTATATTTAAGGACAACCACAAAATTATGATGACAAATATAAAAAGACCTAAATAATAAGAGATATTCAATAGTCATGGAGAAATTAAAAATGACAATACTCTCCAAATTAACGTATATTTAATGCAATCTTGATGAAACATCAAAGGGTTTCTTTACAGGACCCTATGAAACTTGCATGGAAAAGTTAACTGGAAAAAATATAGGAATGTTGCATACGATGTCAGAAACAATCATTCGTCTGGTTTTGCTAACTGCTTTTTCTGTTACAAAGGAGATTCCACTAGAAAGCAGGGGCACACAATAGGTCTGGAAATGTAAAAATAAAAGATATCACCAAAAACTTGTTTAAAGTAAAATATCTGTCTCAAAAAAAAAAAAAATCAAGGCATACTGGCAAAAATAGTGTGAAGGAGATCCTGTACTCCTAGACTTTAAACAACACAAAGTATCCTCAAACCTTTGGGATAAACAAGAGAGATGGAGTGAGAAAAAAAGAAAGAGCTACATTTAATAAAATTTCAACCATGATGTGTTACATAAACATAAAAAGTATGGCTTCTATATACTTATATATATATATATATATATATATATATATATATACACATGTATATATATATACTTCTATATATTTAGACTATAGTCTAAATAGCCCCCCCCAAAAAAATAATATTTTCTTCAATAAGGAAAAACTGAGGAACATTATTTATTAAATGTACATATGGTGACAAATATATTGCCATACACCTACATATATACCTCACTGAATTGTAAGTGGATGATAAACACTTTTTTTAAATTATGTAAAGAAAAAGCAAAATGGAATAGCATATTTCTGCCAGTTGTGAAAGGGAAGCTTTTTCCTCCCACTAAATCATTAGAATGAATTATTTGGACAATGTAGATGTGTATGAATCTATCAAAATAAAATTCTATATTACAATATGCACATAATTAAAAGGCAAAACTAACAAATTAAAATTTTAAAAATTATGACTATGAGAAATAACTTGATATTTAAAATATAAAACTGCTGAAAATTTACAAAGGTTAACTTGGAATCCACAATAATTAAAAAGCATAAGAATATGAACAGAATATTTCCAGAAAAGGATTCATAAAATGCTCCAAAAGGATCCATAAAATTGAAAAAATGTTCAATTAAACTAAAATTAGAGATAAAACTTAAGTAATTTTGAGATACCACTTCATTGTAGCCAATTGACAACAATAACTCAAAATAAAGTTTTTTGGAGAATAATCCAGAAGCAGAAAAGTCCAAAAGTCACACCTTTTAACCCTGAAATCCACTGTCTGGAATATAAACAAAATGTCCTCAAATACCACCCCCCCAAAAAAGTGCTATTTATTCAAGTAGTTTTGAAACAATATTTTTAACTAAAAAATTAAATGACCGATAATAGAACAGTTAAATAAAACTGTGGACCATGATTTGAAAGGCCATGTAGTCCATTATTAGAATGAAATTAAAACTGACCAGTATAAGCAATACAAAGAAAATGGCAAATGCTATCGTGAATAACTGAATTTTTTAAAGAGGAGAAATAGAGTAGAATCTACCCAGTAACTACTTGAGATGAAAATTCAATGAGAATGAATAGACAAAGGACACTGAAGGAGACTGAAGTAGAAGTGACTATAATGAATTTAAAAATATATATTTATTACACAAGTTAAATTAGATATACTGATGTTCTTTCTTAAGTTTCTAAAAAGTTTTTAAATGACTTTAAAATATCATTAAAGCATATTATAATGCAGGGTTATTGTTGTTTTTAAAATGTTACACAGACAAAGCTTGAATCCCCTTTCACAACTGTAACCTTGAGAAACAGGAAGGGGATGAAAAATATTCTTTCCCATTCCCAAGTGGAAAGGTTGAGGCATAAAATGGGCAAATGACTGGCTGGCTTCTAAACAATATGAGTTACTGTGCAGAGGGGAACCCAGAATTAAGAACCCTGGGTCTCACTGTCATCATCTCAAAGCTGGCATAAATGACTGCTCCAGGATTCCACCAACAGAATACTATTGAGTCATCTCTGTCATCCTGGAGGTCTCTTCTCCTTTGTCACTTTGTGAAAACATACTGCTTGCAGGATCTATCCCTGGGCACCAGGGAAGTCTCGGACACCACAAAGATCCCGGCACTATTCTCAGACAGTCAGGGACTTACCCAATAGGTTCTGACGGAACCTCTGGATTTCCCCAGACTACAGGGCAGGGATGAGGAACTTGCAGCCTCAAGGCTACATGAGGCCCTCTAGATCCTCACATGAGGCTCTTTGACTGAATTCAAAGTCAAAGGACTGGACTTGAGGACCTAGAGAGCCACATATGGGCTGCATATGGTCTAAGGTTAGTTCAGGGTCCCCAGTGTCCAAGAGAGGCATCATGGAGAGTGATCTGGCTTCACAACCAGACAGAACTCGGCTCAAGTCCCATTTTTGACACATGCTGGCTGTGTAAACTCTGGGCAAGTCACTTAGTCTCTCAATGCTTTAGATCAGAAGTATCAAACACATATAGTCATGTATGGCTTTCTAAGTCAATCTGAAGACCACCAGGATACTTATATACTTTTTATTGGCCCTGTTTTGATTTGAGTTTGAAAGCACTGCTCTAGATAACACTAAGATTCTAAACTGCAAGAAAGGTGCCAACTTACACTGGTAGAAGTTACTCACCAAGAACTCCCTATACCAATGAAAAATACAGGTCTGGTGCACATTCCCATGCCATAATGCAGGTATGTGTTAGGTTTAATTTTATACAAAATGCACAATTTCTAAAACACCATGTTCTAATAGATTAGATGATGCCTTCAACTGACAGAATATTTGCTACTAATATTTAAGGACTTAAGTCAACGCAATTTCCTAAACTATAAAAAGTAGTTAAGAAATTCTATGAATTAATGGTGGAATCACTAGCCAGCCTCTGGTCTCTTTCTTGGGGTATAAGTTCCCACACTGGATTGGCAAAACAATGAGGCACGAATGGAATGCACTTACGCTAGTTAAGAATAATTAAGACTGATTCAAAGCTTGTCTCCTAACTCAGAAAAGTGTTATGAAAATTAATCATTTTATAGGTTTTAGTGCCCAAAGTTTCTCACAGGAGAAGCAAAACAGAAAATAACTGTTGCTAAAGTAATTCCTTTGTAACTTAGAGCCTACAATTCATATTTTCTTTGCACTGAGCTGATTATATAAAATCAAGAAAAAGATAAGCCTTACTAATAATGTATTGGTACTCTGTTCAATTATAGTTCTAAGAAACTGAGTAAAAGAATACTTACCCACTTTCAGATGCACTCACTACATACTGCCGGTCATTAGAAGCACAAGCTTTGGACAAACAGGTAATTGAAGCTGTATGGCCAAACAAGAGAGCCCGAGGATTAATCTAGAGTTAAAAGAAGATTAAAACATTTGTATATGAAGAAATGTAGAGGGGACAATCCCTTAAAAATGTTTAAAGTTTCTAAGCTATGAACACATCAACAGATTTGGTTAAAATTATGGTTAAGGCTGATTTATAATGTTTAAAAAATCTATGTGACTAAATAGAGGAATATCAAAGCCAAAGAGAGGATGACCAGGGCTCTCTCAAGTCAGCTTCATGATCTTAAATCAGTTTTATCAGTTTCATTCACTTCTAGTGAAAAAAGAGTAGAAAAGGAAGAATGTATAGTATTAACATTCAAAAAAGTATAAAGAAAAATATTAAGATAATATTGCACTCATTAACTTTGTAAAAACATATCCATCCACAAATCTAAATCTGACACTTAAGTAAGAAACTTTACGTCACATGAGTGTTCAAAATGACCTATGCTTACTCCACAAAGGTATGGCTGTTCATGACCATCATGACAACAACTCCCTATTATTAAAAAAAATAAGGCAGAGTTTTATAATAGGTGTAATGTTACTCTATTAACTACAGTCATACTCAAGAAGGCCAAAGACCTGACGACAAGATTTCTAATGCACTCGCAAATTCTTCCAATTCAATATGTGACAAAAATGGGGGGAAAAATGTATTATCTAAAAGCTTAAGGGATATGCCTTATAAGAACAAACATGAAAGATCTTGTTAGATTGATTAGCAAAGCTAGCACAAAGGGAAGTTCAGAAACCAGAGGATACTGAAGAACATACATCAGTACAAACAAGAGTAAATCTATGTCAAAGAGAAGGAATTTTTACCACATTTTGCTACTTAATATAGCAATGATGTCCAGTGGTGTCAGCATAGAATATAGAGAGAAAAACACTAGAGTAGGAATCCAGACACCTAGGTCCCTTGTTCTAGCTCCTCCATTAAATAGTTCAACCCAAACGGGAAAGCCAGTACCTCTCTCTGGGCCTTAGTCTCAGGTCACAATCATTTATCAAACA
>CM053769.1:670652098-670693780 GCA_028658325.1 Potorous gilbertii
CCAAAAGGTGAGTGTAACAGGAGTCTCTCCAATAAATGACAGCTCTTCACCAATACCAAACTATCAGGAAAATTCAAGATTCTCACAGTGGTGGCAATATACTCTTTTTTAGGCTGTAAAATTATTACTTGTTCTAAATGTCAAATGTAAAGGATAACTGTTGCCAACCCAGTCATCAAAATCTCCCATTTGATTTTCATCTTACAGGCAGCATGGTACAATGGATAAGATAGCCAATCTTAGAGCCAGGAAGACCTGAATTCAAGTCCCACTTGGGGTACTGGCCACATGACCATAGGCTAACTACTTAGGTGCTCTGAGACTAAGGTGTAGAAGAAGGTGCTGACCTGAATTGGCAGGAGTTCACTCCCTCATTTCGCACCTGTCTAAACTGCTTTCAGATCTCTCTGACTTCAGCACCATACAACCATGGCAAATAACTTTCCCACCGCCCCTCCCCCGCCACCCTCCATCCCTCTCTTTTGTATACTGTAAGCTCCTGCAGGGCAGGCACTGTCTTTCTTTTTTTCATATTTGTATCCTCAGCACAGTTTCTAGCACATGGTCAGTGTTTAATGTTTACTAACAGACTGATTCCCCAAGCTTTCTATACCAGTAAAATCACAGGTTCAAGCCCTAGTTAAATTTTTAATTTTACACTAAACATCTCATTCATTTTCTAAGAATGTCATTTCAACATTATATAAGTTTCTCCCTATATTTGTAGGACCTGGGCATTGTGATTTCATTGTTACAGGGAATGTCTAAATGAGTGAACATTCTGAAGGATGATACAATAGGACCTTCTCAGCAACTTAATTTGAGAAAATTGCCTGGAGGTAAAGCAGTTAAGTGATTTGCCCTCAAGTCACGTTGCCATTATGTAACTGAGTTAGCATTTGAACCCAGGACATCTTGGCTCAAAACTTTCATTCTATCCACTACATCAAGCAGTCTCTCACTTCTACTGTAGAGATAAAGGCAGTATGTTATTCCTTAACACTGTAAGAGTTAATTCTACATTACAGTTTTGGAGAAAAGGATAAATATATAGAATCAAGGAAAAGGTAGAAATCAAGACAATTATAAAGAAAGTTCTGGAGTTGTGTACTAGTCCAACTCTTCTCTGGAGAGCAATTTTGAACTATGTCCAAAAGGCTATAAAACTGCGTACCCTTTGATCAGTGATACCACTGCTAGGTCTATATCCCAAAGACATCCAAATAAAAAGGGGAGAGGGGAATGACCCATTTATACAAAAGTATTTATAGCAGCTCTTTCTGTAGTGTCAAAGATCTAAAAATTGAAAGGATGCCCATCAACTGGAAAATGGCTAAACAAGCTGTGATATATGATTGTGATGGAATATTACTGTGCTATAAGAAATGACAAGCAGGATGACTTCAAAAAAAACCTGGAAAGATTAATGAACTGATGCAAAATGAAGTGAGCAGAACCAGGAGAACGTTGTACATAGTAACAACAATATTATACAGTGAAGAATTGTAAATGACTTAGCTATTCTCAGCAATGCAGTGACCTAAGACAATCCCAAAGGATTCAGGATTAAGCATGCTGTCCTCCCCCAGAGGGAAGAGTGATACTGTCTGAATACAGAATGAAGCACAGTATTTTTCACCCTTTCTTTTCTCTGATTCTTTTTTTTAGTTTGAGTCTTCTTGTACAAAATAATTAATGTGGAAGGTTTTGCATGATTGCACATGTATAGATTATATTAGATTGCTTACCATCCCAGGGAGGGGGTAGAAGCAGAAGAGAAGGATGGAATTTGGAACTAAAAGCTTTTTTCTAAAATGCTTAAAAATCAATTGGGGAAAAAATAAAATATTCTAAAATAACAATGCCAATTCAAAATAAAAAAAGAGACACTTGAAAGATTACAAACTAAACGCCCCTCATTTTACAGTTGAAAAACTAAAGTCTAAACTAAGAATTGACTTGTGCAACATTACACAGCTAGGTCATAATAATCAAGAAGCAGGGGGTGTAATGACTTATTTTTTCACACTGCTTTAAGGTTTACAAAGTTCTTTCAGTAGCTTCCTATCAGGTAGACAGTAGCATTATCTACAGATGAGGGAAAAGAGGCAAAGAAATGAAGTCACAAATGTAGCTTAAAAAAAAAAGACAATGTAAAGAAGTCAGAGGGCTCAATATTCCCAAAAAGGAAAAAAGCCTGAAATATATGGCCAATGTTCCCTAATGAACCTTAACTGAATTCTAAGCACCATATACAAATACATAAAATAAAACCCCCTTCCTACATAAATGTAGATGCCCTCTCTTCCATCAATCCTGGCTCCAAAGTCTTTTTTGAGCTAGAGAGTTTGCTGACTGCATCTGTCACAAGAATATGTTACCCAGACCATCTTGTGCAAAGGTAGAGGAAGTAAATAGTATTTGATGCAGCGCAGCACCAATTATTTGGCAATGAATATCATCTCAGACACGTTATCAGCTATGTGTCAGTCATCTCTCCTGAGATGTGTCAGTCATCTCTTCTGAGATCAGTTTCTTAATAGTACAATGGGGTTAAAATACCTGTAAAATTACTTGGTTGCTGGGAGAAATCAATAACAATGTATGCAAAGCACTTCAAAAACCTCAAAACACTGTATAAATGTCACTTTTAATTATACTGATACAAATCTAATATCTTGAGGATCTGCCCACTACTACTTTTGAACTGTTTACTGCTGTAACAAAAGGTCTTAAATAAAGATTACTAATTCAATGTAGTGCTAACTCACTACAAACTCAATATGAACCAACAGTATGGCATGAATGCTATACCAACAAATGCAATGTTAGACTTCATTTAAAAAAAAAAGGTACAGTACTGAAATTAGAGAAGTTAAGAATTCCAAGGTATACTACATCAGACAACTTACAAGGAATGGATGAAGGAACCAGGGATATTTAATCTCAGAAAAAGAAAATTTATTAGGGTGGTAACTGTACTCAAATGTCAGAAGAGTTGGGATTAATAACAGCTGAGATTTATATAGCACTTTAAAGTTTGCCCTCTTTTCTTTTCCTCTGTGTTATCTCACTTGGAAACTTCATCATCTCTATGCAGATGATACCTAGACCTAACATCTCTTCAGCTTCAATCATGCAATACCAACTGACTGTTGGACACTGCAAATTAGATGTCTCATAGACACCTGAAATTCAACATGTGCTAAACCTCCTTTCTTGTCCCTCCCCCCAACACCCACCTCTCCCCAATATTTATTCCTAACAGACACCACCATCCTCCAAGTCACTCTGGCTCACAACTTCAGTGCCTCTAATACCTCATTAGCATAACCCCACGCAGTCAATTCATGGTTAGATCTTATCATTTCTACCTTAAGATCTGCCTTATAAGTCTTCTCTTCCTCTTCTCCACTGCTATCAAAATGATTTTTCCTAAAGTACAGATTTCACTCCTGTACTCAAACTCCATTGGTTCCCTATTACCTTCAAGATAAAATATAAAATCTTCTCCCTGGAATTTATAAAGACTTTCACAACCAAACCCTTCCTACTTTTCCATTCTTAACTTGGCTCTACTTTACGTATTCTATAACCCAGGTAAACCATCCTATTTGCTGTTCCTCACAATTCCTTTGCTCCTTTCAATTACTATTTGCCATACCTGGGATGCCATTCCTCTTGCTTCAAGAATCCATTCGGCAGGCCGTTCCTAGGCCCACTCCTTCCCTCTAAGATTAACTTCTATCAGCTTTGCCAGAACCTCACATGTAAACAGTTATTTGCAAGTTGTCTCCCTGTTACAACGCAAACTCTCTCAGGCAGGCATGATGCTTTGAATCTCCAGCAGTTACCACAATGTCTGGCACGTAATAAGTGAATAACAAATGTTTATTGACTGACTTTACATACAGGGCATCATTTGAGCCTCACAACAACCTTATAAGATAGGTGCTATCATTATCCTCATTATACAGACAAGGAAACTGAGGTTTAGGGAGAATCACACAGCAAGTAAATGTCTAAGGCAGAAGTCAAACTCCAGGTCCACAGCTCTACCCATTATGCCTTGTCCAGACCTAGAAACAAGGCATACAAATTATAGGGAGAACAATTTCATTTCAATATAAAGAAGAGCAGTTTAATAAATAACAATGTGATGGGCTGCCTTAAAAAGAATAAGGGAAGGAAATAAGCATTTATTAGGCATCTCCTCCACATCAGACACAGCAATAGGCACTTCACAAGTATTAGTTCATTTGATCCTCTTCATCTCCACTTTACAGCTAAGGAGACTTAGGCAGAACAGAGGTTAAGTGACTGGCCCAGGTCACACAGCTACTAAGTGTCTGAGGTGGGATTTCAACTTGTTTTCCTAACTCCAAGCCCAGTGCACTATCCATTGAAACCACTTCACTGCATAAATGTCCTTTCAAAAAAAGTAGTAACCACCTGCTAAGAACAATATAAATAAGACTCATATACTGTGTAAAGGCAGGACCACCTCTTCACATCCTTTTTAACTCTTAAATCATATGATTTCCAATCACAAGAATGTAGAAATTAGTCTTTACTGTGATCAACTGACAGTAACTGGAAACCATGAGTATACAGAAATAAATTTAGCAAACTAAATCTCAACCTCTCTGTTACCATGGAAACAAAAAGTCGGCTGACTCATGTAAGAAAAGCTTTTAAAAATTAATATTTTAAAATGTATTTCATAGTTTCCATATGAGATTTCTGAAACCTGTAAATGGAAACTATGCTGCACTTGTTTAGTCAAATGAGCAATAAAGAGGATCTAGAAAAGTTAAACTATGTAATTACTAAATTGTTTGTGTTTGTCCTTCGTTGCTGAAGAAGACCCTGCCATCAGGGAAATGATGACTTTGTTTTGAGTGAGGGAAGGCTGTGCAGGTCACCAGCCTCACTTCTCCTCCACAGCCATCTGAAGCCAGGAACCAGATATTCATCAGGATGACCGGAGGTGACCCAGGATGCACTGGGAGACCTTGGCCCCTTTGGGCAGAAGACTTCACAGGTACTCACTTATGGTGAGGCAGCGCCCACGGCTACCTCTTAACCTCTTAAACAATTACTGAATAGCAAATCAAGGAAGGATAATTGCTGGAAATTGAAAATCCTTAAAAATTCAGTGGATCACAGGGTCAACATAAACAACTGAAAAGTACAAGTTTTAACACCTTCCACAAAGCAAGCTTGTTCAGGGGTTAGAGCTGGGGGGAAATTAAAAAGCTCAGAGAAAAATCAAATAGTGTCTATGCCCATTAAATGGCATACATGAAATAGACACAAAAACTGTCACAAACTGATCTCTTCACTTACACATAATGCCTCCCACCATCTTTGACTGTCAAAGACCACAATTTAAAAATTACATCTATCTGGCCACCAATGTGACCCAGAATGAAAAGAAAATGGGAAGAAATTGAAAAATGGCAACAGAAGTGATAGTTAACACTGCACAGATGAGACTCCCTCCCTTTAAAAGTGTTAACAGTACCACCCTAGGTACTGATAAAAATGTGAGCACTACTGCTACTTCTACAATGTCATCCTAAGTTGCTTTCATTCCTGCCATGAACTGACACCATGTTTTTGTAAGACCACAGGCCAAAGGAGCCCAACATATAGGAATTTATTTGTCAAACTAGTAACAGATGAGAATAACAGTAATATCATTAAGAATGTTGCGGGGGATCTTGCCGGTCTTCCATGAAAAGACCTATTTTTACCTCTTAATTGTCTTATGTTAAACACAGCAAAAAAAAGCATGCCTAATCTTCTCTAGAGTAAAGCACTCCATCTATGTTAACAGTTTCTCAAAGAACTGGCTTTCCATACCTTTAAAACATTTTGGTTTGCCCCAGACTCTCTTTTTTCATCCAAAACTAAATACAATGTTCTAATTACAAAATCTGACTAATGGTCCACAGAAGCAAAAAGGTTAGACATGGGTCTTAAAAGTCATATTCCATTCTAGTAAATCATTCATCCCTCTCTTCAACAGCACTGCAATGCTGATTCACAGGCAGCTCTTCACTTCATAGGACCATCTAACTATGCTTCCTTACCTTGGCACAATCTTTCCACATTTGACATCAGCATTTTGTTTCTTAATATCTTAAAAGGAGCACTCTTTTTGATCTATGGGCTCTTTTTTCCCAATCTGTCCAATCCTGAAATTTTATTCATGTCTTCCTAATAGATCACCTCAAATGTGCTTATTATCGCCATAAATGTTGATAACTGTAACACTAATTTCTAGTTTGTCATCTCACGGACATAACTGAATATATTATCATTTATTAGTATCCTACACTGTCAGTGAAACTCTGATAACTAAACAACATTTAAGATAGTTTTTCTACCCACCTAATAATGCCATGAAGTGTGATAAACAATTTTACACATATTTATACATATCATATATCTTATATGTACATGATTATGCTAGGGCAAAGAGCTTCAGTTATTTTTAATGTAGCAGAATTCATCCAAATGAGACTTTTTGCCCCTTCAAATCATGTCACTAAGAGAAAATATATTAATTCTAATGATATTGCTCAAAAATTCTTTCAAAATTTTCTTTTGGAACTGCCCTCAGAGCTTGCATCATATTCTTCTGAATATCTCCATGGCAGCAAATCTGCCTGAAAGTAGATTTGATTTTTCAAAATAGCCAAGAATCATTTGAAGCCAAACATGATGAATAAGATAAGTGATCAAGCTGAAAAGGATGATTTTTGTTCAAATGCTATTTCATAGAATGCATACTTTGAGCTAGAGCACTATCATTATGCAAGACCCTTCTTTTTTCATCATACAGACTCTCTCAAGTGTTTCATTATAGGTCCAAATGATAGCTTGATCTTGTGAATTCTATAATATGCCAGGCTGGTGTGAAAAAGAAATCAACATGACTTCACTTGCAATTTTGACATGTAGATTTTCTATCTCATAAATGCTGCAATTTTCTACTGCAGATTTAGCAACTTGGTTTTAAGCCATATGGGAAATTCTTGTTACCTCACTAGTGACCATTTGTCAATTTACATTTAACTCAAGCCATCATTCTTGATGTTTTCTATCTGAATAAACCAAATCCTTAAAATTGTAGGATGTAAAACTAAAAGAAACCTTAGACATCGAGTTTAACATCCTCATTTTACAAATGAAGAAATAAGGGTCCAAACAAGGGCCTTTCTCAGCCCTAAATCATATGAAACAGGCAAAGGTAGCAAAGCTAGAATGTAAATCCAGATCTTCTGGTTCTAAATCCAGTGCTTCACTACCAACATTTTCATCAGTCCTATGGATGCTTTACAAATCATGATGTACATCTTTTTTAATTCTTCAAAATTTCTGTTTTCTAAAATTTGTCAAAAATTCTTACTCAAGTCTTTACTTCATCTGTATGCAGTGTCATTTGTAAACTGGTATGATTTCACTTAAAACTGCACATTGTAGGATTTTTTTTATTCTAAATAAGTTACTCATTTCTGTGTTTACAAAACAAATACATTTCTGCAATTCCCCACAGCTGCTAGCACAAGATTCGCCAACCTTAAAAATACAGCTGCAGCAAGCTGACAGACAGCATACCCCTACCATGGTCACTTTCATAAGCCACCAAGAGTCTCACCACTTTATTAGAGACCATATTTTCCTAACTTTCCAGTGATGTCATATAGACTCAAATAAATGCCTTCTTATTTATAGCTAGTCATTTATCATTAGAGGAATTTGTTTCCTCATTTCTTTTGCTTTTATAAAATACAGTTAATTGACTGCTTGATCATTTGTGCTAAATAGAAATTAAGGTGACAGGACAATAACCATAACTATCCTTTTTATTCTTTTTTACAGAGACATTTCATTTTACTTTTTTTAAGTAGTTAAATTTCAACTGTTTGTGATGAAGGCAGAAATTATGATTTTCAATTATGATCCTCAATAATTTTCAAGTCTTGTTTTAATGAAAATTTAATAAGAGCAGCTAATAAATCTCAAAAGTTACTCTAAGTCCATCTCCACAATGCAGTAAAAGATTCATGATCATTGAAAATGCTAAACAGTAGATAGAAGAATGGTTAATGTGTCAGACCCACTAACTTGATAAAAAGATATTCTTATATTGTAATAATAGCTTAATTTCCTTCACTTGGTTTTTTTCTATAATCTAATATCACATTTGGTTAATACACATGGAATTAGATGGCCTTCAATTAAGATCTAACACAGAAAACAAAGAAGAAATGTCAACTATTTTTAAGCAATTTCCAGGTTACCTTTTATTTCAAACACCTTTGCAAGGAGGGTGAAGAAATAAGGATTTAAAATATAGTTTTTAAATTAGTAGTAGTAGCAACTGTTATTGTTTGTTATAAGAAAAATGTCACCTGAAACAGAAGTAGCTATGTCTAAAAGACACAAGTGATATTTTGCATACTTACTTCCAGCTCTAGGGAAAGATCCCAAAGACATATTTGTCCATCATGACATCCTGTTACGATTGTAGCCCCATCATCCATTAAAAGCACAGCTGAGATGCAGTGTGTCGGTGCTTTACGGCCCCAAAGAACAATTGGTAAAACAAGGCTGTTTCCTGCCATTTTGTTTTCACACCTAGAAATTTCATAAAAATAATTTTAAGTATTTATTGCAAAAAAGATTCCACTAGAAGATCGTCACATATTTACATTTTAATGACAAAAAGCCCAGCCACAAATTACACAATTTAAAAATCATTACCTTACCCTACTAGCAAAATTTGGCTAAATATTTATTCTTACACAGACATAATTCTTCATGTATAACTTCAGTCTCATTTGCTTTACTCAAACAATGATTAAACAAGTAAATTAATTCTCTCTAGAGAATGATTACTCTCAAGACAACTGATTAATATTTTATATACAGACAATAAAGAAACATTTATGAGTCTTCCTAACAGAAAGACACAATGCTATATATACACTGTCAGATGTGTTATTATACCTAAGTTTTTGTTTAAATGTTTTTACTTGTTACAAGGGACAGTACAATGTGTAGAGGGATGAGGGGACAATGGAGGTATTTCTTTTTCTGCCCCATCTTCATGCAAGGACAAAAAGCATCAAGAAAATATATTTTTTTAAATAAATCTTAAAAAGTATTTTGCTTAGTTTGTTTCATTGGTTTGTTGATGACAGTGCTCCTAAAGAAAATGCAAAAGCCTTAAGCAGAGTCTGGCCTAACTGCCCATACACGAAAACCAAGAGGTTAAAGAATACCTGTTGTTTGATTTCTGAAATGTAGTTGGACAAGCTGTTTCATCAGCGTATATACAGCCACTGCAAGATGGGTTGACCTTGGAAATTGTTCAATGCTTTTAAGAACCTCAAGCTCCTACCTGACACAAAGGTCAATGAGTATTCTTTGTAAAAAATGGGATGTTGCCACAAAGACAGAGTAGTACATTCAGTACCTAGTCCTTTCCTTTTAGGCGAATGCTACAGGAATCAGAGCCTAAACCCAGTCATTGCGTCCAGAGAGCAGTGGCACTTACAGAGTTTTAGCTGAGAGTCTCAGGAGGAGTCAGAGCCTGGGATCAAACACTTCCTCCAAGGCTGTTACAGGGCAGAATCTGCAGCTAGCAGAGTGTCAGTTCAGGAGAGAAGTAAAGGGATATAAACTGAAGATCACCAGCATCCCTGCTCAGTTATGGCACCAAGAACTATAGGTATGACAAGAAGACTTAGATCTCGGGCTCAGTCACCCTCTCCAACACATCATTCCTTCCTCAATGTCCCAGACCAATAATGTGAAAGAGAACAGGGCCAAGAAGCTATCCTCAGTCGTCTTGCCCTACTCCAGGCTGTGTACTGAGAGTATATCATGGCTTCTTACAGGATGTCTCACCCTGGGTTCAGCACTGAAGGACCAAAGTGACAACTCTTGCAATTGCATAGCCAAAATAAGTTTAAAACAAAGAGTAAATGAAGACCTTTGTCCATTATCTTTAGTAGAAAGGCTTAAAACAAAATTAAGAAAAAATGCCTAATACAATGAAGAAATACACTGCTTATCAGCAGAATTTTAGGGTAAAATTCCATAAACTATTTTTATAGGCAGTAAGAAAGGAATCAGTAGAAAAAGAGAAATTGACAAAGAGGGAAAAGGATAACTATTGGAATAATCTGATAGAGTAGACAAAAAGAAAAAGCATGTTTTTATTGAATAAGCAACATGACAAGAAAAAATGACTTAATGAAAAATAAGGAAAGCAAGTAGTAACTTCAAAAAAAAGCAAGATGTAAAAGAAACACAAAAATAATCAAGTTTTCTGCATACTACTAATAAAATCCAGCAGGAGGAGATAAAAAAGGAAATTTCATTCAAAATACCTAAAAACTGTATAAAGTTTAAGGATGAAAATAGAACAAGGCCACTAAAATACAAGAAAATGGAAAATACTGATTTTTTTAAAATTACAACAATTTTCTCCAAAATAGACAGTGGTACTACCATATTTGGACCCTAACATCACAATCTCAAATGTGTTTATATAAAGAAGGAAGAAATAGGACTTAAGAGAAGATAATTATCTAAACCATCCGGTACTTATCTAGAAAAATTTTTAATGGATCATGTTATGTAAATAAGATCTAGAAGCACTCAAACATTGTGATATAGTCCTTGATAAATCTTAGGATGTCAGCGCTTGAGGTAAGGGCTTCCATTCAACAAAATCATCGGGGCCAACTGAAAAGCAAAGACAGAGAGGCCTCATAGTTAAGAAAGGCTAGACTGACGTTTCTCCTCCATGCTACCTGGTTATAAACTTAGGCAGGAAATGTAACCTCTGAGATGCAGAATCAACTCTCTAAAATTATACATTTCAAAGCAGATGTCTAGAAAGCAACCAGACTAGACCAATAACATATAGAAGTGATTTGTGCCAGAAGCAACACAATTGTAAAGGTACTGAATGACAAACGGCCAAGAAATGTGAAAAAGGAGAAGATACTAAAGAAATGGAAAAATTCTAGGACCCAATTAACACCCTCCAAAGGCAACCAAAAGAATGTTAATACCTACTAACCTATATACTTATTCACTCATCAATCTATAGATGACTTTCTGAGACACATCTAAAAGGTACTCATAGGGAATAAATAGACTTTTGTAAATGATACTCAATAATGAACCACATATTCACCACTGCATAATCAACTAAGACACAGAGAACACAGATTGCATTATGTTTATTACTTGTTAATTATTAAAAAAAAATTTGATTTGATAGAACAATTAACCAACAAGCCATTTCACTATAGGATATCTTCCATCCACACTTCAAATAGATTCAAGATTCCTTGAAGAATAGAAAAATAGAAATATCTGTGCTCAATGACCCTCTAATCAAAAGTCAACAAAGCATAAAACATGGAAATGGGTGCCTGCCAAAGATGTTTCCCACTGTGAAGGAGGAGATCCAAGTTGAAAAGGAATTCGTTTTGCATGGTAAGGTTCTCTAGTTACTTGTCTTTAAATGACAATTTACTGATTATATCAAGCTCCAGAACGCAAAACAGCCTCCTGAAAGATAGGTGTGATCACTCAAAAGAATTTGGCTCAACTATCCACACACAAAAAAATGATATGGATGAAAATTATCAATTGCCATGAACATGCGTTTGCATGGACAACTTACGTAGTTTTTTTGTGAAATATATATGTACACATATGCAGATAGCTAGATACATGGATAGATAGAGAGACAAACACAGAGAAAGAGAAAGATCAATCGATCTGGGACAAGCAGTACAGAGAAGTTGAGCCAAGACTTGAAAAAGAGAAAGAACAGAGACTGAATTGCCTTTGGAAACTGTCAAGCTCCATAACTGACCCCAAGCTTCTAAGGCCCAGCATTTTAGTAGAAACCATCTATCAGTATTGCTAGGAGACATCAAGCCACATAAAACAACATCTCAAAACAATTAAAAATGAATGTCATATCAGCAGCACCGGAAGGTTTCATCCTTGTTATGGGCTGACTATAACATATGACCAATGAGGAACTCTGACGAAGAGCAGAAATAAAAAGATGTCATCAATGAAAGGCTGGCCACACAACAAGTGATGACGGGAGGATGGTCAGAGGATGCCACTGACACCTTCACATCAGAAGAAAAAGAGGAAAACCTCTAGCATGCTATGGTGAAATTATGAGAGGCCATGGAAAAGAAGCGCAGGCGGACAAGAGTTGGATCTTTAACAATGCAGGGAACTTCCGAATCACAGATCCATTAGAGCATCCACCAAAATACACTCAGGATTTATATGAGCACAACTGAAACCACTCTTTACAGAAGAGGAAGATTTAAACAACTGAAGAGACATGAATTTTTCATGGTTGGACATGCCAATATAATAAAACTCTATTACCACCTCATATTATTTACTGATTTAATGTCAAACCAAACTATCAAGGGATGTCTTTATAGTCTGTTCAAACAATACAATTCATCTTGAGGAACAAAAGGTCAGGAATCTCAAAGGATTTTTTAAACTAGGAATAAAGAGGACCTTACATTGCTAGACTCCAAACAATACCATAAAGCAATAACTATCTAAACTATTTATATTTGTTTAAAAGTTTTTTAACGAATCATATTGTATATGTAAGATTTAGAAGCAATCAAACATTGTGGTATAGTCTTGTATAAATCTTAGGATGTCAGTTCTTGAGGTAAGAGCTTCCACTCAAAAAGATGTTCTGGGCCAACTGAAAAACAGAGACAGAGCAGCCTTAAGAAAGGCTAGACTGAAGTCCCTCCTCCAAGGCAGGAAATTTAACTACTGAGTGCCAGAATCAACTCTCTAAAATTATACATTTCAAAGCAGATGTCTAGTCCAAAAAACTATGAAAACATCTCAAACTAGGAAGTAATATGATAGACAGTAGATTCAGAGCAATTTCTCATACCATATACCACAGTGCCAAGAGGGCACACTGCTGAAATATATACAATTACGTCATTTAAAAAATTGTCACTGTTGTGTTCGTCCTTTGTTGCTGAAGAAGACCACATCATCAGAGAAATGACGACATGACTTGCACTTGACTTTGTTTTGAGTGAGGGAGGGCTGTGCAGGTCACCTGCCTCACTTCTCATTCAGAGCCATCTGAATCCAGTGACCATCTAGATATTCATCAGGATGACTGGAGACGGCCCTAGATGCACTGGGGACCTTGGTCCCTTTAGGCCAAGGTCTATGCTGAGGTCTATACTCACTATGCGTGAGGCTAACACCCATTCATTGAATAGGCCTGCTCAAGAGGTAGCCAGGGCCTGGCCCCTTTAATGAGGTAAAGAAAAGAAAGACATCAGGCTGGGAGGTAAAATATAAAGGAAGGTAGTGCTTAAAAAATGATTTATTTTATTATTTATTTGTTAAATGATTATGTAACTAAATTATATATATAAGAATGACCTTATAAAAGGGAAAATACCAAACACCATTTTGCATGGAAACAAGCAGATTAATGCATAATTGGCAGAGAAGCATATTGGAACCATATCAAAAAACTATCTGAACAGAGTATATACATACTTTGACCAGAGATAACCCCACTAGGCCTATGCCCCCAAAGAAATCAAAAAGTGAGAAAAGGATCCAATATGTACAAAAAATATTTATAGCAACTTAAAATTTAGGGGATTCCCATCAACTGGGGATGGCTGCACAAGTTATAGGATATAAAAGTAACAAAATACTGTTTTGCTATAAGAAATAATTATCAATCAACAGCTATTTATTAAGCACTTACCATGTGTCAGACACTACACTAAGCAATGGGGATAGAAATACAATAAAAGAAACTCCAATACTTGACTCAGAATGGCTTACATTCTAATAGGGTAGACACCAAGGTCATATAAAAGTATATGCAGTAACTTCACACATATAATTGATATCAAATTGTCTGCCTCCTCAATGAGGGGAGAGGAGGATGAAGGAGGGAGAGAATTGGGAACTCAAAAATTTTTTAAATGATTGTTTAAAAAATTTTACATGTAGTTGGGAAGTATTTAACAAAATAAATAAAAATGTATTACAAATAAAAAGTATATGTAGTAAAGAAAAAGTTAATATAAATGTTTTATATGTACATGTGCATCTTCAATATATACACACAAACATACATAGGACATACATGTGGCTTGAGAGAAGAATACTAGTAGCTGAGGGAGGGAGGAAGAGGGAAATCAGGAAAGGCTCCATGCAGAAGATGGAGCCTAACCTGCATCTCAGATGAAGAGAGAAACTCTATGGAGGTAAAGGTAAGGAGGAAAGGCATGCCAGGTACATGGGGTGAACAGGACAAAGACATGGAGGTGGAAAAATGGATCACTATGAGTGAGGAATAGAGAGAAGGCCACTTTGGCAAGTAATGTGAGAAGAACAAGGGGAACAATCTATAGAGTAACAATTACATTGTACAGAAAACTCTGAAAGGCCAATCACAGTTCTAGAGAACCAACGGTGGAACAGGCTATTCAACTCCTGACAACATAGTTATAGGTTAAAAATGCAGAATAAGGCATATATTTATAGATAAGACCAACACAGGAATTTTGTTTTACTTGCTAGGCATATTTGTTACAAGGGTTTTATTTTGCCAAGTTCCTCTCCCCGAGAGAGGGAGTGATGGAAGGAATGCCAGAGGCAAAAAAGAAAGAGGAAGAGAGGAAGTAAAGGAAGAAGGAGGGAAGGAGGGAAGGAGGAAGGAACAGGACCATTTAAGCATTTTTTTAAATGCACAGAAGAGAAGAAAGGACAGAAGAAAAAAGACAAGAAAAACAATTTTGAAAGTTACATGTTGAATTTTTTATATATTTGAAAGTAAGAGCAAGGTATAAACACTAGATTCAGTTTCACATAAAAATCTTTTTTTTGTATGTGGAAATGTTAATTTTATATACTGTTACTTTCAAAATAAACTTTTTTATTAAAATGCCTTTTTAAAAAAAAAGATTATTGGTAACTTTGACAAATGCAGTTTAATTGAATGATGCGGTTGAGAAGTAGAGTGAAAAGAGGAAGTGAAAACAAAGTAAAAATTTTTCAAGGAGGTTGGCAAAGAAGGGGATGAATCATATAGGAAGATAGCAAGCAGAAAAGGTAGGACTGAGTGAGGGGTTTTAAGGATGCGAGAAATTTCAATAGAACTGAAGTTTCAACTTCAAAAAATGACAGAAAATTTAAATGGTAAATGCTGAAAGAAGTATAGAAAGACAGACATGCCAATAAATGTCGGTAGACCTTTTATTTCATATCTCACTATTCTGGAAAACAATTTGGAATAATAACTCCAAAGTCACTAACCTATACATACCTTACGACCCAATGACAGCACTACTAGGCATATACACCAAGGAGTTCAAAGACAGAAGAGAAAGGTTCCATATTTACAAAAATATTTATAGCAACGCTTAGCAGAGAAGCAAAGAAGTAGAACTCAAGTGACGTCTGGGGATTGGCTGAAAAAATTGCTCTATGTAGTAAAATAGCAAATTCTTGTGCCACAAATGAAGAAAAATTTAAAATTCCAAGAAAGCTTGAGATGCTTATATGAACTGAGATAGAGTGAGGGAAGTGGCAGCCACAATAGGACCATAATAACACAAAGGGAAATGGCATAAAAACCTTCAAAACTCTGAACAATGAATTATTCAATCAAAATTTTAAATGCAATGGTGAAGCCTGCTTCCTACCTTCTGGCAAAGAAGGAGTTAAGTAGATATATGGAATGAAGCCCACGCTTTTAGAGCTAATGTGTTAAGTTACTTTGCTTGACTATCAAAACTTCTTACAAGGTAGTGTTCTTTTGTGAGGCTAGGAACAGTCACTGGAAAATGAGAGTAGTTTAAAATACCAAAACATTAAAATATATATTTCTCCAGTGATACAATACAGCACAATCTTCCAAAAATGTAAGGTGCAGGTCACTCAAAGGGCTAGGAAGAAGCACAGAGAGGCATGAATAGTAGCATATTATTCATGAAAAGTTGTACAGGAAAAGTAGTTTAAAGGCTTTTATCAGAGAGGTGTATAACCAGGAAAGGAAGAAAGAACAGCATAGGGAGCACAGTTAGTCATCAGGCACCAGTGTTATTAAAGGCAGTACAAAAATTCATTATAGAGGCAGCCTGGTGGCAAAGCGATTAGAGCACTGGGCCTGGAGTCAGGAAGACCTGAGATCAAATATAGTCTAAGACATTAACTAGCTGTGTGACTCTGTCACTTAACCTCTGTTTACTTCAGTTTCCTCAACTATATAATGCAGACAATAAAAACTACTTCAAAAGGTTATGAGAATTAAATGAAATAATTGTAAAAGTGCTCATTAGCACAGTGCCCGGAACATAATACATGCTCTACCAATGTTTATTCCCTTCTCTTTCAAGTGATCTAGAAAGTCCACAACAAAGTGGATGGATACTCTGTGAAAGACTCTTTTCTGCCCATATTGCTATCTATATGCCTAACAATTAGAGGGAACTACAAGAATACCTCATTCAACACTGTCTCTGTTATTACTTTAAAAAAAACAGTAAGTAGCAATTAGTTCCGAAGAAATAATGTTACAATTTGATTCCTGATATTATAATGGAATTATTTGACATTGGCTATAATGTATTGACAAATTATTAGAAAACATCACTAGGTAGGACACTATTTCTCTACACAATATCGTTAATATTCATGTAATATATGAACTCTAGATAAACATAAAGATACTGGAGTCCATGCACTCCACTGATATCTACACAATTTCAAGAGAATGAAAAATCCCTGAGCACACTAAGTTAATATCCTATGATAAACATGGGAGAGTACAAATGGGCCAGAATCTATATACATCAAGAACATCATAGATGCATCTGAATATTGGAGCAAGGCAGTACCCATTGTTCAGATGATTTGGAAATCTAGGGCTGTTATTCAGAGATTCTAAACTGTATCAGCAAGATAATTAACAAGACACTTTTTTCTATATCCACAAAGGCTGACATCAAGCTGACACTGTGGATCTACTTTCACCTCAATAACAACCAGTAACCCAAAAAAAAAAAAAGATACTGGAATCCAAAATAAAGAAACACAAATGGCTTTAATAAGCAATAATAGGGAGAAAAAATTAAGCTTCTGAAAAATTATCAAATTTAAAAGATTTTTTAAAACATATATACTTTTCCATTTCAGTTAATCACAAATTTCAACTCCTACAATCTAAAAGAACTATTTCCTCTCCCCCCAGAACTAAGAAATACTATTTCACAAAACTGGAGTTACTATCAGAAAAATGTATTATAGTAATACTTGTTAAGGAGAAAAAGAAGACTGTACAGCACTTATAGGTAATGATATATTATATTTCTGATTGTAGAATACAGTGAACATGTTTTTCCATCTCCTTCAGGAATTGAGAGATCAAAAAAGTTATACCTTGCTACATTAATCAATCAAAAAATACTTCCTCTTGTCACAGACTCCAAAATAATATTTCTCTGCCATGAATAAGTGAATTCCATTTTAAATTGAGTAACGATCACTGAAAAGGTTTTTTTAAGCTCTTTCATTTCCTATGATAATTGGGCATTTGAAGCCAGATAAGGAAAAGGCTGCTATCAAGGGAAAAGGGTTGCCACAGATAGAGGGAACAAATAAGTAACAGAGAAAAGTCGGAAGGACGGGCAGTGTGGAAGAAAGAATAATGAAATAATGAGAAACCAGATTTTTAAAAGCAGTCAGTTTCTACTTGAAGGAATGAGAGCATGATCACAAAGTACTTCTGTACCCCAAGAAGTTGCAAGCTGTGTTTAACCCAAGAGGATTTCTATTCTGTACTAACAATCTCCAAATTCTACTAATTTGTTCCCTCCTCTCAGACTGCAAGAAAGAATAAAGATTTAAGAAAACATGTATATTGTCACCATTAACAGGATTTAGAAAAGAATGTTTCAAGGCATGAGAAGAGGGACACTAAAAGCACCTTCAAGTGATGCTTGACCTAAAGGCTGCTATTTCTTACCGAAGGCCAGGAAAGAGGTTAGGACTGGATAATTAGATTTGAATATCATCAAGGGCTGTGCAAGCCAGAGGCTGGGAAATTAATCTTCCTTAAGCATAAATCTAACCATGTGACTCCCCTATTCAATCAGTTTCAGGGGCTTCCTATAATCTTTAGGGTAAAATATAAATTCCTCTATTAAGTTTTTAAAACCCTACATAACCTATCTTTGCAGCCTCAGTGAACATTACTCCCTTTCCCCACCCCTCTGCAATCCAGTCAGGCTGGCCCTCTCTCTATTCCTCATTCATGAAACTTCACCTCTCTTTCAGTGCCTTTGTACTGACTATCCCACATACCTCCTTACTTCTGATTCACAGAGTCCAACTCTCTGTTAAGATGCACTTCAGAACCCACTTTCTGCATGAAGTCTCAACTGAATCTCCCTCAGATGCTAGTGCCCACCCTCCCAAACTACCTTGTCCTTAGCCTACATTCTGGCTTTATATTTATGCTGTATATATTTTATGTGTACTTGTCTCCCCAATATAAGTTTCATGCTAGCAAGATCATTTCATTCTTTGTACTTGTATCCAGAGAGTTTAGCACAGTGCCTGACACACAGTAGGTGCTCAGTAATTATCTGTTGACTGATCAACATATAAATATTTGTTAACAGCAATGAAAAGTGCGTGACAAAGATGGTAAAGACCTGTATTACCTAGGTCTTGAAATGTTACAACTTATGATAAACTAACCAGGAATTTAATGATTAAATATTTTCTATACCTTACTTTCAGAAATAAGATACAGAATCTCAGCATCTGAAAGGACCTTAGAGGTTATTTATTGTTAACCTCCCAAACTATACAATAATTTCCTTTATGATAACCTAGACAAAATGGGCATCCAGATTCTGTCTGAATATTTCACCACTTCATAAGGCAGTTCATTATGCCGTTAGAAAGTCCTAGTTATTAAAAAACATCTTCCTTTTATTGAATCATAATTCCAGGCAATGATTCCAGTAGTGATCTCTCAAAGCACACATAACAAATCTACTTCTTTGATATAACTTCAAATATCTGAAGATCAATATGTCATAGAAGCTAGAGGTGGAAGAGATGTTAGATGCTTAACTAGCCCAGCTCTGGGGATTACTGGATCAAGGTCACAGACAGAGAAGGTAGATCATCCAGGCTCTCTAACTCGAAACTGGGCACCCTTTCCATAACAGCAACATAACCTCTCAAGTCTTCTCTTCTCCAGGCTAAATATTACCAAATCCTTGAACTGCTCCTCAATAAAATGGTTCTCAAATCCCTTCAACACCCTGGTTGCCTCCCTCTTAATGTGCTTGTTAATATTCTTCCTGAAATGAACCCAGAACTTAACCCAATATATTTGTACTGCTCTTGCCAGTGCAGCAGAAAGGGGAAACTACTTTTATTAATGCAGCCTTCAATTACAGTACCATGAATTTTTTAGCAGCCACATAAAACTGTTGACTTACCAAGCTTCATTGAGTCTGCCAATATGTCTAAGCGTTATTTATGTAATTTGTTTCTAAATAATATCTCCACATTCTTAAAAACAATGAAAATATATCTTGAAGGACTATGGAAAGAATAAAGACAAGCACACCAGTGAACTGTTGGTGAGTTATGAATTGAGTTAACCATCTAGAAAAATGTTCCAGAATTTTGTTTGAAGTTACCAAATTAGTTTTGGCCCAGTGATACCACTGGGGCATACACAAAATGGAGGTAGAGAAACAGTCCCACATATTAAAAAACAACAACAAAATCTCTAGGCAGGATTTTTTGTGGTAACAAGAAACAAAAATGAAAGGAGTGTCCATAAAACAGGGAGTGGTTGAACAAAGTGGGATATATGAACATAATGAATACTGAACTATAAGAAACAATAATTCAGAGAAACCTGACAAGTATTATATGAAGCAATGCAAAGTGAAATAAGCAGAAACTGAGAACGATTTACAAAATCCCCAATTATATAAAAGAAAACTCTGAAAACCATCCGAATCCTAATTAATGCAAAAACCAATTCTGACTCCAGAAGACTAATGGTAAAATATTCTCCCTTTTACCTGGCAGAGAAGTGGTACACCAAAAGTAGGAAATAAGATTGTGCAATATGGTCTGTGTTTGTTTCTTTTGCTTACCTATACTCTGCTGCTAGGAAAAGAGTTTTACTGGGAACAGACAATGAGGCTTTTGGTTTTTGTTTTTTTTAAAAGTATCAATAAAACTATATATATATATATATGTTTCTACTCCTGAGTTCTAAGCTTTACAGTGATCTTTATTTATTTTGTTTTTAATTATCTCCTCAATCCTTAAAATTACTTTACTGACCCTACCATGACCTCAGTCTACCGTCTGGTCTCTCTCTACCCTTTTTCTGGCAAACTTATAGAAAAAGTTAGTCTCTCTTCACTGCCTCTATTTTCCTTTTCAACTGTACTGAATCCTCTGCAATTTGCTTTCCATTTCTACTACTCTAATGAAACTATGCTTTCCAAGGTCTAGAATGACTTCTCCATTGCAAAATCCAATGGTCATTTTTCACTCCACACCCTGCAGCTACCTGTCCCTCTACAGATGTATCAAAACACTCTCCCCCTCTTCAATCACCGAGCTTCACTTGGCTTCCCTAACACTTCTCCATTCTGGTTCTCCTCCTACTCTTCTTATGGCTCCTTTTCAGAAGCCTCGTCATGGTCGATGCCTGGAAGTTATGTATTCACAAAAGTTCTGCCCTTTGTCCTCTTCTTCTCTCTTATTTCTAGACCTTCTCACTTTGGTGAGCTTAGCTCCCATGGTTTCATTTAACACCTCTACACAGATGTATCCCAAATCTATGTATTCAGCCTCAATTTCTCTCCTGAACTACTGCTGCCACATTTGATAGAGTTCAGGAAATTAGAATTATAGCAACAAGGCAAAAAAAAATTAATGGAAGAAGCATAAGCAAAGAGGAAAATAAAATTTGGGCTGCTTGTAGGCAAGATGTTGTTCTTTGTTCTCTAAGAGGACTATAACATCAAAGAAGTGATGTCATGATATGCAAGTGAACTGGATTTAAGTGAGGGAGGGCTGTGCAAAATCACTAGCCTCACTTTCTCCTCCGGAAGAACCTCAAAGATCCAACTAAAAGTAAATTAAAATAATGACTTCAGTAAATAACAAGATACAAAAGAAACACACAAAAATCATCAGCCTTTCTACATATTACCAACAAAATCCAGCAGGAAGAGAGAGAAAAAGAACTACTCAAAATAACTATGGGTGTCCAGCTACCAAAACATACACGAGTTACAGTAACTACAAAACATTCTTTAAAAAATTTAAAACAGATTAAAAATAAGTGGAGTGATAGTAATAGCTCATGGTTGGAAAATGTCAATATGACAAAAATGACAATACTACCTAAATTAATCTACAGATTCCATGCCATACCAAACTGTTAAAAGGTTACTTCACAGAACTAAATAGTAAAATTCATCTGAAAGAACAAAAGATCAAAAAGAAATACATTTCTTTAAAGAATAAAATACAAACTCCTTAGATTGGTCTTTAAAATCCACCTACAAATTGGTTCCGGTCTACCTATATTGCCTTATTCCAGTCTTACTCCCCCCTTCACCTTCACAAAGTTCCAATTTACCACAGTTACCGGATTGTCTCCAAGCTTTTCTTAGTGCTCAGAATGTGCTCCCTCATCATCTCCACTAGCTGAAAAGACTGGAAAGGCAGGAAGGGGCCAGGTTTGTGAAGGATTTTTAAAATCAAGAAAGGTTTTGCATTGATTCCTAGAGGTAAAAAGGATCCACTGAAATTTACTGAATTGCGGGGCTCAAACTTGATTAGACCTGTGCTTTAAAAAGCTCAATTTGACAGCTGAGTGGGCTAGAGTAGTGAGATAACTAATGCAAGGAGACTAACCAAAAGGTAACTGCAATACTCTAGGCAAGAAGTAATGAGGGCCTATATTAGGATGGTGGTAGTGTCAGAAGAGAGAAGGTGACACATATTAGGGGTATTACAAGTATAGAATCAATAGGACTTGGCAATTGATTAGATGGGTGGGAGGTAATGGGCAAAACAGAGAGGATGAGTTGAAGATGATACCCTATGATGGAACCTGAACAACGAGGGGAAAGCAAATGTAACCAAAATTTATTAAGCACCTACTATATGGCAGACCCTGTATGCTAAGTTATTTACAAATATTATCTCATTTAATATGGGTAGATAGTGGTGCCTAAAATAGAGAAGTTAGGAAAAAGGGAAGACTAGAGGGTGGGGGAATAATTAGTTCAGTTGAACAGAGAAGTGGCTTTCCCACTGTCTACCTGACTGTAATTTATTCTCTACAAGAAAGAGAAATTAACGTTCCTGAAACATTATTTAATTTTTCATCCTATCATAAACAATGTATATCTAAAATCCCCAATTTTATCTATCTCAAAAAGTATGAGAGATAGAATTAATATATGTACATATATTGATACTTTATAAAGATAAATTCGTATCAAATGACAGATCCTCCCCAAACAATAGTGCAACAATTGAATCTATACAAGATATCAGGGGAAGAAAGACAGAGAAAGCAATGAATAAAAAAGTGAGCAAGGCAGGGATAACCACAGGATGGAGAATCTTTATGTACAAAAGGACATACAAATATAATTATCTGTTAATTACATTATGCTTCAATTACAATAACTAATTGATCTGGTCCAGTAAACATTCAGTAAAACAGTATTTTTTAAGCATTTATGTCCCGGGTATTGTGGATACTAACACAAAAACAAAACAGTCCTTGCCCTCAAAGTACTTTTATTCTACTGAGAGAAATAACATGTATACAGATGAACATAATTTCAGAAGGAAGGATAAAATAGGTGCAGGTTATTAGAATTTGAAAAGGGTTCCCATAGGAGGTAGCACTTGAGCTCAGAGGTGGTTTCAAGAGACAAGTAGGTAAGGAAAGGGGCTTCAAGCACACAGGACAGCCTGTGCAAAAGCACGGAGGTAGAAATTAGAAGTTCCTATAGGTGAACAGCAAAGGGGTCAATTTGGCTGAAAAATAGAGTGCATGAAGGGGAGTAATGTAAAAATCGGTCTAAAACAATAGGCAGGAGCTAGATTGTGAAGGACTTTAAAAGTCAAAGGGGAATTCCTACTTTATCCTAGAAACAACAGAGTCACTGAAACTCCCTGGGTAGGGAAGTGAACTGTACTTCAGGAACATCAATTCAGCAGTTACGTGAAGTATACCCTGAAGAAAGGGGAGACAGGATGCTAGGAAATCATTTAAACAGTTACTGAAACAGCCCAGGCAAAAGGTGATGGAAGGCTTCTAGGACTGTATCTCAAAGACATCGTAAAAAAAGGGAAAAGATCCCAACATGTACAAAAATATTTATAGCGGCTCTCTTTGTGGTGGCCAAGAACTGGAAGTTAAGGGAATGCCTATCAATTGGGGAATGACTGAACAAGTATATGAATGTAACAGAATACTACTGTGCTATAAGAAATGATCAACAGGAGGACTTCAGAAAAGCCTGGAAAGACTTATATGAATTGATGTTGAGTGAAAGGAGCAGAAGAGGAGAACAATGTACACAGTAACAGCCACATTGTGTGAGGACTATTTCTGAAAACTTCACGGCAATGTAAGGACCTAAAACATTTCCAAAGGACTCGAGGCAAAACGCCATCCACATTGAGGGAAAGAACTATTTGGAATCAGAACACAGAATGAAGCAGACTTATTTTCTCTTGTGTTTTGTTTTGGTTTGTTTTTTTCATGGTTTCTCCCGTTTGTTTTAATTCTTCTATGCAACAAGACTAATGTGAAAATGTGTTTAATAAGAATGTATGCGTAGAACCCATATAAAACTGCATGCTTTCCTGGGGAGGGAAGGGAGAGGGAGGGAATTAAGATTTACAAACGTGATTGCCGAAAACTGAAAACAAATTAAATTTTTTTTTAAAAAAAGGTGATGAAAGGCTGAACTAAAGTAATGACTATGGAGTGGAGAGAAGGGCACACATACCATCTATTAAGTCAAGCATAGTCAGCTTAGGATAAAAGCCCAAGATCTAAGGGAAAGAGGCAAGAAAAGGTGAAAGAGAAAAGGAGCAAGGACTGAAACCAATTGTGGACAGGCAAAGGAAGAAAATTTAGGGGAAGTCATCCTCAACAGGGTGCCAAAAAAGAATAGGAATTCAAGAGACCAAAAAGCCCAGGAATAAACTTTAAAGATAAAGAGACTGAGGTTCAAAGGAATTAAATTTTTTTGTCCAATATCTTATACATTTAGAAGAAGGGCCCAGGGTTAGACATCCAGAGCTGGAATGAAACCTAGATTTCAAGTCCAAAGCTCTTCCATTATACTTGGATAGATATCTTACCCTCAGGACAGAAGAAAGGGAGAATGTTTTAGAAGGAAACACAGCATGAGTTGTCATGTTGCACTGCCTACTTAGAATTAGTCAACCTGAATAGAGTGTGGAACCCTGAATTTCCCATAACATGGTATACATTTTTGTACTATAAAAATCTGAGCATATAATGAATCATATAAAGGCAAGAATTAAGGAGAAGAACTCTGGGACAATTTAATGAGAAACACCCTTTACCTTCTTGGGTATTATGTGGTAACTGCCAATTTAGCAGGACCAGACAACTCTTCACTGCTCACCAGCAGTGTCCCTTGGATTCATCTGTACCATCATCATCCTCTCTCCTCTCTCTCCTCTTCTCCCAAGAGAAAAATTCATCAATCAAGAAACTCATTATCTCATCATGGAGACTGCACCAGCTTTAATACTCACACCTCATCAATACCCTCAAGTTGCCTCTGCTCCACTAATTGAAGGGCTAGAAGACAGAGCAAAAAAACTCTTCCCAAAGTCTGCATTTAAAGAAGGCTCAGAAGTCTAGTCTTCATTCTTCATTTCCCAATAGCTACACTCCTCTGATTAGACGCCATTATCATCATTCCCTCTCACATGGGGCAGGCACAATCTTTTCAGCTTCTTTTTAAGCTGTCTCCTCCTTCCCCCATTTGATTGTAAGCTCCTAGAGGGCAAGGACCATCTTCTTTTTTTTCTTATTCGTACCTCTAGTACTTTGCATGGTGCCTGGCACATAACAGATGCTGGATAAATGTATATGTTATCATGTTATATTGTACTTAGATGACTACAGAAAGCTTCTTGTTCTTGGAGAGATCCTTGGCACTTTCATTACTTATCACACTGCTGCTAAAGAAAGCAACTCAATCAATTAATCTACAAGCAACTGCAGCTCTCTCTACTATAAACACTCACACAATATGCTCACCTTTTCCCGGCCCTAGGCTGATCAACCCAATTCCCTTAGCAACTACAAATCCTACCTTATGTCCCTGCTCTAGCCTTGTTTCCTATATGTACTCTTTCCTAATTACTGCAATCGATTCACAATAAGCTTTTTATTTTTCTGAACTTCTAAGAAATTTTTAGTCTCTATAAATCTACCACTTCATTATAACAAGGATTAAAAGTAGGTAGTTGGAAAGAAATTCAGGCAGCTTATGAACAGGTAAAATGTGTTCCAAAAGTTCATTTCTAAGTCAATTGTTTGGAACTTAAGAAAGCCTTATCCTATCTCAAGAAATGCATATCTAATCTAACGTTTTGTTGACAATACCTTACAGATACCACTGCTTTTCTCTCTAGTTAACAAAAAAAATACTGAATCCATTAAAAGTACATATTCATTATCTTCATTTTGTATTCTAAATCATAGCCTTCGGTTGGGGGGAAAAGTCAGCTGTATATTTGTTCAATATACCATTAATACATAAATATGCTCACTTAAAGAACCAAGATTTTCTTTAACCTTGGCCAATACTATTGGCCTACATATATGTGTGTATGTGCATATATACACATATACACAATTACATATATATAATCCTTTTTCTTTTCAAAAAATGGGTTACAACATAAAACAATTAGCCAATGGTCCATATACATATGAAGGGAAAGCTCTGAATAAATGAGTTCTAATTACATTTCTAGTCCTAGGAAAAATAAAATAAAATGTTCTGCTTTAATTAAAATCACCAATAAAGGAAAATTCACCTTGAATTCACAAGTTTTAATTTCAACAGGGGTCAAGGTTTATTCAACAAATTTCCATGCCTATAATTAATGCATAATACTTATCAGAGTTACAAAGAACCAAATATTCTAGTTAGCATTCACTATGACTTCCTTTACCCAGTCTGTACGATTAACAACTTTTTTTAACTGGCATTTTATATAGTGCATGAGAGTTTGCAAAGCAACTTAAATACCTTCTTATGGGAATCTTCCAACACCCCTGTGAAATGGGTACCACAGATATTACTATTCCATTTTACAGATGAGGAACAAGCTGGGAGAAGTTTAAATGCCTTCCCCATGATCACCCAGTTCCTAAATCTTGGATCCAGGATTTGGAAGCAGGACTTCCCTACTCCAAAGTCAGGCCCTTCACTGAGCCACAGCTTGCTCAGGGCTAAAATACTAACCAGCTGATGTCAATCACTGATCAGATAACCAGCAATGTTGTAAGTAATGGCAGATGACCTGATTGAGGCCTCTTAATCCATTCAAATTATGTTGGTTCTACCTGGTTAAATGATTTTGTGGTCAGATTTACTCTTTCATTTTCCCAACTCACAGGAGACTTTTCATGTCTCCATGTGGTATGAATCCTAAAGAAAATAACTAAGGGAACTATTAAATGATGAACAAGATTGCTACTGGCACAATCTACCAAGTTGCTGAGCAGTGATAGCACTAGTCATTTACAAACACATACAGATAAGCAAACTATTGGCAAAGGGAATTATTGTAACAAGTTTGAAGGTCATAAGAATTAGGATGACTAACTAACCTTAGATAAATTGGTAATCAGAAGTACTTTAGACAGTTAGCTAGCTCTTCAACATCCACAAGGTAACCCTCAGCACTTCACAATGCTTTTCAACAAAGACTGGGTCGGTATACCGCTAACCCAAGCAAATACTCTTTATCGCCTAATGTGTGTGAAAATGTCAAATTAGAAATAATTCACATCTACACAGTACTTTAAAGTTTCCAAGACACTTTCTGAATAATTATGCAGTAAATACTACATGCAAATATCAGTCTCATTTTAAAAGTAAAAAAATGGATATCTTAGAGACATTAGTGACGAAGTTTATGAGGCTGGCAGACATGTCTAATCCTCTGAGTCTATGTCACTGTTCCTGACATAACATGATAAAGTCTCATAAGATCTGTCCTGTAAAAATCAAATGAGAGGCTGGATTCAAAAGAGCTTTAACAATATAGATATGAGGGACTAACTCTATAATCTTGGCCAATGTTAACTCCATGATCTAAATAAGCTAACCAACTTTAACAAAAATATAACATACAAGATGAGGAATAAACACAATCACAAAATAATTCTGAAGTTCTAGGTATAAAGGTACATGTAAAATAATTTTCCTATACTCTATAAATAGGCCTATTTTGCCTATATCCAAAATTTATAAAGTCTTAAGATGACATGTACCAACCTCCTTTTGTAGGAATTGCCTAAGTCACCCCACAACTTTTTATAACCACTTCTGTCAAATCTGTGTCCATGGCATACATAAGAAGCACGGTATGTACACATAGCATGTTAGCATGAAGTGGGAATTGAATTTGGAATGAGCTACAGGTTCAAATCTCTATTAGGCTGACCAAATGGAAGTTACTTAAGCCTTGTGGTCTCAGTCTCCTTATCCATAAAACAAGGTGGTTTGTATTAGATGATCCTAAAGGTCCCTTCTAGTTCTAAATCCTACACTTCTTATGATCACCTATCCAAAATAAAGTTTTAAAAGGAAACTGAAAGAAATTAGCTTCTCTTTATCTATTCCTGGACACTAGATGATATCAAACAAGTACGGTGGATGGCTTCTTTGAAGGTTTTCAACCCTAAGTCAAGTATTCATAAAATTTAAGTAATATGTCAAAAAGCATCACTAATTTTGCTCCTAGTTAATTTTAATGCATCTATGCAATATTACTATTACACGATGTAATGTATCTATGCGATATTACTATTACAGCAATCTATAAATACATGAACAGACATAGTAAAGTGAATTTACACAATCAAGAATACTGTAAAATTGATTGAGAAGAATTATGTTGCAATAAATATCTTTAAATATCTATTTGGGTCAGTCTTTTTTTTTCCCCCAATTTCCTGCATCTAAAAATTCCTTCATTTTAATAAACATTCAGCTTCTAAACAATGAATGTGTTTTCTATACATACTTCAATGGACTACTCAAAATGTATTTCTATATTCATACTGCGAGTAGCTTATGAAAACACTAAAAAAAACTATGCAAAATTTTTTTCAGAAATTTGGAAGATTTCTCCCAGAATGGGATGCCATCCTAAGTTCACAAATATAATTTAAGTAAGTAAATTCATAAAAGAGCATAGGCCATCACCGCCATTGACTAAACCCAAATTCAAGAGTCACATCATCACAGACTTATGGTTAGAAAGAAACTAAGAGATCATCAAGTATAACCATTCCATTTTAGAGATGGGGAAACTGAGGCACAGAGGAGTTAGGTGACTTCCTAGCCACTCTTTGCCCCCACTCTCCCAAGTCCCCCTGGGTACCCCCTGGGTGTACAATTACCCTCCCACAGCCTCCAGGACGGACTTCAAAGGTTCCGCAGCCCTGGTCCCAGACCCCGAGATCTCCCAGCAAGTGACAGCAGACGGGAGCGGTTCTACGGAACCGGGCCAAGACCGACAAACATCTCAAACATGAAGCTATGGAGACCACCTTCATCTCGGAGATCCGTCCTCGGGGGAGCCCAGACCCCAAACCCCAGCGGGCAGCCAAGACTGGGCACCAGCCCCCGCCCCTCCCCCATCCCAACCAGCCGCATCCGAAAACCACCGCAAGGAGCCCAAGGACACCCCGCACCAGCCGGTCCCCAGAACCAAACGCGGCCCCGCGACCCCCTGACGAGGCTCGGACCCGCTCTTTGAACTCAAGTGGCCCCGGGATGCGCGGGACAGAGCTGGGCTAGCGGCCGGAAACCACCCGGCAAAGCTGCAATGGAGGGGGGAGGGGGGAGGGGAAGGAGGGGAAGGCGGGCACGCCGGGCGGCGGTGACAGCCGGCAGCAGCTCCCGGAGGGAGGACCTCTGACCTCTGACCCACCCGGGTCAGCAGAGCCGTCCACCCCGCGGCAGCGCCCGCAGACACCGAAGCTCCTTTACCTTCGGTCTCCGCGCACGTCGCGGGGTCCGCACGCCCCCCGCCGCCGATCCCCCGGGACAGGAGTGGAGCCAGAGGACGCGGGGGCCGAAGGAGGGCCCGGCTCCTGCCCCGCCGAGGTCCTGGAGCGCCCGCCCGGCTGGAAGCGGCTGCCCCCGCCCCCGCCGCCGCCGCGTAAATCAGCTGACAGCGGCCCCAACCGCCTCACCGCGACTGTCGCAAAAAAGGGGTAAAACAACACCCACAGCCTCCCCACGCCCAGAGACTCAGTCCGGGTCTGACGGACGGCTGCGGGAGCCAGCCGGGTTGCCATAGAAATGGAGCGGAAGAGGACGTCCTTCCTCCCCTTAGCCCCGCCCCCTCCTCTAGCTTCAGCGCCCCCTCCTCCAAGGGTCTCACGCGGCGACACTCCGGGCAGAGGAGGCCGCCGCTGCCATCTTTGTTGTGGGAAGGGAGCGCTCGGTCTTTAGGGGACTCCCGAGGGGAAGGAAAGCGGAAGGGGCGGGCCTAGGGCTGAATGAGAGGCGGGCCCTAGGGCGGGACTTCCGCTGCCTGGGAGGTGAGCGTGGGGCGGGGACCTCGGGGGCGCCCTGGGGCTTTTTTCTCCTAGAGCATCTCTGCCCCTTTCGGACCCAGCTTCCCCAGGCCCGAGAAATGGAGGGGTTCTTATTCAGTGACAGATGCCCCCACCCCGTGGTGGCATCGAGCTTCGATCCGTCCATCCAAGAGCATTTATAAACTTAGAGCTTGAGGCTGTGCTCAGCGCGGACAACCCTGAGGAAAACCAACCCTCAGTCCCTACCCTCCGGGAGAAAGTTTGGAAGCGCGTTCTGTCAGGTCTGAGTATCCGGCGGAAGGCCGTCCGGGAGAGGGCTGGCAAAGGCGCCCTGCAGAGGGACAGGTCGGAACCGTGGGAGACGTGGGGCACTGCCCGGCAAAGGCCAGGCGTGGGAAATGGCAAGAAGCGGTCGTGGGGTCTGCCCGGAAGGGACCTCCGAGCTCCGGGTCAAGAGTTCTGGATTCGGACGATAACCTCCCACCGCTTTATCCCTGCCCTGCTCATCACAGAAGACCCGTGGCCCTCAGCCCTCAGCGCTCCCTTAGGCTCTGGCTTCACTTTACCCTCTTACCATCCTGTACCTGCAGTCTACCCATTAAGGCACGCGTTGTGTCCCCCCCTGCGCGGTTACGATGCGCCGACGCTCAAAGCCGACATTCCCGTCTCAGTCACTTGCTGCACCACTTTGCTGGAAGAAGTCCCACTTATCTAATTGACTGGCACGATCCAGAGACTGTTGGAAACCTCTTCTCCATCTGCCCCACTACCTCTCACCCCTACCCTACCCTTCTCAGCAAATCACTTTTTATATTTTACTGAGAAAACTGAGCTCCTCTTCTCCTTTATTCTTGACATTATCTCCCATTCTGCTCTGATAAAGAGATATCCAGTGTCCCCAATGACTACCCAGCTATTCCTACCCTAAATCTTGTCCCCTCCAGCAGACTGCCTCCAGGATTATCCTCTTTTTCTAGTTTTCAGTCTCTCCCTTTATATTCCCCTACAGACAGCTAGTGTCTCCCTAATTTAATTAGGGAATGAGGATTTGATTTTAAGCTTTAATCCTAGATATCCTTTTCACACCCAAATATTTTGAAAAGCCATCTATACTCATTGCTTCCCCTTTCTTCTTCCTCTTAACCTCATTTAATCTGAAGACGTTACTTAACTGAAACTGCTCTCTCCAAAATTATATGTGATTAACTGATTACCACATCCAAAGGCCTTTTCTCAGTCATCTTCCTTGCTTTCTCTAAACTATCTGACACATTCTTTGGGATTTTTCTCTTCCTGTCAATCTGTTCCTTTTCAGTTTGTTTTGCTGTATCATCATCCGTGCCTCACTGTCTTTGGATATATCTCAAAGCTTTATCCTTGGCTTCAACCAGTCTCCTCCCACTCCTTTTTTCCCACTTAAACTCCATTCCCATCCCACTAATTGCATGTTAAATGTTTGTATTTTAACAGGTCCAAAATAAGACATTATCTTCTCCAGGAAACCTCTTCCTCCTTGATTTCTGTCCGTGATGCCGCCTACCTTCACTCAAGTTCACAACCTCTGAGTCATCTTTAACTGTTGTCTCTTCCTTACCCCATTTACCCAGTCAGAAGCCAAGTGAGTGCAAAAACACTAGCTGTCTTCCATATGCCCTCCATGCTCATCTTCACCTCTTAAAATATCTAACTTCATTCAAAGTTCAGCTCAAGTGTACCCAAATTACCTTGAATTTATTCTTTACTCATTTCACCACAACAGGCTCCTTGAAGCGAGGACTTTTTCATTTTTATCTTTGTGGCCATGGTTCCTAATATAGTTCTGGTACTTTAGAAAAAAAAAATCACACCCATGATTTCTTCAGTTTAGGGGACTCCCAAGGGGAAGTTCCTCTGAAGTTCAATGCTTTCTCTGCAGTTTATAGTCTTAAAGGAGTTGCCTGGGGTTACTGAAAGTTACAGGATTTGCCCAGAGACATAGACAGTATGTGTCAGAGATCCCAGATTCTGAGACTACCTGCCTCACTATTCTACCCTGAATATTTTTTATTGGACACTTATTGTGCTGAGCACTGTACTGGGATGGAGAATACAAAGATAAAACAATACTTTACTTACCCTCAGGGAGCTACAGTTCCAATAAGAGATCAGTGTACTATCTCTGTGTGACCTTGGCCAAGTCACTTATGTCTATGGAACTCAGTTTCTTCAAATGTAAAAAGAGAGAGTTGAACTAAATGATCTCTATGAGACTTATAGCCATATTACACACTTTGGTGCTATGATTGGGGAAATATATATCATATCCCTATTTGACTATAAACAATAAAATAAAATGGCCATAATTAACACTTTGCTATAATATGTTGTTGTAGAAACACATTCTCATTCATTCTGTTCTGGTCCACCCAAGTATAGGTTTGTATCTACTCTAAGGTACAGGACTATGCCAGGCACCTTTGGTGTACCCTTAGCGTAAAGGAAACTTATAGTCCTTATTTAACGAATATATAAAACCATCTCTGCTTCCCAGAGATGTAAAATAAAAGGCTATGTGAGGTGACTACCTAGTAAGAATGTAAATGGGTTTTATTTGGGGGCTTCATAGGGACTTTTGGATAAAAGGAGAGATAATCAAACTCTTCTGTTCATTTTCCCCAACATTTAGCAGCAAATGATCTCTAAATGAGTAATTTTGTGCTAAGCCAGTGGCCTCCTCAAAAAGAAAAAATACAACTCATCCATAAATCATATAAAGAGAAGATTGTTCTCTTTTACCACCAACCGAATTCTCGCGGACTGGAGACAGGGGATGCTGTGGTTTTCCTACTCTCTTTCTTTGGTGTTGTCTTCATCAGCTATTAGGGATATATATGACCCATAGCAGCAAACAAACTAATGAGGATGGAAGCACCAACGGTGGGTTTTTTTAGCTTTCCCCTTATATGGAAAAAAGGTTTCATCTCTGACATGTTAATGATATTTCATCAGTTTTACTCACTTCTTCAACCTACTTCAGTTTACTGGATCAATAAATCTGGGGAAGTGACTGATAGGTGCTAAGTGTTATTATCTCTGCACCCAGATCTATATGCCTTGGGATCTTTGAGCATGATATCTGACAAAGGAGGGAGGAAGAAAAGGAAGGAAAACAAATCTGACTCATCCAATGACTAATGTTACAAATTTATTGTTCCACCCCTCTGTCAATCAGGGCCTACTTTCAAGGCCTTGTTTGAGATTTGTGAAATATTTTATGAAAATTTCCCAGTGGCCAGGGTCCTCCTCCTCTGCACAGATAGCCCACTAAAGCCCACTGGTAATTCGGATAAGGGGCTTCATGGCTTAGTAAAAGGAAGTTGGCAAATAATGTTTTTGAAAAGTGTCATTTAGTTTGTTCACATGCAGAATTTCTGACTTGATTTTTAATTCTCCCAAGCTAGTCTCCAGACTTTAAAGTATTCTCCCTATATAGATGCAATAAACAGAGTTTTTTGTTTAGTAACTTATAGTTTGAGGTATCTGGCATTAATGAACAAGATCAACAGATACCAACGTGAGACTAGAATGGGCCAGTAGAACATAATTAGCATTACCATACACCAGGAGGTGTAACTGAAGTTGAACTTTAAAAGATGAGTAAGAGTTCAACAGATAAAAATAAGGGAAGAGGATATTCTGGAGTTAAGAAATAGAACACAGAGTATAGAGACAAAGCATTTTTGGAGCACAAAATAATCTAATTTGACTAACAGACTGTGACTAGGAGTTATATGAGTAGAGGCTGCAAAGTTAGAGTAACATCAGATTGTGGAGAGTCTCAAGTTTAATTTTACTCAGTAATAAAAATAAATTTGCATGTTTACAGCTCCTTAAGGTTTACAAAGTACTTTCTTTTATAATGGCACCATGAGTTTGGTAGTTGAAATCTTGTTCCAGTTTTTCCAATAATGAAATGGAGACTTGTACAGTTTAAATTTATCTGCCTAGTCACACATCTAGTAAATATGGGAGCCACAATTTGAATCCAAAGTCTTCTGACTTCACGACCACCAATCTAATCATATATCATTCAGACATTTAGGCAATGATAATGAGCTTTAACAGAAGATTGACCAGAACTGTGCAATAAAGATTATTCTTGCAGTAATATGAAGTATGCATTATACAGTGGAAACACTGTAAGCCAAAAGACCTACTAAGAGACTATTATAACAGTCTTGGAGGTAGTCATAAGGGCCCATAGTGGGGTGGCAGTAGAAATAAGAAGAAACCATAAATAAGGTGTAGTTGAAGTAGAATTTGATTAACTTAATAGTTGATGAGATACCTGGTATGGAAGAAAGAAGAATGACAGATAACAATATTGTTTCAGGCTGAGTGAATTTCTGGTGTCACTAACAGAAATAATCAAATCAAGAGGAAAGGCGGGATATGGAGAAAGATAGTAAGATTTAGAAATGAAAGGATCTTTGATAAGTAGAGGCCAAAGTTCAGACCCCTAATTTTAGAAATAAGGAAACAAGCTTTTGAGGTACTAGTAGGACATCGAATTGAAAATGTCCTATAGACAGCTGGAATATGCAGGTCTGGAGCTAAAAATAGAAGACAAGGTGAGAGATGTTGATTAATCTGCATACTAGCCACAGTTGAAGTCAAGGAAGTACATGAAATTTCTAAGGGAAATAGTGTGGAGGGTGAAGAGTCAAAGCAAAACCATGAGATTCACCCGTGTTAAGGAGTACGGAAAAAGAAGAAAAGAAAGATGAAAACTGTCAGAGCAGGACAGAGAAGCAAGAGCATATAGTATCTTGAAGTCTAAAGAAGAAAGAATATATTTTAGTAAGAAATTTCTTACAGTGTCAGAAGTTGCAGGGATATCAAATGAGAAAAAAAGACCACTAAAACATGAATCAGGAACCACTGGTAAGCTTTGAGAGGGATTTCAATGGAGTGGTAAGGTTGGAAGTCAGATTCCTAGGGTTGAGGAGAGAGTAGGTGGTGATGAAGTAAAGCAATTTGTTACCGACAGATTTTTCAAGAAGTCTAGCAGTGAAGACAAGGGATGGGATGGTAGACAGATGGTATAGAAGAGTCAAAGGAAGCCTTTTTTTTAAGGACTGAGGAGACTCAAACAGACTTGCAAGCAGATGGAAAGCAACTGAGAGCAAGAGATTGAAAATGCCTAAAAGAAACGAGATTGCTATGCTAAGGACCTAAAGGAAATGAGCTTGCTATTTTTAAAAAGCTAGTTAACCCATTGGTAAAGAAAACAAATATCGCCCTCATTGATTTGCTTCAGAAACTGGGTTGTTCACATATATTTTATTTGGAAATTCATGTATTTCTTTTGAATACTTGTACTGAACCATATGATTTCTTTATTTAAATTTTTCTTGGTAGCTATCTTTAAGTTATAATAGTCAGAGTTTCTAGTTGTTACCAGTATAATTAAGAATGGAAATTTTATAGAAAGATTAGGAATTCAGTTCTTCATGTGCTACCCATATCCACATTGTCTGGACTTCCCCTTTAATCTTTTTGAGGGTAGGATAAATCCTTTGTATTGGTCTATCCCATTCCCATCATGCCCCAGCAACTAGTATCTAGGCAAAGTAAGAGACCTTGAAGATTTGATGAACCTCAAGAGGTACTTAGAAAACATTGAAGAAAACAAACTGAGGTGAAACTAGCAGCCTTTGCCCTGCCTTCTTGCTGTCGTGTCAAAGATCCTTCCAAGACTTACACTTTTAGCAAAAAGAATAGGTATGTGTGTGTATGAAAAAGATATACGGCTATGAGGAAGTCCTTTAACCCTGATGAGAAAATGACCTAAGTAATTTTGCAGAGTGTATTGTCAACTAGGTGAAGCCCACCCCTGAAAACACAAAGGAGTCCATCCAATCTGGGTTGAAAGCAGAAAGTTTTGGGTAGGAAAATCAGACACTAGTGCTGAGACCGCTTAGTACAAGGTACAAAGGAACCCACAGCTCAGGAGAGGTAGGGGAGATTTATACTTGAAAACCACAAAGGGAAGCTTCAAGAAGGAGTTGGGGAAAAGAATGGACAATCTTTCCCAAGAACAGATGGACATAGAAACAGGATGTTTTACAGGACAGTCGACTGCAAGGATGGTTTGGATTAGTTTGAGGGTAAGGGGAAGTCAGGGAAGTTCATCAAGGTCAGCCATCAAACACCAGCAAAGGCATCTGAGAGGGAGCAGGAATTTGACTCATTGCAGGCTCCTGATTGACTCCTTTCAGCAAACAGGCTTATTCTGTGTCCAGTGCATCTACATGGTAAGGTAACTCATAGAAAACAACATATTAATCTCAGGGAGCCTTCCATATTCCTCCCCATTCAGTCAAGGGGAGGCTGGCCCACCTGGCCCACTGCTGACCATGGAGGCATGATCGGTTGCTACCCTGTGTGGTTTCCCTGCGCGCAGATCTAACAAGATGTGAGATTTCTGTTTTTCCTAGGGCTTGAAGTAGACTCTCAAAGGGTTTTAGGGTTCTTTCCCCTCCCTTAGCAATGGGGAAAGCAGAAAGGAAAAGAAAATAAAAATAAAAAGGAGCCATAACAAATTTGCAGAATATACTAACAAAAGAAAAGCCAAAGTGATTATTTGTCCAGAGTCTTGGGGGAGCAGTCTCTTTGAGATGTCTTCTCAGGGCACTTAAAGTGGACCTTTAGGCCCTCAACACCTTTGGTAATCCACTTGGGGACTGGATCCTTCTTCAGAGGATCCAGGAGTCCATTCCCTCAAATTTTGTAATTATGAGAGTACTCAGAAGTACCGAATGGGGGCCCTTAGATTGAGGGGGAGAGTAAACAGGTACAATTCCCTGAATTCAGAAAAGGAGGTATCCCACTTCCCAAACAAATGTAACATGGGAACAATAACTGATCAGCATGAGGCAAATTTTCAGAAAAGACATATGGATTGCTTTGAGATCTACAAATGTGAGAAAACTCCTTGCACCTGTCTTTGGATCTGACTGACTTTCTTGTCAATGTATTATATAGTTCCTTGGTCCTCTGAACAACACAGAGATACTCCAGTTTTCCACCCATACAGGGCTAGGTTCAAACAATGCAATAAAGTTTTCTCCCAGTTCCCACAATTGAATAAAGTTTTCTCATGAGACAATTTTCTTATGGACTAGGCCAAGCTAGTTCCAGGATTGAGTCACAAAATGTAGTCAGTGTAACATACTCAATCCTATCATTAACTACTTGCCATCCTAATCCCCTTAATTCAATATTCTTTTTTTGTTTTCTGGGGAAGTGGGCAACCCACTCCTTCCATGGATCACTTATCTATAAGTCAAATCTATGAGGTTTTTCATAAATTCATAATCATAATTATATTGTCAGATCAAACTAGTTAGAGGGCTCACAATGGGCTAGTTTTGAAAAGGGATATCACCAAGGTAACCAAGAAAACTTAAACATAGACATGAGATGAAAGACCACAGCTATGCAATAATTATCACCAATATAAACTAAAATCATGTATCCTTGTATGATTCGTCTATCCTATTAATCCATACTCAGTGTCCATTTAATGAGGACATTTTGATTCCCAGATATCTTATGTAGTTACTTGGTCTCTAGATATCTTCTCTTGGACAATAGGCTTTATTCTCAGGGCTGCTCTGAAGGGGTGCTGCTCCTCTGGTTCCAGACCTAACAGTTCCAAGAAAATTCTGCTAGTAACAGGACTTAAAACAATTTAGTACAATCACTCAAATTTGGTTCTCCAATCTTGAAACCTCAGAGAATTTCAGAGAAATAACCAGAGTTATTTCTATCCTTACCTGAATCCTATATGACATAATAATCTTTTTTCTTAAAAAAGAATGTAGGAGCTACTCTTGTATTTCCTAGCCAGCACCAGATAGTTTTGATGATTACTGTATTATATTATAATTTAAGTTCTGATACTGCTAAACTTCCTTTCATTACATTTTTTATTATTTCCTTTGACTCCCTTGACTTTTTGTTATTCATTTTTATAATATTGGCCCTGCCTATCCATGAACAATTAGATTTCTCCAATTATTTAAATTTGATATCGGTCCTGGATTTGTTTTGACAGGTGTACTTCCAGTTGTTTTATACTGTCTAGAGTTATTTTAAGTGGGGTACCTCTTACTATCTCTTCTTGAAGAGTTTCATTTGTAATATATAGGAATGCTGATGATTTATTCTCTATCCTGCAAAAATTATTAATTATTTCAACTAACATTTTAGTTGAGTCTTGAGGATTTTCCAAATATATCATCATATCAACTGCAGTAAGAGATAGTTTCATCATCTCATTCCCTATTTTGATTCCTTCTATTTCTTTTTTCTTATTGCTGATTGCAACTTCTAATACATAATGAATAATCATACATAATATATTATACATATAATACAATATATACAATAATACTAACAATCGTATTGTAAAATCCTTAATCCAGTTTTGAGACCTCATTCATTACTAAGACATGCTCAAAGTCTGAATTTTCATGATAGATAAATTTGGAAGTCTATCATGTAAGTATATGCTTCCTAAAGAAAAGTCAAATCCTGTTGCTTTCTCAAATTTTACAATACCATGTAATTACAAAACTTTTACATTACATCTTTGTCTTATTACTTAGTTTAACCATCTCCCCCTCCCCATTTAGGAGGATATTATCCCTTTATTAAAGTTTTGCCACAAATAAAGGTTAAAATTGTAAGATATTCATACTTGCATCCTATTATAGTAACTCAGAGAGTGATCTATTAATAGACTTAATATTGTACTTACAAAACTTCTTGATTGTAGAAATTTTCTATAAAAGGAAAATGAAGGACATAGTTATGGCAATGTCATATATTACAACAAGGGGAAAACTCCTTTAGACCTTATTTGATTCTAGGCACAAGTCATATCTAATAGCCAATCATGTAGTCACAAGTTATCAAAAACAAGAATCAGGATTAACCAAATGAGGGAATTCCTTTTCAGAAAGGAAATAGCACAATGGGAAAACAAAGTCAAGAGCATCCTATTTCAGGCCATACCATGGTTATCCTCAAAACTTTTCCTACACACAGACATCCACCATTAGCAGTTCTCAGACAGCAGCACGTACCATTTTCTTCTATTGACTTCATGATAATTCAGAAAACTGTCCCTGTAATCACAGCTCAAAATAATAGTGAAAGAATTTTTATCTTAAATAGCAAATTTTCACTAACAACAACTTAAGGCCTAAATATCTTTTTTGATGTTTCCCTAACAGTTAACATTTCATTTATCCTTTACTTATAAATTAAAACCATAGTCTTCAGACATATAGCAAATACCTGCTAGTTAACTCATCATTAATATGTTGAAATTACATCTTTAAACCACTCTGTATTTTCACATAGTTTGATTTTTCTTTTTTTCCTTGTTAAATAGTTGTTTATTGGAAAAAGTGGGCTGAGGAGGAGTCACTAGATTCACTAGATTCACTAGAGAGTAACAATACCACATACCAAATTAGGAGTAATGGGAGAAGTCAGCACAAAGCTCTGGAATCTCAGCCTCCTTCTGGGCTATGAGGGATGGCCTGGAGTGTTAGGTCATACGCAGGTGGAAGGCCTTGACTTAGGCGTTGTTAGAGACAGAGAGAGTCCTTGGCTGCAGCTCTTGACTTTCCACTTGTAGTATATTTGCCTTCAGCAGCTTGGTTGTTAGCCGGGGTCTGCTTAATACATTCTTCTTGGGCAGCCTAGACATTTTCCTTCTTTCCACCCCAGGTCTTGAGGGCAGATGCCTGGAGGGCTCACCCATAAGAAGTCAAGGCCTATGGCTTGTGCAGAGGGCAGATATTGATGGCATTGAGGTTGATAGAGGCATCCTCTTTACTCTGACCCCCAGAGAAGAAGGTGATACCAATGACTGCAGGAGGCACAGTCCGGTGAAGGGCAGTTACAGTTGCCATTGCAGTCTCCTCATGTGAATATTTCTAGGTACAGGCATGGCTAGAGGTGACCATGTTAGGCTTCAGCAAGTTCCCTTCCAGACAGATATGGTGGTCACTCAGAGCTTTGCAGAGAACAACCAAGACCTTCTCAGTGACATACTGACAACACTTCAGATCATGTTCTCCATAAGGGAAGATCTCTGACTCCATGATGGGGGCAATGCCATTCTGCTATCAAATGCTAGCATATCAGGCCAGCACATTGGCATTCTCCATGATGGCAAGTAGGGAAGGTGTATTATCCCCAATCTTCAATATACAATGCCACTTGGCAAAGTCTGCTTCATCCCTCTTATATTGGGCACAGCTCTCACTCAACCCATCCAGACCTTGGGTGGTAGTCTTGCCATTGGTCCCTGCCAGGGACACTATACCTTCATCCACTTTGATGCCCACAATGCCACCCATAATCTTTATGACTTTGAGGAAGGGATGACCATTATCAGCTTTCTGATAGAGTATCTCATGGAAAAGGATAACACCTCCAATACAGGAGTTCACTCGATCATCTGCTGTCAGAAGCAACTAACTGCCTATAGAGGTGCTAATTTTCCTCTGTGTTCTCAGTTCCAATGGACTACAGCTGCATTGCAATGCTACTGGTGGACTCATCTGCTGCCAAGATTCCCTTGCCCAGAGCAACAATTCAGAGAGCTATAACAGACAGTTCTTTCTTTTGCTCTGGTATCAGTGTTGGGTATTATTGGCAAGGCATGTTTTCTTTGGCTGTGCTGGTAGCTTCTGGCAGAAAGCAGACCACTTATGCTCAAGAACTGAACTTCTGCAAATTGCCTGAATTTTCAAATGAAAATTTGCAATTAAACCGAATTTATTATCTGTTTTATAACAAAATATACCTCATTAAATATTAAATAGTTTTCAAATGTCCATTTTATTACATCTTTTTAAAAGATCAATTCATAATCTAATAGCATGCAGATTAAAAAATTTTGTCTAGAGGGGGTGGAGCCAAGATGGTGGAGTAGAAAGACTCACATATGCTAGCTCCAAACCCACAGCCCATGGATTTCCTCTAAAAAGAACTCCCAACAAATTCTGGAACAGTGGAAGCCACGCAGCAACACAGTGAAGGAGATTTCTGTTCCAGAGAGCCCTGAAAAACCGATCCCAAAGGTCCATCACACACCAGACGGGAGTGGAGACCTGCCCTGCCCCGGCCACGCTGCCTTGAGAGGAGCGAGCAGATCCGAGCAGGCTTCAGGGATGGAATCTCCAGCGGCCACAAAGGTCCCTCCACCCACAGATGCGGAGGTCAGTGAGAGAGACAGACTGAAAGGGGCGTGGGGTGTCTCCATAACTCAGGCCCCCTCAGGAGGCAGCAGCAGTGGCAGAGGCAGCGGGCAGCCAGAGGCTCCCAGAGCAGAGAGGAGCTCGGCAGGAGCTCCATTACAAAAGGTCTCTGCATAAATCCCCTGAGGGAACTGAGCCTGGGAGGCGGCCCTGCCCCCACCTGAGCATTAGAAATTAAGCTCCCATTGAATAGCAGCCAGGCCTGCCGCCAAAAGCCCTGAGGCTAGGGAACAGCATTTGAATCTCAGACCCCAAGCACTAGCAGGGCGGACCTAGGCTGGGGTGGAGAGGACTCTCAGAAGTCAAGTAACTAGCTGGGAAAATGCCCAGAAAAGGGAAAAAAACTAAGACCATAGA
>CM053769.1:670694280-670803125 GCA_028658325.1 Potorous gilbertii
CTGGAATTTTCCTTAGCTTCTCAGGTCTCCTCATTCTGGAACATTCTTCTCTCATGTCAAACCTATTGTCCCATTGGTGAGTTCCTTCCAGGGTCTCCATTTTGGGGACAAGCCCAGGTCAACCATGCTTTTTTCTATTCCTGTGTGAGCTTCTGACTCTCTGGCCTTCGCTGCCATACATATATATATTCTCCTCCCCACCCCCATCTTTTAGATTCCTTTCATATATTGTCTTCCTCCATTAGAAAGCTGACTCTATGATTACTACTTCCTTTTCTAATGTTTATTAGCCATCTCTAATACATAGCCCACCTTTTGGATTCCATTCAAAGGGGCTTGCCCATGGAGCAAGGGACATAGGAGCAGGGTTGCCTATGTGGGCAGACCCTTTCCCATGCTTTTTGAGCTCTGAGTAGTTACAGAGTTTTAAACTGTCCAGAGTGCTTTAGAAACATGATTTGGGCACTGATGGGGCATGTGGGGTAAGAGTGTGGAGTTGAGGATGACACTGAGGTTATAAAGCTGGATGACTAGAAGGATGTTGGTGGCCCAGTAATAAGGAAGTTGGAAAAGGAGTGAATTTGGTAAGAAATACAGTTTTGAACATTTTGATTTTGAAATACCTTCTGCACATCCAATTTGAAAGGTCCAATGGGTACCTGATGACGTAGGACTGGCACTCAGGAGAACGACAAGATGATAACTGAACCCCTGAAAGCTGTGAAGGTGACTGAATGAGAGTGTGGAAAGAAAAGTTAAATCCCAGGACAGAATATTGGTACATTTCCATAGTTAGTGGGTGTGGCATAGAAGATGAATCAGCAAAAGGACAATGAAAAGGAGTGGAAAATACCACTAGGAGGCATATAAGCAGAAGCAAAGATGGAAGAAAGGATATATATGTATATATGTGTATGTGTGTGTATATATACACACATACACATATATACATATATATATATATACATATATACATACATATATAGGTATATATGGCTATCAATCATGACCATAAATGTATGTGTATACACACACACACACACATAAGATCATAGCTTTAGAGTTAAAAGGGACCTCAGAAATCATCCAGTACTATTCCTACACTTTACAGTTGAGGAAATTAAGACCCAAAGAGGTTAAATAACTTACCCAAGGAAACACAGGCAATAAGAATCAGAAGTAGGTGATGAATCTATGTTTTCTGATGTCAGAGCCAGTTTTTTTCAACTGTGGAAAACTACTTCCCTTATTTACATAGCAATACTTTTTGTTGTAGCAAAGAGCTGGAAATGGTAGGTATCTATCAATTAAGGAAAAGCTAGACAAATTGTGGTATAGAAACATAATGGAATATTAAAGTGCTTTGCATATTAGAATGTTCATATTTGTTGATGTTTGTTAAGTTCATAATAAATCAGACAATGGAGAAAAGAACAGATGACCCAAGAGATACTTAATATCAGGTAAGGCTGAAAAAGGCTGCCTCCTTCCTGGGATTTGTTGCCTCACGATTGGTTACCAAAGTAACTCTTTCTAAATGTCACTGTTGCTGATGGCAGGTAACACATCTGGGAACAGTAGAGGAGTAGCCAGAGGAAGAAACAGCATCTCTAAACCACATTTGTTACTATCTTCGACTGGCAGAACTAGAAAATACATGGAAAGCTCATGGGCTCTCCATAGTGCCACAGCTGTTCTCTCTTCTGACTGTCAGCAAGTGTACAAAGATCAGATGGAAGAACTATTCTTTTTTTGTTGCCAAAAATGATGACCTTCTTGTCATCAGTAACTTTGCTCTTCCGGGCATGTCAAGATTTGCAAAGTGCTTTATGTATGTTATCTCGTTTGGTCCTCAGAGCAACTCTGTGATTATTTGAATTTTGATGGCTGTGTATTTTGGCAGGCATGTTTGGGAGCTGTGGCCCTAAAAAATACTTAATAATAATAGATGACATTTATAAAGTACTTTAAAATTTATAAAAGGGCTTTACATATCTGATCTGTCACCCCAGTTAGAAAAGATACTATACAGATATAGTCAGCCAAGGAGAAAGATGTAGACCAGTAAACAATACTCCAACAAAACACTAAGCAGAGCCAGGGCCCACTGTGGGTTCTTCCAGTTAGCTTTATAGACAGCAAAAATGTGGATCCTGGATGAAAAAAAAATAGAAAATACTCTCTCTGCTTCATCCCTCCTAAACTTTCTTCTTACTCCAAACTTCTCACTCTAGTGCTTAGAGGTTTAGAGGTTACCTGGTCCAACTGACTTATTTTACAGGTGAGCAAATGGAGGGTAAAGAGAGGCTCTGTAGCTCACCTATCATCATTACTACCTTCACTTTCCCAAATTTGACACTATATTTAATTTTCAGCCTTCTACTGGCTTTCTACTGGCCTATCTATCTATCTATATGTGTGTGTGTGTGTGTGTGTGTGTGTATACACACACACACACACATATATACATACTATATATATATATATACATACACACACATATGTATATACATATATATTTCTTATAGCTTTAAATCCTTTGACTTCTTGCCCTGTCCCAACTCATGAACTGACAGGTCACAATCTTCCAGTCATCATCTGAAACCTCAGAGGACTCTTCATCCTCTTCCGTCATCACCTATTTATCAATCAGATGCCCAGTCCCATCTGTTAGGTGGTTTCACATCACTTACATTTCTCCCTTTCTTTGCATTCCCATAGCCAGTATTCTTGTTCAGACCTTCATTATTTCTTACCAAGAATATTTTAATAACCTCCTTATTGCCCTTCCTGCTTCCTGTGTTTTCCCCTCCAACTCAACCTCTCTACACAATTGCCCAAAGCATCTTCCAACAGCACAGGTTCAACCATGCTCTAGAAGTATTAGTGTCTCCCTGCAATCATTAGAATAAAACACAAAGTCCTTGGCATGGAATTTAAAGTCTTTCACCACTTGGTTCCAGACTATCTTCCAGATTTATCTTACATTACTACCCTTCCCACACTCTACATTCCAGCACCATTGGCCTATTTGCTGCTCTTTAAACTCAACATTTCTTCTCCCATTGTGTGCTTCTGTGCCTTTTGGAAGTCTGTCTCCCATGCCTAGAATGGATTCCCTCTTTCCCTCTGCCTCTTAGCATTATTAACCTCCTTCAAGGATCAGCTAAGGTTCTGAAAGAGACAGACAGGAGGATAGAAAGACATAGAAACAGAAAGAGAAAAACTGAAAGAGACAGAGAAAAACAACATTGCAAAAAGCAATAAGCAAAGTCAACCTTATGTTTAGGGATCTTTGCTACTCTGATCTATCACCTCAGATCTCTGAAAGCATAATTCCTCTCAGTGACACAGTATATAACTTTTTTTTTCTTTTTGATCCACACTGTGACTTCATTTTCTAATGTGAAAACTCCCTCTACTGGTTCAAATTAACAGCTCATTTGTAACAGAGTTTTAGACTGTTGTTTGGGGACACTAGCAGGCTGACTAGCCCATGAACATACAGCCAGGTGTCAGAAGCAGGACTTAGAATTATAGGATCATAGATTTTAAATTGAAAAAGGCTTTAGAAATCATATTGTCAAGCCCTCTCATTTTTATAGATGAAGCTGAAGCTAGCAAGGTGAAATGATTTGCCAGAAGCCATACAGCCAGCAAGTCAAAGCCTGAAAGACTCTAAAACCAAGTCTCTCTATTTGACCATGCTTCTTTCTACCCCAAGGCCAGCCTTCTGTCTACTGTACCATAATATCCCTCAGCATTTCATTATAAATTCCAGTAACACCTTGAGACCTTCTTACCCATATGCTTCCCCTCGGACCTACCTCCCCAAAGTTATCCCAGCTTACCCATTTAAAACCATAGCCTATGAGCTTTTATTCATGTGTTCACTTTTACTAGTTCAACTAGAGGGCACATTAGTTAAGAGCTTCAAACATTTAATCAACAATGCAAAATAAGTAATATGAAAGTTCTAAACATTCATCCATGTCCACCAGTGGAGAAAAGGTCACTTGTAAGGGGGTATGAGTGACCAGTAAATAAATATAATTGTGGCTTATTATTTATTAAGTGCTTACTATGTGCCAGGAATTGTGTTAAGGGCTGAGGATACAAAGAAAGACAAAAAAAATAGTCCTTGTTCCCAAGGAATTCACAGTCTGATGGAGATAACAACATGCAAACAACTATGAAAAGCAGGATATACACAGGATAAATTGATATTCAACAGAGAAAATAAATTTATCTTCAACAAAGAAACTTACAATAAGGGGAATTGGGAAAGACTTCTTGTAGAAGGTGGGATTTGAGCTGGGACTTGAAGGAAGCCAGAGAAGACAGGAAGAAAAGAAAGGGAAGGAAAGAATTCCAGGAGTGGGGAACAGCTAGTGAAAATGTACAGATGAAATGTCTTATAGGAAGACCAGCAAGGAGGCTGGTGTCACTGGAGTGTGTGGAAAGGTGTAGGTGTAAGAAGACCAGGTTATGAAACATTTGATCATAGAAGTAATGCAGAATCTTTGGAGTTTATTGGGTCAGATGGCAAGGTCAAACTTATACTTAATGAAGATCACTTTGACAACTGAGTGGCCTCTGGAGTGTGCAGAAACTTGAGGCAGGAAGACCAGCTAGAAGATCTATGGCAATAGTACAAGAATGAGGTGATAAGGACCTGTACCAAGGTGGTGGCAGTGTTAGAGGAAAGAAGAGGTATACACAAGACGAAAATTGACACGACTTGTCAACTTTTTGGATAGGAGGTGTGAGCATGAGATGTTGAGGATAACACCTAGATGGCAAGCCTGGGTGACTGGGAGGAAAGTGGTACCCTTGAAAGTCACTGGGAAGTTAGGAAGAGGAGAGGGTTTTAGGGGGAAAGATAATTCAGTTTTGAATATGCTAAGTTGTCTAGAGTTGAGTTTGAGTTGTCTAGAAACCATCTAGTTTGAGATGTTCAATAAGTAATTGGAGTTGCAAGACTGGAGGTCAGAAGATAGTTTATTTGTGTGTGAACAATAATTGGACCCATAGGAGATGCTGAGATCACCAAGTGAAATAGTATAGGGATAAGAAACAAGAGGGGCCAGGACAGAGCCTTGAGCAGACAGTCAAACAACATGAAGGACCACCCAACAAAGGAGACTGAGAAAGACTATCAAACAATAGGAAAAACAGGAAAGCAATGTGATGAAAACCTAGGGGGAGAGAATATCAAAAAGAGGGTGACTGACAGTGTCAGAGGTTGCAGAGACGTCAAGAAAGATAAAGATTCGGCAAAGGCCATTAGATTCTGCAGTAAAGAGATCATTTCTAATGATGTCATCACACTGTCCCATGATTGTATCTGCTTAGTTTCTCTTGCTTTTAAAAATTGTTTTCTATCAGGAATCCCTACAGCCTCACCTGCTCTCTGCTGCCACTTCTGGCTTTCGTGTGAAATGGGGCAACTGCTAGGGTCTGAAAAGCTCAGGATATGAGATGTTTTGAGATGAAGACCCCACTCAGCCTCTTCTGGGCAGCTAGCTAGGAAAGCCCTGGGGTGCTTAAGACAACATTTGGAACTCATTTTCTCTTGATGTTGCTCCAGCTTTTTTGGACTAAATTCTTATTTGACTTGGAGTGAGATTACTTTCCATACTTTTTCTCAATTCTCATCTTTTTTTGATCCCTCTGGAACAGTTGACACTACTGGCTACCCTCTCCTTCTAGATACTCTCTCCATTCTCCTGCTACCTACCTGGCTACTCCTCAAGCTCCTTTCTTGGATCATTATACGTGTCCCTCCCTCTAACAACGGTTATACTCCCAAGGCTCAGTCCTGTGCTTTTTTCTCTTTATAAGCTCTCTGTGACCTCATCAACTCCCATGGGGTCAGTTTTCATCTCTGTGCAGAGAGGTCTCTATATCTAGCCCCAGTTTCTCTCTTGAATTCCCAGTTTTCTATCACCAGTTGCCTATTGGACATTTCCAACTGTGTTCACCACAAGCATCTCAAACTCAAAATATCCAAAACAGAACTCATTACCCTTTCTCCCACAAATCCAGGTGCCCTTTCCCAAGGGTACTGCCAATCTCCAATCACAAAAGTTCATAACCTCAGAGTCATCCTTGACTCCTCACTCTACCTTTGTTCTCCTGATTTCCATATAGATGAATCAGCTGTGAAGTTTTATCACTTCAACCTCCATAATGTCCATCTCATCCGGGCCTCTTTTTCCAATCATATATATATATATATGTATATATATATTCTTTACCTTATTTCAGACTCTCATCTAATGTATTGCAACAGCAAGTAGAAACAAACAGGTAGCTATGTGGTACAGTGTATAGACCCTGACCCCAGTTGCAGGAAGACCTCAAATCCAATCCAGCCTTAGACTAGCTCTGAGACAAGTCACTTAACCTCAGCTTCCTCCGTGATAAAGCGGAGATAATAGCAGCTTTGTTGTGAAGATCATATGAGATGATATTTATAAAGGGCTTAGCCTAGTGCCTGGCATGAAGTAGGTCCTTTATAAATATTTATTCCCTTTCATTTCTCAAGAAGGCAAGTTTGGCTGGATCAGAGTGTAGGAAGGGGTGTGATGCATGATAAATCTGGAAAGGTAGGTTGGGGCCCCATTGTGAGGAAGTTTAAATGACAGAGGAGTTTATTTATGTTTGACCCTACAGAAAATAAATAGGGAGCCACCGAAGAGTAATGAGTAGAAGAACAATGGGAATTGGAGAGGTGAAAGACTTGAAGCAGGGTAACCAACTAGGAATCTATTTGAATTATCCAGATGAGTTTATTGAGTGTGTATGGGGGAAGGGGTGACCTGGTTAGACTCACACTTAAGGAAAATCATATTGGCACTGTGTGGAGGATAGTTTGGATAAGAGAAAGACTTGAGGTAGGGAGAGCAAATAGGAGATTAATTACAACTGAATGGGTGAGGTGATGCTAGGGTGGTCGCTAGTAATGTGTTCGTCCTTCGTTGTTGAAGAAGACTATGCCATCAGAGAAATAATGACATCACTTGCACTTGACTTTGTTTTGAGTGAGGCAGGGCGAGGGTAGTAGCTATGTGTGAAATGAATGAAGCATTTATTAAGTACTTACTATTGTGCAAAGTCCTAGAGATACAAACAGAAAAGTATAACAGTCCCTGCTTTCAAGGAGTTTGCTCTACTCTAGCTTGTGTGAAGCTAGGGTAGAAGCTGTGAGAGTACAGAGAAGGGGAGAGATTCGAGAGATGATGTAGAAGGAGAAGGAAGACAGGGCTGCTGGTTGCACAGGGGAAGAGTGAGCGTGAGGAGCTGAGGATGATGCTAAAGTTGCATAACTGGAGGGATGGTGATGTCCTCAGAAACAGGTATGTTTAAATCATCCAGTGTGACTCACTCTGTTGCCTCAAAACAAAAGTCTGGGGTGGAGCTCTCACTCCCAGGCCACTGCTCCAGATCCCAGGGCCAGCTGAGGAACAGGTGCAAAACAAGGAGATGTTATCCTCTCCGGACTGGTTAACAGCCCCAGATACAATGCTTGGCGTAGAAGAGGGAGAGTTTGGAAGTTTGTATATTGTTTGGAGAGGGAGAGGTGAGGAGGAACTGGATGATAATAAGCTACAGACAGTTCTTGCTTTCCATAATTTCAAATCCCTGATGGGCAGACCCTGATCCAGACAGGGCTCTGGCTCCAACTCCTGGCAGGGGCAGAACATTGCTGCCCTGTGCCAGGAGTCCTTTGCTCCAGGAACTGAAGTGGCTCAGACTTAGGGGATGCAGGGAAAGCCTAGGCACTGAAGCTGCTCTGATTGTCGGGCACAAGACCACAAAGAGCCTCTTGAGGGGAGGGTGAGGTCTGTGGAAAGGTCCATTTACAATAAGAGGGTAGCTCCCCTTTTTTCCCTTTGCAATATGCCTTTCTATCATTCACACATTGTCAATCCTCCCTCCTGATCCTGGGTTATTCCTGTCATCTACCTTCTCTGCTCTTACCCTTACCCTAGGACAATTAACCCACTCAGTTTTGGAACTGAGTTTGAAACTGTTGCCCTAAGCCCCAAACAAATCATGCTTCCCATTCCATACAGCTGTCTACCTTGGCCATTTTGCCATCTGTCCTGATACTGACCTACTTCTCTCTACCTGTAACTGTATTCTCCAGTCTACACTTCTAGAATGTCTTAGGGGAGCTAATTTAATCAGTTTTGAAACTCCCACCCTAGGGCTAAGTGAGTACTAACTCTACTGGTAGGTATCAACTTGACTATCCATTTTATTTACCTGTCCCCAAGCCAGACCATGTTTCACATCCCATCCACCTGCAACATTTCAACATTTGGCCTGTAGACTCACTGCCCTACCCCCAATCAGCTTAAGATTTCACTTTGGCTGAAAGACAAATGGAAAGGTCCCATGATCCTTAAAGTGTAGCAACAAAGTGGATGATAATACTTCATTAATGACAGAAGATATTGTAGAGAGAGAAACAAAATAGAGCAATTGATTAGATTATATGGGGTAAGAGTGGAGAGTTGATGATGATACCAAGGCTTTGAACCAGGGTCATCGGAAGGATGGTGCTGCCCTGGACAGTATTAGTTCAGAAGAGGGGTGGGTTTTTGGGAAAAGATAATGAATTCAGTGTTGAACCTTCTGAGTTTGAGATACTTATATAATGTCTAATTCAAAGTGATTGATTTTATGGTAAACAGGAAAGATTCTTTTAGTGACTTTTACTTAATAAAAGTGCAGGTATTAGTTATTAGTAGGCAGAAGAAAAGACTCTTGGATTATCAAGAGATTTCAAAGTATGTAGGAGTTGCTCATATTATATGGAAAAAGGATGTAGTCACTGAGCACAGAGTTCCCAATTCTCTAAGGAACCTGACTTGTCGATGTCTTTAGTTTCAGTTACCTAGTTTCAGTACTTAGCAGGTACCTAGTTACCTGCCAGTAAAATTCTGATCTTGTGATTTTACTGACATTGGCAACTCCAGGATGAGGAGACTCTCTCTACCAATGCAAGTGGATACATGCTCTCTAAATGATAATCTTAAACTTTTTCCACTTGCAATCCCTTTTCCCATTTAGGCAGTGTTTGTTGGCATTGTGTGGCATGATGGCGCATATGCTTTGTGTTCAGAACCAAGAACACTGGCATGTCAGTGGTTTGCATGGGATTATCTATCTATCTATCTATCTGTCTGTCTGTCTATCCATCTATCTGTTGTATCAGCCTAGAGCTCCAAGTCCAGCTCTTTGTCCATTATCTCAAACTGTTCCTATGTTTTAAATCCTTTATTACTTAAATGTGAGCCATAAAAGCTTGTAGACTTTTAGATTAGTATATGGAAAAGTGTAGAGTTTTAGATTAGTATATGAAAGAGTGTAGACTTTTAATATGGAAAAGTGGCCTCCAGCAAGAAACACAGGTATTCCTACTATTAACAAAGTCTCTATCTATAAATCAAGTCCTACTTGTCTACCATGTGTCAAACATCATGCTATATAGCAGCAATATTAGCTTGTATTTGTATTGAGTTTTAAGGTTTACAAACTGCTTTACATATGTAACACTTGACTGAGTGATTATCAGTCAAATTTTTATTAGGCACCTGTCATGTGTCAGGTATTGTGCTAAAAGATAGGAGACAAGTGCAAAGTATGAACTAGTTGCAACGAACATTCATTCTAAAGGGGGAAGTCAAGTACATGTGAAATGCATGTATAGTATTGTTTGTGTGTATACAAATGTATGTAACGTACATATACATTTACTTAATATAACACAAATACATACAAAGTAGCTAAATACAAGGTTTGGAAGGGTGGGAGTTAGACAAAAATGATTTCAAGCAGAAGATAGCATCTGAGCTACTTTTTAAAGGAAGACCAGGTATTCTAAGAGGTGAAGGTAAGGAGGGCGTGCCCTAATAATTAACAACCACAGTATTGGGTCTTCACAGCTTCGTGGCTGTGACCTCATTCTGTGTTTTCTTGGCCAAGATACTGGAGTGTTGGCCATTTCCTTCTCTAGCTCATTTTACAAATAAGGAGACTGAGGCAATCAAGGTCAGGCGACTTGCCTAGGGTCACAAGGCTAGTAACTGAGCTGGAGTTGAACTCGGGTCTTCCTGGCAGCCCTTGACTTGGTTTAGGACTGAGAGGTCCAAGTTCCCCAGTGACCACGTGTCCAGGAAGCACTTCAACCTGTCACGGGACGTGCAGCGTACAAACCCTGACCCTTGTCCAGGCATCGCTCTCTCACTGGAGCCTTCCAACGACCTTCAGCACAAGGGAATGCACGTGACCCGACCACCTGCCAATCAGAACGAACATTAAAGTCTGACCCAACTACAGCGCTCTGCGCCTGCGCGGCTCAACATCCGCTGGGCGGGGCGTTGGAGGGGCCGGGACGTCACTAGAGCAGGTAGAGAAAGGCGCTTCCCCTTCTGGATGGGAATCAGAGGGCGGCGCGGAAATGACGCACAGAGCGGGCGCGTGTTCGCGCGACGGGCGGAAGGTCGCTCCGGCCCCAGCGCGGGGAGGGGAGGGGAGGGGAGGGGAGGAGGGGACGCGGAGAGGCGGAGGGGAGGCTCCTGTCCCGCGCAGTGGCTGCTGGGTGCTCCCACGCTTTCTTTTCCTCGCCTCTCCCCGCCCCCGTCCCCCCGCCCCCCGCCCCGGCCGCCGGCCCCGCTCCGTCCCTGGCGTGACTCGGCACGTCGGGCGCGGCGAGGAGAGTCCGCCGCGGCGTCTGCGCGTCTCCGTCCCCGCTTCCCCGGGGTGTCCTCGCTCCTCGGTCCGGAAGCCGGTGCGGCCGCGGCTTCGGCTCCCTGCAGGCTCCTCCCGCGACCATGGTGGGCGTGAAGGTGGTCGGGACCGACCCGGATTTCCAGCCGGAGCTGAGCGGCGCGGGCTCCAGACTCGCCGTGGTCAAGTTCACCATGAGAGGGTGAGGCCCCGGCGCCGGCCCCGCTCCTGGGCCTCGGGCCTCCCGCTAGGCCTCGGCCCCTCCCCCACGCCCTGCGTCCGCCCCTCGGAGCCGCGGCTCTCGGTGCTCGGGGAGCGCCGCGCCTGCCCGTGGCCCCGGCCGGCCCCGTGACGGCTGTCACGCGAGGCCGCGCTCCCCCCCGCGATCGCCCACGGCCGGGGAAGGTCCTCGGGCGCTTTCCCTCGAGGGTGAGGTCCGGCTTAGCTCCTGGGGTCTCTGAACTGGGTTTTAATGTACATGTTTTGGTAACTGAATTGCACTCTACTTGGCCGCCTTTGCAGTGTTTCGGAACATCCCGGGAAGGGGATATAGACTTCAGGAAACTCCGAGCAGCCCGGGACCCACCGAAAAAAGAGATTCTGGGTGTTGGGGAGGTTGCTTGATGATATAGTTAGTCTACGGGTATTTTTTGAAACGTCCCAGGAAGGAGTTCACCAAACCCTTGAATAAACTTTCAGAAAAGTCCGAGACACCAACGACGACAGAGATTCAGGGCAGTTAGGAGTTTTCTTGCTGTTGTATTTTATCTATTGACCTGACTTGTGTGCGTGATTTTGGGTACTGTCAAGTCGGTGTATGTTGTGTTAATTTTTTTAGGCTCATAAATAACTCCGAATGGATGGCTGCTTGGGGAAATGTAAACTAGTTGTGTAATTGTCTCAATAGCGTTGAAACTAGGGGATCCTAGGATATTAGGGTATTTAGACCTTATTGCATAAGATTCAAGGGCTAGCATAAGGTATCTATTTCCTAGAGGACTGATTTTTCGGAACCTGTGGCTAAAACACGAATAGGAATGGGGGAACTTCAACAAGGAAACTCTTTAGGGCAGAAGAACTTATCGGTTTTTCTTCACCCCCAGTTGTTTAGTGTGGATTTAATGACTTTATACATATAAATACACTCCCTTCTAACCCTAAATTCACGATCCTGTGTAACACATTCTCTCACTTTGGAAGAACGCTTTCTTTCTGGCAAAACTGAATGAAGTAAAACTTTCTCTTAAACACCATTTTCCCATTCAATTCTGTTAAAACAGGAAATAGATTTCTAATGGTTGTGCCTCTTGGAGGTGAGAAAGCTTTTGAAGGAAGGTGGGGGATAAGTAAAGTTGAAGTGGAGACTTCTGCCCCTGGCAGCTAGGTGGCAGAGCTGGCAGCATTTGCAGAGGTGCAATTGTATCCTCCAAGTTTTAATAAAACGAGAGTTGAATTTCATACACATTACTTCAAGGACAATAGCCACAACATGTGGTAACTGAGTTTTCCGGCAACATACTTGGACAGGTTTCTTGGAATGTTTCATAAAACAGAAATTCTAGGATGTAGTACTTGCGTATTGAAGAGAACTGATTTTCATAGTCTTTGGCTAAAGCAGAAGTGAGAGTGTTATTTTTTAAAAAAGAACTAATTTTTTATTTCATGGATATGCTAAGTTCTTTACCAGTCCATGAGGAGAATACAGTGGTGAGTGTAGTTACTCTGGAGGCAGAGGACCTAGGTTCAGATCCCATCTCTGTCACTGTGAGACCATCATTTAATCTGGATCACTGGTTTCTAGTCTCTAGAATGGGAGAATTGGGTCCTGTGGTCTCCAATCAGAGGCTCTTATGGTCTGATGTTTTTGGACTTGTTTTATAAGAAGTATTTTGGCAACTCTTTTAAGTATAATTGGTTTCATTCATAATTATGCATTTTATTTTATGCATTTAAAAACATTCTGAGAAGGGGTCTATAGGCTTCACTGGATTGCCAAAGGAGTCTTTGACAGAAAAAAAAGGTTAAGGATTCCTGTGTAAATAGGATTCTCCATTTTTGCTCAGCAAGGAGAAAGGGAAATGATAGATGGTTAGTAAATGCTTTTCGATTACAGAGAAAATTTTCTATTTTGGAAATATTTCTTCAATAGAAATCTTGTACCATAAGGTTTTGAAATGCATCCAGTAGAATATAAGCACTTTGAGGGAAGAAACTTTTAAAATATATGATGTATATTTACATTTTAAAATATATTTTAATATACAATATTATATAAAATAAGTTAATATAATATATACAACATATAATATATATCAATAATTTAATATAATATATAAAATATATAATATTTAAACCTCAGCCTTGCACAGTGCTTTTGCCCATAGGCAGTTAAATTAAATTGAATATTGTATGTTATTGACCAGTGATTTAATTGTATTACATTATTCAATGTCTTTTTCTGTCTTGTTTACTTTGTTGCATGGAATAATTTGGATCCTTTCTGGTCTTTTCTGAAAATTCAAATTAAGGACAAATTTTATAAATTAATTTACAGATTTTTTACTTTAGAAATCTACTTAGGAAATCCTTTATGATATTCATTAACATCATTAGAGAAAATTGTTTAAAACCTTAACACAGAATCACAAAACTTCCAAATGTGAAATTTTGTGATTCTGTACTGAAAGTACTCAAACTTTTAACAGCCACCTCTTCCAGCTTATCACTTTGCAGTAGTAAAAATTCCTCTCCTCCTTCTCCAACAAGTGGTTATTAATCCTTCCCTTAAAATGAAGGGAAACCAATGTCCTCTTGCAGCAACTCATTTTGCATTTAGATAGTACTAAATATTAGTTTTTCCTTACATAGAAACCTGTCTCTGCAGCTTTCACCTATGATTCCTACTCCTACTGTGTAAAGCCAAGCAGAAAAATACACCTCAGCAATTCAGTATTCATATATTAAGGCTTACTGTGAGGGTACAAAGGCAAAAAGGAAGCATGCCTTCAGGGACCTTACATTCCACAGGTACACAAATAAAAAAGCCCAGTATTTACAAAAATGTTTGGAGATGGAAGGAAGGAGACTGCAAAATAACTGGCAGAATTGGGAAACTAGAAATGGCTTTTAAACTGAATCTTGAAGGAATTCTAAAAGGTGGAGATGAGGGAGACCATTCCAGGTTAGGGCAATAGCTTGAACAGAGGCTCAGAGGAAGTGGGTAAAATGTGTTTGAGAATGTCATGAACACTAGAGAAAGTCAAATGCAAGACTGAGGACACAAGCTGCAAAGCTCCCAAGTATAGCCAGAATCTGATTCAACACAGATAGTGTTAACTTATGTTTCTCTAAGTCAACATGCAACCCCAGGGATCCCTTTCTATTTGAGTTTGATACTACAGACAATTCCCTCGTTGGTCCGTTTACTTCTTGCCTATTACTGAGGCAATCTGAGAAAATATTAGCTGTTCATCCTTTGTCTGAGGACTCACTGGTCTGTATAGTTGATATACCTCATCACTACATTCAAATAAGGGAACAGTTATTAAGCACCAGACCGTGCTAAGGTGTTTAAATTCAAAGAATAAAACAACTTCCTTTCTGAAAAAGCTTACACTCTGACTCAAGGTAGTGGTTGAGGGCACTAGCGTTAGGGGCAGTCTGGAAAGTTTTCATGTAAATGGTGTTCTTTGAGCTTCATTTAAAGAAGGAGGGGGATTTTATGAGGAATAGGTCAGGGAAGAGTGCTTATCAGGTGTGGGAGATAACCAGTGCAAAGGCATGGAGACGATGTGATGAACAGAGAGTGCCAGTTTGGCTAGACTGAAGAGCATGGGGTGATAGTGAAACTGGAAGGATAGGTTCTGACCAAATTGTGAACTGCCTTAACAGCTAAAGAGGATTTAAGATTTGATTCTAGAAGCTATAGGGAGCCCTTAGGGTTTATGGTGTACAAGATTATTGTGGTCAGAGTTACATTTAAGGCAGAGACCAATCAAGCTATTGCGAAAACGTATGTGGGAGGTAATGATAACTTGAACCAAGGTGTAGCACTGAGTAGAAAATTTATCAGAATTGAGATGAAGTAGATGCAATTTGAACAAAGTTTGCCAACAGATTAATTGAGTCTCCCAGCTTTGTGACCTGATTTGGGGATTTCTTGGTGAATTTCTTTCTCCAGCTTATTTTACAGATGAGGAACTGAGGCAAATGGTTAAATGACTTGCCCAGTCTCTCAGGCCAGGTCTGAACTCAGGTCCTCCTGTTTCCAGGCCTTGCACGCTATCAACTTTGCCATCTAGCTGCCCTGATTAGATCAGAGGGGTGAGGAGAAATGAGGAATCAAAGATAGCAGATTCGGAAGAATGAAGATGTCCTTTATAGAAATAGGGAAATGTAGAAGGGGCAACCACCTGTTCAGTTTCTTGCTTAAGTGTTCATGATCTTTAATCAACTAGGGTCTTTTTGGGGGTAATATTTGTGACCATGTGTTGTGTCTGTGTGACCCTCCAGAAACAGGGAGATTTTAACAAGTCTTTGGAGATCCTCTTCCACATTCTAGAAGAATACTCTAGGAAAAGAGCAGACCTCTATTTTCAGAGTGACAAAAAAGCTGTCTTGTAACCTTAAGCAGGGCCTTACCAGTCTACCCTTTATGTCTTCTGACTGGTAGATTTTTCACATAGCAGTGCTTGTGTCTCTGTGTCATTTCCTTGGAAGACAAACATCTGTTTCCTCATCTCTGTATAGAATTTCGTCTGTTGGTTAGCTCTAAGTGTTTGCTGGTCTGTCCCTTTTTTTCATCTTTGTCACAGTCTTTAAATCTTGTGAAAGAGATTGATTCCCTACTTTGGCTTTAGATCCTTGTTTTCACATTGAAATTCTCCTGATGCCCTGCCTTCCCTTTTCTGATACAAATATTTATAATGGTATTTTTGTTTCTTTTTTTTTTTAAAAAAAACATTTAAGACTTCTTTCCTTCATAGTTCAGATTAGGGCCCATAGCCTGGCAAAGGAACATTAGATATTGTTGCCTCCTATCCCAATTCTTTGCTCCTTTGCCTTAAGGGGCACTTTGAATAGCCCTGATTCTGTAGTCTAGAAAAGTTGAAAGGAGAAAAAAAGGACAGAAAGGACAGGGGATATATGTTGACTTATCTTTTTCACTTACCCTTGTTAGGGTACTTCCTGTTCTTCCTTTAATTTAACTCTTTTATTGGGCAAAAAATAAAGCATGAGAGATTCTTGATTAGAGAAACTTCTAATGGTGATGATATTGCCAGTTCAAAGCATGAAAAAATTGGTTTATCTCTAAGAGTGCCTATATATGGAAAATAGCTTGAATCCTTCCCTCCCTGCCACCAGCATTTTGTTAGGAATGAGTGAAATTTGATTTCATTTCTGGAGTAGGGTGTTTGTACAAATGAAAATCTGGTTAAAATGTGAATCCTACTTGAATAGGAGTAGTAATTATTAGAGCTGTCTGAAGTTATGGTTTTTAACAATTTTGAAGGAGCCTAGTTTGATGTGGTAGTTATTTCTGCTAAAAGATATTTTTTGTTTTCATCTGTTTAAGTTTGTTTTTTTTTAAATTAACAAAAATCTGTTTTCTCTCCCTAATCCCACATTATCTTACAAGAGAAGAGGGGGCAAACCCTTTTAACAAATACATATATATCCCATGTTGTCTATGTCCAAAAAATTCCTCAATCTGTACCCTGAGTTCATTGCCATTATGTTAGGAAGTGGGTAGCATAATTCTTTGGGAATCATGACTGGTCATTGGGTGATCAAAGTTCTTAAGTCCTTTTTAAAGTTGTTATTGTATAAACTGTTTTTCTGATTCTGCCCCTTAAGTTGGCATCAGCTTATACAGTTTATCTGAAACTGTCTTGTTCATTCTTAGAGCACAGTCATGTTCCTTTACTTTCATATGTTTATTTAAATTTTTTTAAAATTTAACCTAAATTAACAGAAAACCTGTGCATTGAGGACTTTCAATTAGAATAAGTGGATTTTTCTTTTAAGTATTTTGATTTATAAAAATCAATGGACTGGAAGTTAGATAGGCATTGTATAGGCCCTCAGGATGTAAAGACAAAAGATGAGACAGATCTTGATCTTAAGGATCTTTGAGTGTAAATTCTGACTGTCCTAGTTTGCTGTGGAACATTAGGAAATCAACTTGACTTTAGTTTCCTGTTCTGTAAAATGTGAATAATCCTTGTTAGGGGATCAAAGAGAGTAAGATTGAGTTTTAAAACCTCGTCAACTTAAAGTCTGTAAATGTAAGCTATTGATATTCCTTTGTGTTTTGATTTTGGTTTTGATAAACTGTCTCCTTTCCTTTCATTTTGTGGATGTGTGATTGCATTGATACCAAGAACTCCCAGTGTCTTCTCTCCAGTTACAGTCTTTGCTGCACCTAGAGATTAAGGGACTTGCCCAGGGTCAGAGGTTGGGTTTGAGCTTAGTTGCTTATTCTTTGTTATCCTGGGCAAGCCATTACCTGGGCCTCAGTTTCTTCATCAGGTCTTTCTGATTCAGGCGTGGTTCTTTATACACCAACCTCTGTCTATCTGGCTTTGTGACTCAGTATCTCTCTGTCTCTGCCTTTCTATCCTTTGTCTCTTTCTCTCTATTTCTCTCTGCATTTCTGGATTTTTTTTCTCTCTTCATTTCTCTCTCTCTCTCTCACACACACACACACTCACTCTCTCACTCTCTCTCTCTCTCTCAGGGTAGTGTGGTGATATACTTTTTTCTTACTCCTTTTCTCCATACTTGTTAATTCATTTGGTATAGGGAGAGCCTACTTCTACTAGTGGTAGAATATTTGATAATCTGTTAAGTAATAGTATTAAAGAGTTGCCTGGGATACTGAGAGTTTAAATGATTTATTTAGGCTCACAGAGCCATTCAGTGTCTCTAAGACTATGTAAGTTCTAGAGAAGGTGCTGACTTGGACTGGGGGGAGGAGTTTCCTATGCTTAAAATCACAGCTCCAGTCTTTATTCCTATTAAAATGTAAATTTTGATTCTTCTCAGATTGTAATATTTCATGATTTGCCCCCCATATATATGTATATATTTAATTTTCAATATTCATTTTTATAAGACGAGATTTTGAGTTTTAAATTTTCTTCCTCTCCACCCTTGCCAAGACAGTGTACAATATAATATAGGCCATACATGTACAATCATATTATACATATTTCCACATTAGTCATGTTGTAGAGGGGAATTAAAACCGAAGGGAAAAACCAAAAGAAAAAAAGGAAAGATAATATTCTTTGATCTTTATTCAGATTCCACAGTTCTTTCTCTGGATGTGGATAGTATTTTCCATCATGAGTCTTTTGAAATTGTCTTATATTATTGCATTACTGAGAAGAGCTAAGTCTACCAGAGTTGTTCATCACAAAATGTTGCATTTAGTGTGTACAGTGCTTTCTTGGTTCTGCTCACTTCACTCAGCATCAGCTCATGCAAGTCTTTCCAGGTTTTTCTGAAGTCTGCCTGTTCATCATTTCTTACAGCACAATAGTATTACATTCCATTCATATACCACTACTTGTTCAACCATTCCCCAATTGATGGACATTCCCTCAATTTCCAATTCTGGGCTACCACAGAAAGAGTTGCTATAAATGTTTTTGTACATGTGTGTCCTTTCTTCATTTTTATGATCTCTTTGGGAAAGATCTACCTAGAAGTGGTACTTCTGGATGCACTTTTATATCCATTTGGGTATAGTTCCAAATTGCTCTTTAGAATGGTTGGATCAGTTCACAACTCTACCAACAATGCCTCAGAGTTCCAATTTTCCCATACCTTCAACATTTATCATTTTCTTGTTTTGTCATGTTAGCCAATCAAAAGTGTGATGTGGTACCTCAGAGCTGTTTTAATTTGCATTTCTCTAATCAATATTGATTTAGAGTATTTTTTCATATGACTGTAAATCACTTTAATTTCTTCATCTGAAAACTGCCTGTTCATATCTTTTGACCATTAAAAAAAATGGACTTTTTGAACAGAAAATATTTATGTGCTGTGTAATTTTCACTTCAGCTTGACCAGTTGCTGTTATACAGGATGTCTCCTGACAGTGCATTTTCACTAGTATCCTCCTCACCTCTGCCTTTGGGTTTCCCTAACCCTTAAGACTTAGCTTATAAACCCTGTCATACAAGGGAGACGTTTTCCCATTTCCCTACTCTTTTGTCCTCACCCTCTCCCCCAGTGCCTTTCCTCTGAGATTACCTTCCATTTATATTGTATATACCTTACATGTGCTTAATTATTTACATATTGTCTGCCCCATTAGAGTATGAGCTTCTTAGGATCATTTTATTTTTCATATTGGGGAATCACTTGATAAATGGTCTTAGGGAAATGAACATACAGTTCTTAAGGGAAGGTACTCAGGCTATGTATAGTCATATGAAATGTGCTCTAAATACTTAGAGAATTGTCAATTAAAGCATTTCTTATATTTTACCTCACTCATCAAAGGGACAAAGATGACATTTAAAGAAAATGGTAAATGTTGGAGTAGTTGTGAGAAAACAGGCACACCAATGCACTGTTTTTGGATCTGTGTGTGGGTACAACCATTCTAAAAAACAAATTATACACAAAAGTTAGTAAACATTGTATGCCTTTTCACACAGCTGTATCACTGCTATCAAGGGGATCAGAGAAAGAGCAAAAGGATCTTTAAAACTGGAGGATTACAGTCATGGAGGAATGGCTGATTGCTCTGTGAATGTGATGGAATACCATTGTGCCATAACAAATGAGGAAATAGATAATTTCATGGAGATAGGGAAAGACTTAAAGGAAATGCTGCAGAGGGAATTAAGCAGAACCAGAACAATTTATACTCTAACTTCATGTTATAAAATTTTTTTAAAGACTTTTACTAACTGATGAATGAAATGAGTAGAACTAGGCGAACAGTTAATGTAAGTTGCCGTAGTAATGTAACAACTGGGAAGACAAACAACTTTGAAAGCTGTAAGAATTATAGTCAGCACAGTGACCATTTATGATTCCAGGGGACTGATGACAAAGCATGTTTTCTATTCTAGAGACTTAGGTGATGGATTTAGGCTGCAGAATGAGATATTTTTGTATACAGACAATAAGGGAATTTGTTTTGCTTCAGTATACTTACTTGTTTACAAGAAATATATTTTTCTGTGTCCTCCCCCTTCCCCCAATGGGATTAGAGAGAGGGAGAGAGAATTAGGGCAGGTGTGGGGTGCTTCATATGTGAAATGTTGCATGTAGGTCATTGTAATTACTTGTACTTAGTTGTTTCACTTTGTTGCAGGAGACCTCAGGTGTGTGAGTAATCTATAAATGTGTATAATATGAAAACAAAGCATCAATAAAACAGAAAGTAAATAGGCTTAAAGAATTTATGTAATGTGTCCAAGGTTACATAGTAAGTTAAGGGTCCATGTTTCACGGTCTCATGTATTTGTTTTGTGGAGCACCTGGCTATTTAGGCTCTGGAGGCCTTCATCTAGGTGTTTTAACATTTCACAAGTATTTCAGACTCCAACTCTCTGTTCTTCTGTTGTTGAATATAACTAATTAATCTACCTTGTCTAATCTAATCTACCTGTTCAAGCGTACACATCTTTGTTATCTTTTACATTTTATCTTATTTGCAAGTATACCTCCATCCAAGATTCATCTCTCCATTGCTCTCTTCAATTACAATATATACATATATTACTGTCCACTATATTTTTATTACCAGATCACTATAGAAAGTTGTTAAATAACTTTTGCTTATTTGTACATAGGATTAAAATATGTATATTAGAGCTAAAGATTAAGTTCAGAAAATAATGAAAAATATGCAAACATGAGAATTTGAATTAACTTCATCCGACAATTGTGAGGGTAAATCATTTTGTTGAAAAGAAATAAAAATAAGGTTTAGCCCAACTCTGGACCATGGGAGAAAGGAGACAAAGGTTTTAGTCCTAACCGCAACTTTGTAACCGTGGACAAATCATGTAAACTCTCTGGTCCTCACACTTTCTTTTGTTTTAAAATGAAGGACTTAGACTTGTTTATAACTAAGGTTCTTCCTATCTAAGAATTTGACTTGTCAAGTAGAAGAATGTTGAGTAAAGCAGTTGGGGTTAGAAAATGCAGTGTTGAAGTTCAAGCATATCTACACACTCATAATGTTTTAAATCCTGAAATGACTTTGATGTTCACACACCTCCACTCCCTAAATCTTTCTCCTTCCCCTCCTTACTTTCCTGTATGGTAAGATTTCTATACCCAGTTGAGTATGTATATTATTCCCTCTTTGAGCCATTTCTGCTGAGAGTAAGGTTCCCTCACTATTCCTCTAGAAGGGAACTGCTAATGTTAAAGTTTTAATGGGAAACAGAAATTTGCAAGGTACACTGAATTATCTTTAAATGCCTTCCATATTTAGTATTTCATGTGTGAGATGGATTTAAGTTAATCAAGAAGCATTTTGTTCTCAGAATTTAGTACAGTATTAGCAAATTGAATGCTGGCCGATGTTGACATTAACCAGTCAGATATAACTATCAGCAGATTTTTTATGGTTGTATTTCAGGTCATATCTAAGTCAGAAATTTAACATGTAAAAGTTGAAAATTTAGATTTTGTTAGAATCTTGGGATAATAAGGAGATCTACTAAATGATACAAGTATTTTCCAGATGAGGAAATAGGGTTAGAAAGCAATTTGCCGGTAACTAGTCACTTGATAATTGTCAGAGCTAGGATATTGCATATTCTCCAACTTCAGCTAAAATACTCTGTCCACAGTACCATGTTGTCTCTTTTTACCTCTTACAACTTAAGTAAAATGAAAGGCTTTATCTTTATTTAGCTTTTAATTGAGTTTTTAGCTAAAATTAGAAGTTCTTGTCAGCTGTATTTTCTTTCTTTGTAAACAGTTGTGGACCATGTTTACGGATAGCACCGGCTTTCAATGCTCTGAGCAATAAGTATCCACAAGCAGTTTTTTTAGAAGTGGACGTACATCAGTGCCAGGTAAGTAGAAGTCTGTGATTCTTTTTAGTTTCTCTGGGAAATCAGTTTGATATCCAGCTGTATTCTCATTATCTTTCACACTTTGCTTTTTCATGATATGTATTCTTTTGAAGGTGGATGGAACTGTAGGTACGTATATTAATAATAATAGTGAAGTACAAAGCCTGTAAATATAGCCACATTATTTAACAAAGTTAGTCTTCATAAGCTGTGGTCAGAAGTGTCAAGAGTTGGTTCTTTTAATTTTATAGCTTTTCATCTGTTTTTGAAACTTGTTAGTTTCAAAAACTATTATTATTTAAAGATTATTCTTAGGATAATTTGCAAACCAGCAATGATATTTTTAAAAAAAATAAGATATCTGCCTAACCCTGAGGAACATATGTGGTTAGATCAGCAGAAATATTAGAGCCATCTTCAATTAGACTTGTTTTTATTGAACTGATAACTTTCTTGTGTATCTGTGAAGCAAAGCTCTTTAGAGATTGGTTGTTCATTGAGTCACTGTATATTTGTAGCTGATTAGCTAAACTGAACATGATAGCCTAAATGCTTATATGATTTATGCATTTGTATTTATAAGAAACAACATTGAGGGGAAATTCTCTTTGAAAATACTAAAATGAGGACCCCTTACTTCTAAAAATTTCAGCCTTTAAATTGAAGTATAGATCTTTAGCTTCTGGTGGTACAAAAAGCCAGTGTTGGTCTTATGCTTTGTGTTTGTTCCTAGATAGAAAAATTTGATTTGTTTTTAATATTGGTTTGGTGAATGAAAAGAAGAACAAGCCTATATTTGTTCAGTACTCTTTCTGGTCTACTTTTTAACCTTTCATGTCTTAGAAATAACATTTTTAATAAGCTTAATTCTCAGATAAAACTTGAAAAATTATTTTGTTAACCAAACCTTTCATTTCTGTTTTACAAATAATATATTATAATCACTCATCTTCATCTTACTTGAACATGTAAGGTATCATGAAATCTCAAAGTGACTATCTTTTTAAAGCTTTGCTTGGTAAAATGGCTTTCTTACTGCAAAGGGTCCATACCAACTGCTGTTTTACATTTTATTAGTTATTGCTAGCCCCTGTCCTTCAAGTCTACATAGATTTCTAAGTTTTATCCGATTATTTTTCATTATCCCTTTTTGACCAAAGTATACTGCATAAGGTAGTTGACTAGCATCATTAGCTGGAAAATAAAAGATTATCCTTACAGACTTAATAGAGTCAGAGTAGTTAATTAATCCAAAGAGCATGTTTCAATACCTTAATCAACCTCTGATTTTATAGATGTGGATGCTTTCACTAACTATGGATCACAATAAATTTATATCCTTCAATCAACTTTGTTTGATTTGTGTCCAGGTTCTTATGTAAATCATCCTTCATGCTTGTGGACTTTCTTTAACTCTAGCTATCATTTGGGTACTAATAAGCCATTTGGTCTTTTCACTTGCCATGTCTTTCCCAGTGCCTAAAATATGTGTGTGCTTTTAACTTTGTTTGAAGAGATAGCAGCCTTGATGTCCAGGGCTTTGGGAAACGCTTTAGTTTGGCTTCCTAGGAATAAGCCTTATCTCAGGTAATATTTAGTCTAAATTGTCTGTTGGGATAAGGACATTTAATGAAGTCTAATCTTTTGTATACATGTTTTTAGTTCTTGCTAATTAAGCTTTTTGCACTTTATAAAGAAGGTAATATGAATACTGAATTTTTTTAGGATTTCTTTTAATTCATAACACTATCTAACTTGTGAATTCTAGGGAACAGCTGCCACCAACAATATATCAGCAACACCCACATTTCTCTTTTTTCGAAACAAAGTGCGAATCGACCAGTATCAAGGAGCAGATGCTGTGGGATTAGAAGAAAAAATTAAGCAACACTTAGAAAACGACCCTGGAAACAATGAAGACATGGATATCCCCAAAGGCTATGTATGTAGTTATGAAAAAAATCATACTACTGTAATAGGTCAAGGTGGAAATGCATAGTTTGTTTAAAATTAACTGTGATTTAAAGTACCAAACTATTCATATTATTGAGACTTTTAAATATTCACTTGGTTCATTTTTCATTAATTCATTTTCTTTCAGTGAAGCATTTTGAAAGTAAATTCATTAAAGAGAATATTGGCATATTCATATTTTTAGTGAGGTAACCATTTTTCTACTTTTGTTGGATTTTCTGCCATGTTTTATTGCTACTTTTAAGTATTGTTTTAATATCCATTTTTTCTTAACACGTGTTTTATGCATATTTTTCCATGATAAGTGAAGAAATATGCCTTGGAAAGTAAATGTTCCCACTTCTTGACAGTTGTGTAAAATAACTTGTAAATTTTAATGTGTAACCATTATATACTGAGCTACTTGCACTGCTATTTTCCTCTTGAAATTTTTCTCTCCTTTTAAATATCTTCCCTTTTCTTTTTATCACATCATTAAAAAAAAATAAGCTAGCTATCCTTTAGTTCTAGACCTAATTGGAAGGACAAAGCAGTTCATCAACGCCTAGTAGTATTAAATCCCTTTAAGTATAGATGAAAAACCTGATGTTATATTTGACCAGTCAGTACATGTGCCAGGTGTGGATAAAGGTTTCTCAGAGTCTGATAGAATTAAACAATGGAAGTAATAGATTATAGCATATAACTTAGAATGCATCATCTTACTTAATTTCCTTCACCTGGCAAGGAAGTGAGTACTAATTTTTTTCTTAATACATTTATTGAAAGGCATACCTATGGATTCTGAACTACATTAGCTTTAATGCTTTGAATTACTATATTTACTATTAATTTTTCATTACTTTTGTCGCAAATTGCATTATTGCTACATCAGAATTAAAATATTACTTTTAAATAAAAATATCAATTTAGAACTAATGATTACAGTTGAGGCTAATATATAGTAACATAGGCAAATGCTTAATAAGCAAAAAATGTGTTTATATTAAAAATTTGTTGCTGTTCTGGTTCTAAAATACCCTAAATAATGATTGTGTGCTTTCTCCCATATTACAATTCATACTTGTTTAAAACAAAATATGTGTACTTTTATCATAAAGTTGTATAATGTCTTGTTTGAAATGCATGATATTTTATAAGTCAGGGTTGTGACACCTTTTGGAAAATTTCGGAAAGCATTTTAATTGTAAACTGTTGTTTACATCTTTTATTTCTCTTCCTTTATTACTAAGGGTGTTTGCATGAAAAAGTCTTATGAGCTCCACAGTCCTGCTGCTTAGCCACAGGGATACTTCCTTACACATCAGCTAATTGTGATATCAGTGTTTTGACTTCAGGTAGGAAATAAGCAGGAAAAAATGAAGTTTAAAGAATTAGAAATTTTATTTTCATGCAAATGTTAAGGATAAAATGTGAAAAGACTTTAAAAATGTTTTCATTTTTTTTTCCATGAGGTGTCAAATACATATAAAAACTTGAATAATTGGGCCAGTAGGGTAATCTTGCAACCAAGAACTACATTAACTCTGCCAACACAAATGTAACTGACCTAATGAGATGACACTTAACACTAAGCAAAAATCTGTATGTTAAAAAAAACGAAGCTTACATGTAACAAGTCTGAGGATTAATGAAAAACTAGGTAAGAGGCCCTGGATTACTATGAGCAGTGATTTTCTTCTCAATTCTTACAATTCTGTAAGCTTTCCAGCTTTATGATATGTTAGGAAATTGCCCCTAAATTGTCAAACAAAATTAATTTAAATTTACTTTTAAAAATTCCACATGACAGTTTTACAGGAGTATGCAAAAGGTGATAGAATAACGTGCTAAAAAAGATTAAAAAAATGGCCTAGAAGAATTCAGTATATATGTCAGTGTCATTCTCCCCCCGCCCCGCCCCCCCCTCCCCCAAGAAAAAACGGTGATTTGTTCATTGGCAATGTTTAAGACTGCCCTTTCCTTTGTGTGATGCCTTTTTCTGTGTTTTGAATTTAAGTGGTAGTTCAGTAGTCATATCTGACTCTTTGGGATTCCATTTGGGGTTTTCTTAGCAAAGACACTTGAAGGGTTTGCCATTTCCTTCTCCAGCTCCTTTTACAGATAAGGAAACTAAGGCAATCAGGGTCAAGTGACTTGACCAGGGTCACACAGCTCATAAAGTGTCTGAGACTAGATTTGAATGCAGGAAGATCAGTGTTCCTAACTCCAGGCCCAGTGTTCTAACCACTGCTTTATGGTTAACAAGGTACTTTCTACAATATTAGATTGAGTTTGAGTTGCTCAAGGTTATACAGATAAATAAGTAACACAGAATTTGAATTTGAATCTTCGATTAAGTGAAGTACTCTTGCTTCTATTCTGTATCAGTGATGTTAAACTCAAATAGAAACTGATTCCTGTGGTCAGATACTGACTTAGAAAATCACAAATTAACGTTGTCTATTGTATTGTATTTTTATTTATTTTGTTAAAGATTTCCCAATTATATTTTAATGTGGTTCAGGTAGCAGGATTTTTACAACCACATGCAATCCAGCTGGAAGTTTGACACCTTTTCATGTTATTCTGCCTTTCTGACGTTGCTCCTTAATTGGGACATAAGAATCCCTTTTATCATTTCTGGTGTCCCCAGCTTCTGAGGGATTTTATGGTTTGATAGGATGGTTTAAATTCGGTATATCCTTGAATATGTTCCAGCCTTTGAGGAACTTGAGTCTTGGTGTTACACTTCCTCCTAAAATAGTTCAGATTCATAATACTGATTTAAATGTATCACTGCAGTAAAGATATTGTCACCTCTAACACTATTCAAAAGGCGAAAGCCATTCATCAGATCTACAGTACATCTAATTGCATTTAAGAACATAGGATGCCTCCTGTTTGGACATTTGGTAAAATTTTACACACAGGAAAAATATTGTTTGGCTATTAACTCATGAAAAATTTCTCTGACTTCCTTCCTTTTGTAACACATAGAGAACATTTAAAAATGGGAGTAAAGTTGATTTCTTAAATATCACGTCATCTAACTCAAGTAGCATTATGTTAACTGAGTCAGCCAATCTACTGTTGTGGATATTTGTTTTAAGGTTGTGGATGCTCTTAGGAAAGGAAGCATTATATACTTTAGAAAGTCATGGAAACACAAGAGTAATAAGAGCAAGATTCTACTATGTCCATGTTCTAGTTCTGACTCTGACTTATATTGGTCATGTAATAAGTCAAACATTTGAGTCTCAGATTCCTAATATGTAAAATGGGAAGGATAAGAACCTAATCTCCCTGTCTCAGAGATTGTTTTTTAATGTTCAGATGAGATAATATATCTTTGAAAATGCTAAAGATTTATGTTGTTGATTTTGTTGTACTTCTGCACATAAACTACTATATCAGAAATAAAAATTACAAAAAAAAAAGCAAAATAAATGAATATGAGATGTCCCAGAAGTCTTAGTGTAGCTTTTAAGCTTACTTCTGGATCACCCTGTGTACTTGACAGCTGTAATAATAACTAAACACATGAGTGGGAGATTGCTTTGACACCCTCAGAAATGTCACTGTAAGTGATATTCCCTAGGACAGCTTTTCAGAAAAGGAATTTTATCTTTCTCTGTTACAAGTGTTTTTAAAATTTATCCTTAAGTTTTAAGACTTAAAATGACAAAAACCCCTAAAATATAATTAGCAGTAAAACATGTACTTATGGCATGAATGTTTGCTTTTGTACTATGACATATTAGACTAAATTGCAATTTTCACAAATATTCTTAAGTGCAATAACATCTTTTGTGTAAATAGCACTTTGTCAACGCTTAAAATTCACAGCTAAATATGGAGTGTGTCTATTATTGGAGTGCTAATGAATTTACATGAAGTTTGGCTAATATTTTCATTGGTATCTTTACTCAGTGTGATTTTATGTATGTATGTAAGTAATGAATTTAAAAAAAAAAACTATCTTAGCGTGTAAGCTTGAGGCCTGTGGTGAATTCTTGACTCTCTTTTTAACTAATGGTGTAACTTCGGACAAATTACATGAATTTTTGATATATGTCTCCTGTGATATAAATCTCTTCCCCTACTTAAAAGGATATCATAATAGTTGGTCTAAAAGTGTTTGGGGAAGTTGAACACCTTATATACATGTGTGTGTGTGTGTGTGTGTGTGTGTGTGTGTGTGTATAGATATATTTATAAATACACACACATGATATGCACACATATATATACACCCCTGTGTGTGTGTGTGTGTGTGTGTGTGTGTGTATTAATATAATAGGAATCCCTTTCTGTAAATTGGAGGAAATAGATCATTTCTTTAGGTATATTCTTTACCCCAAAGAATATATGAGAAGAAAACTGCTACCCCTACTTTCTTTGGAAAAGTGGGGGACTGTGGGTATGCAACACTGCTACACTTAATCTCATACTGATATGTTAATTAATTTTTGAAATTTTTGCTTTCCTTTCTTTCTTTTATTCATTTTATAAGGAATGGTTCTCTGGGAGGGATGGAAGGAGAGATAAAATGGAAATGGTGTAAAAACAAAAAACGTCATAAAAGACCTAAAGTCTAACAGGTTAACTCTGTGATATGACTCTCAAAATAGTAGCGTGATACTATGCTCCATCAAGAGAAGCAATATTCAGTCCTGTGTGTCACATTTTAGGAAGGAATAGAGTACATCCAAAGGAGGACGATCTGGACATGTAAGGGGAACCACGACACACTGAACATAGTTTAAAAAACTGGAGATGTCGAGGTTGAGAAAGGCTTCTAACCATTTCTACATTCCACTGAAGTCATGTCTTAAGGGTTAAGTCTCCGGGAACGAATAACAACAAAATTAAATTCTGCGTCCTCGACATTAAGACATCATTTCCCCGTACGTTGTTATTATCTCAGCTGTTACCGAAGAGAGGTTATTAATAGTACTTAATCTGAAGCGAGCATTCTAAATAAAAGTCTTCATTTACATTTATCCTAAAGAACAGGTGAATACAAGTTTTTTGGTACTTTTTTTGGGGGGGAGGAATCACCAAATGGTAGGAAGGACAATGTTTTCTGCAACAAAACAAGGTACGTGGTACAGTTGTACCATGGTTCAGATCTTACAGCCATTATCACTGGCCCAGAAGAATAATCCTTAACCACATTCTTAATGCCAGAACCGAGAAAAAGGAGATAAAAAGAAAATCCCTAGAGCTTTAAAGTCATCAAATAGCACCACCTTTTGAAAAAGGTATATGACAAAGTTGTCAATTTAAGATTACGACAATATTTTATACAAGCTGTTACATGATTCAAACCCATGATATATAATTTAAAATATTCTGAGGGAAGGGTAATGAAATCCAGAGAGCATTTGCAAAGCAAGTAGAAATCTGTAGCTAATATACCTAAAGAAATGATTATAGCCTGGTTGCTATAATTTTGCAGCATTGTTCTTACTGGTTTGCTGTACTATTCATGTACATTGTTGTGGGCATTGTGTATATTTTTTTTCTTGTCTCTGCTGAATTTCACTCTGAATTAGTTTTTATAAGTCCATCTTTTAAAATTCGTAATATGCATCTTATGACATAGTAGTATTCCATTATATATTCCTGTGCCATAATTTATTTATCCATTCTCCATTTGGTAGCCATCTACTTTATTTCCTGTTTTGCTGCAAAAGAAAGTGCTTCTATAAATAGTTTGGTGCATATGGAGCTTTTCCTTTTTGATAATCCTCCTGGGGCCTTGCTTCTAAGGAAGGGTGTGGAATCTCTGGGGCCAAGACTATGGAAAATTTTAGTAATTTTTTTTTGCTAATTCCATATTCTTTTCCAGAATGGTTGTATCACTTCACAGTGCGTCTTCCTCCCTCAGTGAGCTCAGCCTAACGTAATTTTTCTTTCTCCTCCCACCCCTATCTTTATACCAGGGAATTTCAACATACATATTGCTGTTTCCTCAAATAGCCTAATTCTGTTCAGTTCCCATGGTCTACTCTTCACTTCCACTACAAACAGAGATGGTGATACTCCTGTTCTTGTCATTGCCCACAATGTTCTGTCTGTGTCTATTAATGCTGAAATTCCTTTTAGCATCATTATCTTTTATCATTACACATTTTCATATGCCTTAGAGTCCCAGACCTGTTTTTTATCCTCTCTCCATTCTCTCCTTTCCTTAGTGATTTTGTTGCTGTTTTTTTGCAGGCCATCACCTTTTTATTTAATTTATTTTTTCTTTTTTTAAAAATTTCTTTTGGTTTTTGTTACATTTTGAGTTCTGAGTTGTCTTCTTCCCTCCATCCTCACTGTGAGTTAGAGAAGGCAAACATTTGTCACTTCCATATATCGTTTCTTTCTCAAGAAGTGAATAACGTTTTTCTTCATAGGTTCTCTGTAGTTGATGTGAATGTATTATTCAGAATAGCTTAGTAACTCACAATTACCATTTAAGTTTTGTTATTACTGTGTACAATGTTCTCTTTGTTTTGCTTCTTTCACTTCTCATTATTTCATGCAAATCTTTCCACCTTTTCCTAAAATCAACTTAACCATCCTTTCTTATAGCACTATATTACAGAGAATAGTATCCTTTCACAATCATTGTTTTTTTTTTTTAATTTCATAACAACTTCAGCCATTCCTCAATTGATGGACATCCCCTCAATTTCTAGTTCTTTGCCACCCCAAAGAATGCTACTGTAAACATTTTAAAATATGTAGATTATTTTCTGTTAGGGACCCCAGGAGTCTGGGTCTGATCTCTCAGGCCCATAGGCTTATCTGACCAGCAGGGGCCTGTAGGCCTTGGTGGAGTTTATCTGTAAGCAATGATTGAGGCAGGAGACCAGATTGTAAGAACTCGCTTTATTCTAGCAGTAAGCAGTGCTTTTATCTCTTTTCTGACACCAGTGCCCTAAGTGAGCCTATCAGCAATTAGTTTTCCCTTATAAGGAAGTAATTTACCTTAAACCAGGACTGCACTGGGTGGAGGCGTAGCCCCTAGAAAGAAAAACATTTTTGGCTTCTTTGTTCTCCAAAAAGCCCGGGAAAATAGCCTTGAGCAAAACAGGGGCGGAACCCTTCCTCCCAGTGGCATCTTGTTCATGCCTTACCAGTCTTCCCTCAGTTTACCTAAGTCGTGACCAGTGAATGCCGTACAAGAGACTGGGGGTTGGCAGTTCTCTTACACTTTTCCTTTCTCCGTGATCACTTTGGGAAATAGACCTAATAGTGGTATTGGTGGAGCAAAGGTATATGTAGTTTTAGATCTTTTTTGGTATAATTCCAGATTGCTCTCCAAAATGATTGGATCAGTTCACAGTTCCATCAGTAGTGTATCAGTATTCCAGTTTTTCCATATTTCCTTCCAACATTTATCATTTTGCCCTTCTGTCATTTTAGCTGATCTCTTTGGTGTGAGATGATTGTAGCCCTCAAAATTTTAATTTGTATTTCCTTAATCAGTAATTATTTAGAGCATTTTTTCATTTGACTGTAGATTTGATTTCTTCCCAAAACTGCCTGTTCATATCTTGTGACCATTTATTAATTGGGGAATGATACATATTCTTACAAATTTGACAAAATTCTGTAGATATTTGAGATGAGATCTTTCACAAACTGTCTATAAATTTTTTTTTCTGCTAGTTTTCTGCTTTCCTTTTAATCTTGGCTACATTGATTTTTTTTTTAATACATTAATCTAATCTAATTTATCTTTACATCTTACAATGCTATCTGTTTATTCATAAGTTCTCCTATCTCTACATCTTACAGGTAATATGTTCCATATTTTTCTGATTTACTTATGACATCTCCTTTTGTGTCTAGGTCATATTTCTATTTTGATCTTGTCTTGGAAAATGATGTAAAATACTGATTTATGCCTAGTTTTTGCCAAACTGTGTTCTAGTTTGCCTAGCAATTTTTACCAAATGGTGAATTCTTTTTTTTAGTTAATTTATTAATTTTTAGTTTTCAGAGTTCATTGTGGTAAGTTTTAAATTTTTTTCCTTCTCCCTTCCCATCTCCCTGCCCACCTCCCTCCCCAAGACAGGCTTCAATCCTATATAGGTTCTACATATACATTCCCAGTAATCATATTTTCACATTAGTTATGTTATGTAGAAGAATTAAAATGAGTGGGAGAAACTATGAGAAAGAAAAAGGAAAACAAAAAGAAAATAGTCAGCTTCGTTCTTCATTCAGACTCCATACTTCCTTCTCTGGATGTGGATGGCATTTTCCATCATGAGTCTTTTGTTTTAAGGCCTTGATTGCTGGGAAAGGCTAAAAATCATTCATTGCACACTGTGACTGTTTCTGTGAACAGTGTTCTGGTTCTGCTTACTTCATTCAGCATCAGTTCATATAGATCTTTCCAGGTTTTTCTGAAGTCTGCCTGTTTATCATTTCTTATGGCACAGTAGTATTCCTTTATATTCATATACTACAACTTGTTCAGCCATTCCCCAATTGATGACAGCCCCTCAATTTCCAGTTCTTGGCCACCACAAAGAGAGCTGCCATAAATACTTTTGTGCACGTAGGTCCTTTTCCCAATTTTTTTAATCTCCTTGGGATATAGCTCCAGAAGCGGTATTGCTGGGTCACAGGATATGCACATTTGTATAGTGCTTTGGGCATAGTTCCAAATTGCTCTCCAGAATGGTTGGAACAGCTCACAGCTCCACCAATTAGTATTCCAACTCACATCTTCAACATTTATCATATTCCTGTTTTGTCATGTTAGCCAGTCTGATAGGTGTGATGTGATACCTCAGAGTTATTTTGATTTGCATCTTTCTAATCAGTAGGGATTAGAGCATTTTTTCATGATTGATTATAGATAACTTTAATTTCGCTTTCTGAAAACTACCTGTTCATATCTTTTGACCATTTACCAATTGGGGATTGACCTGTATTTTTGTAAATTTGACTCAGTTCTCTTTATATTTTAGAAATGAGGCCTTTATCAGAGACACTAATTGTAAAAATTCTTTCCCAGTTTTCTGCTTCCCTCCTAAACTTGGTTTCATTTGCTTTGTACAAAAACTTTTCAATTTAATGTAGTAAAAATTATCCATTTTGCATTTCATAATGTTCTCTGTCTCTTGTTTGGTCATAAATTCCTCCGTTCTCCATAAATCTGACAGATAAACTAGTCCTTGCTCCCTTAATTTGTTTATCGTATCAATTTTTATATCTAAAGCATGTACCATTTGTACTTTATTTTGGTATATGGTATTAGATGTTGGTCTGTGTCCTGTTTCTGCCAAACTATTTTCCAGTTTTTGCAGCACTTTTTCTCATATAGTGAATTCTTATCCCAGAAATTAGAATCTTTGTGTTTATCAAACAGTAGATTGCTATAATCATTGACTACTTTGTTTTGTGTTCCTAACCTATTCCACTGATCTACCCCTCTATTTCTTAGCCATTGCCAAGTAGTTTTGATGATTGCTGCTTTATAGTAATATTTAACATCTAGTATGGCTAGGTCACCTTCCCTAGCATTTCTTTTCATTAATTCCCTTGATATTCTGGACCCTTTGTTCTTCCAGATGAATTTTGATATTATTTTTTCTAGTTCTATAAAATAATTTGTTGGTAGTTTGATTGGTATGACACTGAATAAGTCAATTAATTTAGGTGGAATTGTCATTTTTATTATATTAGGTCTGCCTACCCATGAGTAACTGATGTTTTTCCAGTTATTTAGATATGACTTTATTTGTGTGAAAAGTGTTTTGTAGTTGTATTCATATAGTCCCTGAGTTTGTTTTGGCAGGTAGACTCCCGTATATTTTATAATGTCTACAGTAACTTTAAATGGAATTTCCCTTTCTATCATCTTGCTGTTGGGCTTTGTTAGTAATATATAGAAATGCTGAGGATTTATGTGGATTTATTTTATATCCTGCAGCTTTGCCAAAGTTGTTTATTATTTCAAGTTGTTTTTTTTACTTGATTCTCTAGGATTCTCTACGTATATCATTTTATCATTTGCAAAGAGTGATAACTTAGTTTCTTCATTGCCTATTCTAGTTCTTTTGATTTCTTTTTCTTCTCTTATTGCCAAAGCTAACATTTCTAGTACTATATTGAATAACAGTGGTGATAATGGACATCCTTGTTTCACCTCTGATTTTATTGGAAATGCATCTAGCTTAATTTCCATTACATAAAATGTTTTTGCTGATCGTTTTTGGTAGATGCTACTTAACGTTTTAAGGAAAGCCCAATTTATTCCTGTGCTCTCCAGTATGTTTAATAGCAGTGACTGCTGTATTTTGTCAGAAACTTTTTCTGCATCTATTGAGATAAGTACATTGTTTTTGTTTTGTTGTTATGATCAGTTATGCTGATAGTTTTCCTAATTATCAAATGGTGAAATCTTATTCCAGAGGCTTAAATCTTTACATTTGTCAAACACAAAGTTATCATCATCATTTACTACTGTATATTGTATATCTACTCTACTCCACTGATCCATCATTCTATTTCTTAGCCAGTACCAGATAAACTATCCCGAGGACCTCCTTTTCGTAGACGTGGTAGAATCTGCCACCCCTGGAGAGCAGATCTTTCCTAACATCTTCTGAAGTTTCCTTAGCCTGGACAGTTGCTTTTCTCCAACTTTTAATATTTCCGCTGCTTTAATATTCACTTTGAGGCATTATTTTAAATTATTAGGAGGAACTTTGCCTTATTCCACCATCTTCCCACACTTCCCTCTGCTGTCACCCTTTTCTGACCATTCTGTCCTCTTTTTTTAATCTCTGCCCTTTGGTGAACCACTTCAGCGCTGTAATATCTACTAATCTCGAATCCCCAGTCCTCACTCCTACCATTCATCTTACTTGTTTCTGTTCACTAGCTGCTGAATAGAAGTAGAGATTTATTACATAATCTCATCTGGGCACTCACTGCAATAAGGCAGTCTTTTCAAACCTCTCTAAACTGTTCCAAACCTTTTTTCATTTTCTCCACCCTCTCAATTGAGGAATTCTCACATTTCATCAAAAAATTGATGCCATTCACTTCCTTCTCTGTATTTTCTCATATCATTTGACTATCTTCCCACACCATCTTCTCCATCTCTTCTGTCTGAAGAGGTGGTCTTTCCAGTCTCACTCATTTCCTTATAAAGCTCAATGCCCCCTTTACCATCCATACTCTCTAATCTTCAGTCTTTTTTTCTGATCCTTTCCCTTCTGCCTGTAAGTACCACCATGTCTCCCTCATCATTTAAAACATAAGCAAAAACCATTGCTTAATCCAGTTATCCCCATTGCTCATAGTTCAGTATCTCTAGTCCCCTTCTTGGCTAAATTGCTTCAGAAAGCCATTTTCACTGGGAGCCTCTGTTTCTCCTCTTACTCTCTTATCAACCCTCTGCATTTTGGTTGTTGACGTGTCTCATTCCACTGCAATTGCCCTTTCTAAAGTTACCCTTGAGCAAATTGTCAAATCTTTTTTTAAAAAACTTTTTTCCCACTTAACAGTATTTTATTTTTTCCAATTACATGTAAAGATAGTTTTCAACATTCACTTTTATAAGATTTTGAGTTCCAAATTTTTTTTCTCTCCCTTCCCTAAGATGGCAGGCAGTCTGATATAGGCTAGGTGTTCAGTCATATGAAATATATTTCCACATTAGTCATGTTGTGAAAGAAGAATCAGAACAAAAGGGAAAAACCATGAGAAAAAAAACAACCAAAAAAGGGAGAAAATAGTATGCTTTGATATTCAGTCAGACTCCTTAGTTCTTTTTCTGGATGTTTTCCATCATGAATGTTTCAAAATTGTCTTAGATCATTGTGTTGCTATGAAGGGCAAAGTCTGTCAAAGTTGATCATTGCAAAATATTGCTTTTGTTGTGTACTAAATTCTGGTTCTGCTCACTTCACTTAGCATCAATTCGTGTAAGTTTTTCTAGGTTTTTTCAGAAATCTGCCTGCTCATCATTTCTTATGGGTCAATAGTATTCCATTACATTTATATACCACAGTTTGTTCAACCCTTCCTCAATTGATGGGCATCCCCTCGATTTCTAATTCTTGACCATCCCAGAAAGAGCTGCTATAAATGTTTTTGTACACATGCATCATTTTCCCTTTTTTTATGATTTCTTTGGGATGCAGACTTAGTAATAATATTGCTGTATCACAGGGTATGCACAGTTTTATAGCCCTTTGGGGTTTTGTTTTGCTCTCCAGAATGGTCGAATCAGTTCACAACTCCACCAACAATGCATTAGTGTTCCAGTTTTCCCACATTTTCTCCAACATTTATCATTTTCCTTTTTTGTCATAATAGCTAATCAGGTAGGTGTGTGGTGGTACTTCCAAGTTGTTTTAATTTGCATTTCTCTAATTAATAGTGATTTAGAGCCATATTGTTAAATCTTAAGGCCTTTTCTCAATCCTCATCCTTCTTGGTAGATTTAGATTAGGAAGCCATGAGTAGATGTGTGAGAATTGGTCCTGGAATCAGGAAGACTCGAGTGTGCTTCCTACCTTAGAGATTTATTTGCTGTGTGACCCTGGGAAAGTCATTTAGCTTCTCTCAGTCTCGATTTCATTCTCTGTAAAATGGGGATAGTATTAATAATACCTCCTCACAGAGTTGTTGTGAGTATGCAAACACTTTGATTATTCTTTCTCAGTCTCCTTTAGATCTTTGTGTGTTTTATCCCTGTTAATAAGCAGGCTCCATCCTAAACCCTCTTGTTGCTCTATACTGTCTTACTTTTTATTCAGTAAATACATCAGCTTCCTTAAATGATTATCTCTTTGTAGATGATTCCTTGAACTATATTTCCAGCCCTTGTTTCTCCCTAGAGCCCCAGTCTTCAACTGCCTTTTGGAAATCTCCAACTAAAATTCATACCTTTGCCTACAGTGTTCTGTGTCTGTATCTGTGAAGACTGAAATCCTTAAACTCAGTGCATCGGAAACAACTCATTGTCTTTACTCCCAAACCTGTCCTTATTCCCAGCTTAACTATTCCCATTTTTCTAGTCACCCAGGGTCACAACTTTGCATTCATAGCATCTAACCAGTCTGCCTTTGCATACATTCCTTTCTCTTCATACAGGTGCCACCCTAGTTCAGCCTCATATCACCTCTTGCCTAAACTCAGTAGTCTATTAATTTTTCTTTCCGTCTCAAGTCTCTACTTTGATTTATGTTCTCTTCATCTGTTTTTCCCAAAGTGCAGATTTGGCCATGTTGGCACAATACTTGGCAACTCTAGAACCCTCTATTACTTCTAGAGGCAAATAAATATAAAGTCTTTTGTCATTAAAACCCTTTACAACCTTTCTCCTTTCAACCTTTCTACTCTTTACCTTACTCCACACACTCAGTCCATCTCTTCGAGTCTGCTTGTTCTTTGAACAGTATACCCCTTCCTTATCTCTGCCTCCTGGTTTCTTCCAAGACAGCTCAAATTCCACTGTGCAAGAGGCCTTTCTTGTTTCTCCAGTTCCTTAATGCCTTCACTCTGAAACCACTTTCTCTATACTCTACATATCTGGTATATGCGTAGTCATTTACATGTTGTCTCTTCCATCAGAATATAAGATCCTTTCGTACAAGGATGGTGTTTTTGCCTTTCTTTATATTCTTATATACTTAACATTCTTTGTATTCCTAATACAGTGCCTAGCATGTAATAAAGGCTTGATACTTGTTCATTGCTTGCTGAACCCTTCCAACACTGACTTCCATTTTTTGGATCATTTTTGTAAATTCTTGGGTATAATAAGATAAAACCTCAGTTGTTTTGATTAGCATATTTGTTAGTAATATTGGATTTTTCTTTCATATGATAATAGTTTCTGTGGGAAATTTTAAAAGATCTTTTGACCATTTATTGGGAGATAAATATGTTTTTGGCAGTGTATATTTGCATTAGTGTCTTGTATATTTTGAATATCAAGACCTTGCATTTTGTAGCTATTTTGAGTGGAACTATCCTTTCTGTTTTTGCCTCCTGGATTTTGTAATTACCATATGGAAATAGTGTTGATTTTTGTGGGTTTATTTTGTGCCCTGTAACTTTACTGATGCTATAGTCTTAATTTCTTTATAGATTCCTTAGGACTTTTTCAGTAAACCATAGTTTTTGCCTTTTCTAATCTTTATGCCTTTTGAATTCTTCCTCCTTATTGCTATTGCTAGCATTTTTTATAAATCATTTATTTTTAGTTTTCAACATTTACTTCGTAAGATTTTGAGTTTTAAATTTTTCTCCCTTCCTTTTCCTCCCTCCTCTCCAAGATGGCATGCAGTCTGATATAGTCTCTATTTATACATTCATATTAAACATTTGCACATTAGTCATGATGTAAAGAAGAATTAGAACTAATGGGAGGAACCCATGAGAAAGAAGAAAAAACAAAGAGCAAACTTCCATCTGCATTCAGACTCCAGAGTTCTTTCTCTTGATGTGGATTATTGCTAGCCTTTCTAAAACTTTCAGATAATAGCAGAGAAAGATGCATTTTTGTTTATTCCTATATTTATTGGGAAAGCTTCTAGTGATTGCCACCTTAGCTCTTTTTTCACAAGAAATGTTCTTTCATCGTTTCCCCAAACTGTACTCCATACTTGTTGAATGACATTATAATACACTTACCAGCATCATACTTGATCCTATTAAATTTGACTCATTCTGTTCTGTTGTGATCCCTGGCTATTAAAAAGGGGAAAAAGAAGTATGATTTTTAAAGATCCTTAGTAGATCTTAAATTTGCATTGTTACTCCAGTTTACTAGAACCAAGTTAAATAAATATGGTTAAATCATTTGCAGTCTGTGATTTAGTGAGTTGTTTCCAAATAAATTTATTATTGAGTAGGCTAACCCTTTAGACCAGGGGTGTAGAACCTGCCACCTCCAGGCCACATGTGGTCCTTTAGGTCCTTGGTTGCCTCCTTTTGGCTGAGTCCAAATTTTACAGAAGAGATCATTTTATTAAGGATATTTGTTCTTTAAGTTTGGATTCAAAGGGCCACACTTGAGGACCTAATGGACCACATGTGACTTCGATGCACCACTCCTGCTTTAGACTTTAATTCTTACTGCCCTGTGGTCAAGGTAAATAAACAGTAATCAGTATAAGTGAGAAATGTTACTTTTTAAAAATTTTTTCCATAGTTGAAGATTATTTTGTTCTGCAGAATTAAGTGATGTGCTTGTGATGTGGATAATTGTATTATTAAATATCTGTGGTAATACTTAGTCGTTTTGATCTTGATATATGATTAGGGCACTTGAGTGGTACCTGGTGATGAACAGTTGGTTTCAGTCAATCAGTAAGATGCGGGAAGAGTATAAGGATTATTACAAATGATCGATACATTTCCTTTAAAAACTAATAATGAGAAGAATTGTAATAATTATTTCTTTTCTAAATTTTTAATTAGATCTTTTCCCTTAAAGTATTAATTTTTTCCCCAGATGGACTTGATGCCCTTTATTAACAAAGCTGGATGTGAATGTCTTAATGAAAGTGATGAGCATGGATTTGATAACTGTTTACGCAAAGACCCTTCTTTCTTGGAATCTGACTGTGATGAACAGGTATTTAATGTTTAACTCAAAATTTGGAAGCAATGCTAAGTGTTAAGAGGTCTATGAGTGGAAATTTGATGAGTATTTTAAAGCAAAGAAAAGGGTTCTTGCGCCCAGCTCTCCGGTTTCAAATATATTTATAAAACGATCAGACAAACAGATTTCCATTCATTGCGTTCCTGTAAAGCTTGCCAGGAGTAGCATTTTACCTTCTGAGACTCTGGTCAAAGAAAGTACTTTAAAAAGAAATGTTTATTCACATCTTTTGTTTTTATATAACCTAAAGTAACTCTTTTCTCTTGCTGGAGTCAATCCCTCATAACAGAATAAAAAGAGAAAAAAGCAATTCAAGATAAGGAATAGTTTGAAAAAGTGTGACACAGTTTGCATGACTTCATAAAAGACTTGTCATATGTTTGTTTACTCATGTTTGTATTTTCTTATGGTGAGATATATTCCATTATATTCATATACCATAATTTGTTCAGCTTATTGATGGCTGCATATCTCATTTTCAAATTTTTTTTGCAACCACAAGAAGTATTTCTGTAAATATTTTAGTATGTGGAGTCCCTGTCTGTGACTTTGACCTTCTGGGTATATATGGTTGGTATTGGGATGGTCAAATAATTTGTGAACATTTAACACATTTTTCTTGCATATTATCAAAATATTTTTCTTTATTTTCCTAATTTATTTATTTTTGTTTTCAACATTCACTTCCATAAGTTTTCAGTTTTCTTCCCCTGTGTCCCCAAAATGTCATGTACTCTGATGTGGGCTCTACACATAGATTCCTAGTAAACACATTTTCATATTAGTCATGTTGCATAGAAGAATTATGACAAAGTGGAGAAACCATGAGGAAGAAAAAACATCAAAATAAAACAAAAAGGGAAATAGTCTGCTTTGCTCTCCATAATTCTTTTTCTGGATATGGATTTTATTTTCCATCATGAGTTTTTTGGGATTGTTTTAGGGCCTTGCATTGCTAAGAAGAGCTAAGTCTATCAAAGTCAGTCACTGCAAACTGTGGCTGTTTCTGTGAACAGTGTTCTCCTGGTTCCACTCACTTCACTCAACATCAGTTCATATAAATGTTTTCAGGATTTTCTGAAGTCTTCCTGTTCATCATTTCTTAAAGTACAGTAGTTTCCCATTACATTCATGTGCCGCAACTTATTCAGCCATTTCCCAATTGATGAGTATGCCCTTGATTTCTAGTTCTTGGCTACCACAAAGAGAACTCCTTTAAATAGTTTTGTGCACATGGGTTGTTTTCCCATTTTTATACTCTCTTTGGGATACAGCCCTTGAAACAGTATTACTGGGTCAAAGGGTATGCACATTTGTATAGCCCTTTGGACATAGTTCCTAATTGCTCTCCAGAGTGATTGGATCAGCTCACAGCTTCACCAGCAGTGAATTAGTGTTCCAACTCCCATATCTAATCCAACATTATCATTTTCCTGTTTTGCTATGTTAGCCAGTTTGATAGGTATGATGTGGTACCCCAGAGTTGTTTTGATTTGCATCTCTAGTCAATAGTGATTGAGAGCATTTTTCCATATGAATATAGATAGCTTTAATTTCTTCCTCTGAAAACTGCCTGTTTGTATCCTTTTGACCATTTATCAATTGGGGAATGATGTATAATTCTTGTAAATTTGACTCAGTTCTCTATGTATTTTAGAAATGAGATCTTTAACAGAAATACTAGTTGTAAAAATTCTTTTCCAGTTTTCTGCTTCTCTCCTACTCTTGGTTGCATTTGCTTTGTTTGTGCAAAATCTTTTCAATTTAATGTAATCAAAATTATCCACAAAATATTTTCAAAATAGTTAATTCACAGTTCTACCAATAGTATATGTGTTTCTATCTTCCCACATTGCTTGCATTATGAACTATTTACATGTTTTATTGTCTTTATTACTTTGAGGGGTATTACGTGAAAAATGAAATGTTTTAGTCTATATTTCTCTTATTTCCAACCTACTTTGTGTTGGAAATAATGTGCAAGTATGCACACCTAAAATAGTAATTTTTTTCTGCCAGTGTTTGATATTTTATGTGAATTTAAGTGCTGGACTTCTTTCCTATTACTGGTTAAACTTTTCATGATGATGAAATTTCTATTTTCTTCACAGCTGCTTATTACTGTGGCTTTCAATCAGCCTGTTAAGCTTTATTCCATGAAATTTCAGGGGCCAGATAATGGTGAGTAGATATAACCCTTCTTTTGATGGTTACCTTTAAAATTTTTACAGTTATTCAGTTTTTTTAATCTTTTGGCCAATGAGAATTACGTGGGTGTAGAGTGTTTGGCATCTTTAATGACATGAACTGAAGAGTCCTCTTTCCTACTCCCTACGGAAACTTTATTTTGCATCCAGAATTCTAGTATTGATTTTAAATCTACTGAGGTGGCATATCTACCATAGTGGAAGTAGATAAAAAAGTTGGATCAGTCTAAAAATAAGCTTTTTAAACACATTTTTCATGATGTAATGTGTTTATAAAGTTTTGACAGGTCATTGAGTGTTGAAGTCAAGTTTCATTGTTTTAACAATAAAACCTGTTTTCTTGAGCTAATCTTTTTTTTGTGCTCTCCAATGGCTAACACAATGCTTTGCATATAAACATTTTGAATGAATGTTTGTTGAATGAGTAAAATTCTGCTTCTTGAAATGAAGAAATAGTTAATTTGATTATATATGAGCACTTAGGATAAATTCAGATTAACCAATTTATGGGGAGATGGTATTTCCTTTAAAAAATGGGAATATTTTAAAATTGGGAGTAATATTTACAAAGGGAAATAATATATTTAAAGTTACATATCAATATTTTAAAGATCCAAAGCATGATGATGCTAAGTCTTCTTTTTTAACTTTACTGTTCTTTTGGAGCCTTTGATGGGAAGTTCTCTTCCACCTCAATGATTTGAAAAACCAAGTTGGAAGTAAAATCCTTGGACTCCTCAGGATTCCGAATAGGCCTAATTTTAGCTTTGAAAACCCTGGTTATTAGAGGTAACAGTTCCTTAATCAGGATGGCAGCATATTCTGTCTTATAATAGATTAGGTGAATAGTTAGCACATATTTAAGACTTTGCAGTAACAAGAAATAATTGCTTCTTTTGAGATTATTAGATACTAAAATTATGAGGGAAGAAAGGAAATTTTGACCATCATATAATTCCAGAATTATAAGGGTTCAACCTTTTTGAGCAAATGGATAATTTCTCAATTTTGAGCAGTTAGCTAAGTGACGTTTTAAAAAAAAAAAGCCAATTGAGCTTCAAGTTATTCTCCAAATGTCAACTTATATTTTCCTCTATCTTTTTAGATATTTTGTATACTGTGCCATGTAAAATTGGTTTATAAATTTAAAGCACTTACTTTAAAAAGCTATAGAAACATTTTTTTCAAGACAGACATTACTTTCCTACTTTTGGGACCTTGATTACTTCATTTTATTTCCCTAGGCCTTAGTTTCCTTATTTGTAAAATGGTGTCAGATTAGATCTCTAAAGTCCTTTTGAATTCTAAAGTTTATGACCCTTAACAATCACTTATCAACCAAGTTTCTGATTCTTCCCCTCCCTCTAAATTTAATTTAGAAATAGGGATTTTAGTATGTCCTGAAAGTTAGGACAAATTATTAATATTGATATTCCATTGGAAATATCCACAAAATTAAATTTGATAAGTTTTTATTCATTTCAGTCTGATTTCAAGGCCTTCTTGCTCATTTGACTCCACTTTATATCACTTTTTAAATCTTAAGATCTGAGTAATTATTAGATGTTAGCAGAGCATATAAAGATTTCCCTAAAAATTACTTATCTGGAGGTTTTAAAATTTTGTTTGTTTGTTTTTGGTAGGTCAGGGTCCTAAGTATATAAAAATCTTTATCAATCTACCCCGGTCTATGGATTTTGAAGAGGCAGAAAGAAGTGAACCAACTCAAGCCCTGGAACTAACACAAGATGATATTAAAGAAGATGGTATTGTTCAGCTTCGTTACGTTAAATTCCAGAATGTTAACAGTGTAACTGTAAGTAATATTTCATGAAAGCACCAAAAAGATTTGTTAATGACTGCTTGTTTTCAAATATAGTAATTGATTTTAAAAATCACTTATATAACTTACTTGACTGTCATTCTTACATACACCAGGTTCTTTTAAACTTGTGAATTTCTTCCCCATCCTCAAAGATGTAGGCAATCCTGGTTGGGGAAAAAATCATGGACTAGCCAATTTTTCATGTTTTGAAGTCTCATAAAAAGTATGTGAAAAATGTTGCCTTAACTTGAATGCACCTTTTTAAAAAGTAAATTATTTTTTAAACATATATTCTTTAAAATTTCTTTGTAGCTATAGAAGGCAGATGTAGGGCTAGTGGGTATAAATTACAGGGAGACTGATGTAAAACTTTAACAACTCCCCATTTAGAGATGTGCTGCCTTATTAAGAAGTGAGGTTTCCATGATTGGAGATTCCATGATTGGAGATTCCCTCTGGAGAATGGCTGATCACTTATCAGAAATGTTGCAGAGACAGTTTTGATACCAATTTGAAAACAGTGCCAAGAATCTTGGACATAATAGACATAATATAGGCAGCTAGGTGATGTAATGGATAGAGCCCTGGGCCTGGAGTCAGGAAGAGCTGAGTTAAAATATGGCCTTAGTCATTTTTAGCTGTGTGACCTTTGGCAAGTCACTTAACCCTTTTTGCCTGTTTCTTCAGCTGTCGAATGGGAATAAGAGTTATAACACCTACCTCTTAGGGTTGTTGTGAGGATCAGATGTGAAGTACTTGTTAGCATTTAATATGTGTCTGACACATAGTAGGCCCTGTATAAATGCTGGCAGCTACTACAACTACTACTGCTGTCGTTTTCTAGCCACCTGGGCAAGTCACCTAAAGAAATTTGCTTGATAATCAGTTTCTTTATCTATAGTACTTTATGGTTATATATGAGAAAAACTAGATAAAAAGAAGAAAAAGAAATTAATAACAAAAAATTGCCTGATTGCTTCAACCCTCCTTCAACCCCCTCAAAAAAAAAAAAAGAAAGGAATAGGAAGCAAAAAAGGCAGTTTGGGAAGAAAAAAAGCTATTAGAAACAAATGGAGGGAAATATAAACCTAACATAATTTTAAATGTGAATGGATTAAATAATTCAGTATAATGAGAGTGCCAGATTGGATAAGAAATAAGACCTCATAATCTGTTACAAGAAACACACCTAAAAAACAAAGACATACATAAATATAAGAGGCTGTAACAAAATTAAATATACTTCAGGTGAATCTAAAAGAAAGCAGGAGTTGGAATTATCAAAGCAAAAACAAAAAATTCACAATAGGAGAAGGGAGGTCCTATGTTGGATTGGAGTTGGAACCTCCTCCAACCTCTTATTAAACTCTTAAGTTCTAAGATATATTCTTGCCCACCATAAAAACAGTTCTTATTGTCAGTACCTTTGTGTGACCCAGGATATATCAGGAGAGTATCCCTGCCCAAGATTTTTTAGGATGAAATTCCTGATTTGTTACCTCTTTTTATTTAATACAGTGTATAGTTGTTAGATGAAGTGTTTGTGGAGGGGAGTGGAGAGTGAATGGAAGAGGCCTTTAATGACTTCCACATCTGAGTGAGAAAACTTCTGTAGTTTTCTAGCTGTTTTTGCCCTTTGGGACGTAAGCTTCCTGATAGAAAGTGAGAAAGTAAGCTAAGGTAAAAAAAAAAAAAATAAGACTGGTCTTGCCCTGTAAGGTAATACACTGTTTTACAAGTAATTTTTTTTTCTAAATGTCTTAAAGAGCTTAAATATCAAGTAGCCTAGGATTTAGAATGAGAAGATCCGGGATCCTTTATGAGGCATCTGAAGAGTTATATTTTTAATCAGTTAAGTTCAGCAAGCATTTAAGCACCTATAATGTCAGGCCACGCTGAAAAGCCTACACAACAACAATATTTCAGTGCACTGTGGATGAAAAGACAAAGATGAAAATGGCCCCTGCCTTCAGGGAGGTTACATTCTACGTGAACCTTTCAATGTTGTGTTCCAAAGAGATCATAAATTCTGCCATCCCATCAACAGTTACGTTTGCTTATTAAGGCATAAGACTTTGGTGTGTGGGGTTGTCTGTGCGCACGTATGTACGCACCATGTGCCATGAGCCAGAATAGGGAGCTAGAAGAACAAAGTGAATGAAAACCATGAAGTAAGGAGGCCTTTGAAAGGTACAGTCATAGGAACACAATCTTTAAGTTTTACTTCTGTCCTTCAATTCCATTTATTTTTACCTGCAATACAATTTAGATGTAACCTCAAGGAAATTATTTAGTAAATATTAAAAAAACCTTATTTCATGTTCGTCAAAAAATTATTGGTGAATGTAGCTTATCAAAAATTCCTTTTCTTCTTTTAGTTATTTGTTCAGTCCAATCAAGGTGAAGAAGAAACAACAAGAATTTCCTATTTTACATTTATTGGTACTCCAGTTCAAGCAACAAATATGAATGACTTCAAACGAGTAAGTTGGCTCTGAATAACAATTTCCTAGAGGAAATGTGAAGCCTAATGATTATTCTTTAAAGAAAACGTATGCACATTTATTTTGTTACTATTCAATGGTACAATCAGGTCTTTTATGCTGAAACAGTGTGAAATTTGAGTTTCCACATGGGAATTAAAGTTATATTATCAAATAAGATATATTGTCTCATCAGCTAAAAGGCCCCTTACTGGATTTAGTAGCTGTATCTTTAACATCTAATTCTTTTTGATACGCTGGGTACTTTAGACAAGTTGCAGGGGATGGAAAGGTGGCTAGCATATTACTAGCATTTGGAGCTTAAAGGAGTTGGAATAAATGGAATATTTGACTGCCAAATAGTAGCAGTTTTGGTGAACAATTTAAGGGCAGTGGTACAGAGATTTTGATTATTATTTTATTTGGAGATATATTTTAAAAACAAAGTTTGAGGAATTTGCTGTACAGAAATACTGCATTTCCAAAAGAAAAGTGAACTGAGTGTTATTTCACAAGATGGAACTTCATAATCTAATTTTCAAATATTATAATATTCTTATTATAAAAAGACAACTTATATTTTAATATCAGCTGACCTTTATTTAACAACTCAATATATGTGGTAGCTTTGGGGACCTAGGGTTTGATACTTAAATGGAAGTTTTTTCTGGGAGTGACATCCTCCCAGAGTGGAGCATGTATACATCACTCAATCATAAGAAAACTTATTAATACAAGTCAGCCAATAACTAGTTTAAATTTAGGGTTGTATAGGCATGGAACCTGGTCATCACCAGAATTATCATAAAATCTGAATTCATCTATTCAGTCAAAAATTATCTCAGCTGGGTTTGGGTGGAAAGCCATAGGATACTGGAAAGAGTGCCAAATTTGAGGTCAGAGGGATTAGATTTAGATATCAGCTCTGTCTTAGGACAAGTCATTTACCTCTCTGGACCTCATTTTTCTCTGAAAAATGAGGTTGACATTAGATGAATCTACACATCTATGATCATATCATGTTCCCAAGTATTATCATAGTTCAAAGCATGAGTAACTTTCTGGAACCATCTTATCATCTCAAGTAGGAATAACTGTAAAGCCTAGATATGTTGAATAAAATGAAGGGCCAACATATAACTAGCCAATGGGGGAAATTTTGATGTGAACAACAAAAAAAAAAACCCAACCACATGCATTGTTTAAATAGGTCTTAGCTGTGCTCTGCCTCGTTTGGAGTACTCCAGTGTCTTCTGTTCCCCTAAAGTCCTTGCTTATAATCTCTTTGCAGGTTATTAATAACTGTTAAAAGGCATGTTTGTGTTTCTGTTTTTCTAATTTTCTGACTCGCCCCATGTAATTAATTGTTCCTCATCTCCTTTACCACAGTTTATGTTGACAGTTGATTTTAGAGATTTTTTTTTTATATATTCACACATAAACTTCATATAATACTTTTTAACCTTTCATCTCCCATCTATGCATACTCATTTTCCTTACTTGTATAACTTATTACAGTCATATCTTCCTGGTCTTTATGCATTTACTTTCATTGTCCCTCACCAGTTCAGGACCTGCCTGCTTCAGGAGGGCCAACAAGGTGTTACAACTATATGCTATCCTTGAGTTGTAGTGCCTGTCTATTTTAGTACTTTGCTATATATTTATCTCATTAATTTGTTTAATGTTCTTGTTATTTAAATTGTTTTATACTCTTCACACTTTTTTTTCTTATGTTTTACCCCTCCATTCCTATTCTTTTAGTATGTGGTATGTTGAGCTAATAAGAATTGACTACCTGTTTGAATTTAGTAAATATTGCATGTACTTATTTTTCTTTTGAAACCTATAATAATAATTTTTTGTTATTGTAGTCATTTATTTTGTTGTTTTTAGCATAGATTTTTTTAGTGGTATATATAATATCAGTTCAGTTGATTGAAAGCAAAATATCCATCAAAAAGTAGGGATTTTATGATACTTGTTTATTTCTTTAGAATTGATAGTTGACATTCTATAGAGTAAGAAATGCTTATGTTTTAAAAATGAGTTTTAATATGAAACTATACCTACTCTTTACATAATTATTTAACTACTGGAGATAAAAATAAAATCTAAAACATATTTCCTGTTAGCTAACAATTTCTGATCTAGAGAGGCAGAGATATACATACTTAGAAAATTAAATAAGACATTTGGAAAATTACCTAACCAGTGGTAGTGAAGGAAATGTCACAAAGGTACTACAGGACCGATTCAGAGACCAGTAAATAGTAACGTGCAACCAGGGCTCTAAGTTCAGAAGAGAGAAAGGTTCTTTGGGAAGCCTGCAGCCAGTCCATTTAGTCGTGATTGGAGGGAGGCCATGTCATTCATTCAATAAATACTTGTGTGCTTGCAAAACTCTGGAGGAGATACACAAGCAACAGCCACTGCCCCATGGGTTTTTATAAGTTGGAATAAATGGCATAAGCAGAGACATGGAATGAGGAAGGCATGAAGCTTGCTGACTAGGCCAGAAGTATAACATTCTTGTCCTTTTCTTGTTTACTCAGCCCAAATTTAAATGGGCTTATTAATAAAACTTTTTATTTTTCAGGTCAAGTTAAAATTAACCAGGCACTTCTGTTCAATATAGTGAAGAAATACTTGATGTATGTAGAAAGCAAATAGCAGTGAATATTTTGTTATATAATATTTTTGAAGAGCCGAAAATAGAATCTTAAGTTTTATTATCTTTAGGGTAGGGGAGAGAGTTGACTCGTATTGCTAAGGTTGTATCTTTAAGGTGACTGAAGTTCAAGTAGTGCTAAAGAATGGATATTTGAATATGATTTTTTTACTTTAGAACTCTCTCCTTCGGTCCCCACATACCATCATGTGATTTCTCAGGCTGCATAAAAATTGATTTAAAATAAAGAGTGGGTAAAATTACCATCATTGATGACAAACTGGATTGTCGCGGGAGTCATTACAGTTAGTTTTTAGTATGTGTCCGGAGAGGTGGGAGCGTTGGTGAATTTTAACTTAAGGGAAAAATAAAATATAAAATCTTCAGTGTTCTGTCGTGTGACAAAACTTGCAGTCTAAAATCTGGGGAAGTAGAGTGGGGATTTTTGGTGCTTAAATACACTATTTAGGTAGATTGCTTAGTTTTACTGCTTTTTATTAAACCAAAAATTGTAATTATCTTTAAATGAGCAAAAAAATAGGTTTTTCAAAATGAGCAAAGATGTAGGTGCTTCTTCTGTCTCTATTTCTATGTGGGAATGACACTCATATAAAAAACCAAGCAGGTTTTTTTTTAGCTGTAATGAAACTATACTTTCCCTTATTCTCTAAATTGGCCACTGACATTTGCCAGCTATTTTCGTAACACTTTTGTCTGTTTATTTTTCAGCTGATTAATCCAACTCAAATGAACTAAAAACACAGAAGATTTTTTTAAATGAAGTAATGTAAAGATTGACCTTGTCCCACTCTACTCCCTTCCTTGCTTCTCTGCTCATCTAGCACCTGTCTGCTCTCACCCTTTCCACAGTATCACCATTGCTGGTGCAAGAGCCTTCTCTACAGCTCCTATCATCTGGATCAGCCTTCTTGTATCCATATTTCATCAACCATCTCTCTGCAATTCCCACCTTAGTCATCTCTCTCACTTGGGCTATTAATTTTGTTTCCTTTACAACTAAGTGCTTTTATTTATTCAGCATACCATATCTTATACTGCTTTCTGTTAATTTTTAATTTTGTGCTGTTTGGTACTTAATTTCATAAAGCATTTTTAAGAAGTGGTACTTTGAATTGCGATTTCAAGTACATTTCTACTTAATTTTTATATTCACTAAATTAATGTGATATGAAATAATCCTGAAGGCTGTGTAAGTTTTTGCTTTAGGATAGCTTGTATATTTTAATTGGTTTCATTTAGCAAATTAAATATTGCTTAACCCATGATAGCATTTTCAGGTTCTTTTGTACTCACATGGTATTTTTGGTAGGCCTTAAGGGTTGGAGGGCAGGGGAAGAAGGTGCATACTACTTCATTTCTGACTTATTCAAAGGCTAGAAGGTTTTTAAGAGGTAGTTACTTTATTATTATTATTTTTTATGTAATTTAGGTGTGTTTTAAACTTGAAGAACTGTATATCAGCATAACAGAAAGTTCAGGGCTAGATAGTAGGATAGGGGTAAATAGTGAAATAGAAGCAGTCTGTATTATTTTCAAAAAACTAAACCTATTATACCCAGTGTTGATGTGTCTTACTTAGATGCTGTTAGTCACTGGAGCAGTGATGTGTGGGCTCAGAGAAAGAAAAAAAATTCTTAGGGCTTGGGGGTGGGAAATCCACATGTACTGGTGTGCTTAATTTCTTTTTTTTACAGAGAATACACATTGGCAAGTTGAGAGGTATCAACCTGTGAACCCAGTATGCAGATTTGTATCTTCACTGTTACACATCTGCTAACATTTTAATATTTAATATATTAGTGAGGTGGTTTTTTTGGTTTGGTTGTTTGCGTAATCCAAAAGCTCACTGTTGTGCTTTGTTGCCACAATAATACAAGTAAAGAATACATGCTTTTAATCATTAGTTTAAATGATTTCTTGATAGAATTTAATCTCTTTCATCACCTCGATAGTTCTTAAATACTCTTTACTTCTTTCCCCCTTCCCTATTCTTAAAACTCTCTATGCTCCTATTTGTTTTTAAAATTTCTTGGTGTAGTTCTTTCTGGAATTAAAAGTTCAGTTTTGTTAATCATTAGAATAATTTCTGCTTTATAGAAGAAAAATAAGCATTTAGAGTTCTGAATACTAGAGCTAAAAAGGGATCTTAGAGATCATCTGGTCGGTCCCCTAAACCTATAAATAGCCTTTGAAGCAGTAGATGACATTCTGAACTTTAGGCCCTCACTGTGTTAGGTTAAGTCGTATTCTTTACCTTTTATATTTTTCATATATAGGGTATCTCAAAAGTCTTAATACAAAACTTAATGTGATAAGAAATAAAGTTAAGGTTTAATAGCTTAAAACTGCACTTTTTGGGGACAGCCTGGTGACTTGGCATGAATGTTGCATGATACAAATTGCTGTTGTCAGGAGACAGTTTGTAAGTGGTGAATTGTAGTGCATTTTATATTTACCTATTTCTGCTGTTAAAATGCAGTTTTTAAGATTAAGTGCTGTTAGGATGTAAATGTTATATTTTAATTCAAAAATAGGCTTTGTAGAACTTTTGGCAGAAACAAGATTTTACTTATATTTTTATAACTTTATGTTTTTATTGAAGTCAGTATGCCAGATCCAGCTGAAAGCTATTAAATCTAGTAGAAAGCAGTGTGCATTAAGGAAAATAGCATCTCTTCCTGCTGCAGAAATTAGTGGTTTTTGATTGTCTTTTTATTGCATGTTTGTACATTGTAGAAGAAATTTAGAAACCTGTCAATAGCATGAAGAGATGGATTTAGCAGACTGTTAACTTCAAACTTTTTTCAATAGGCACTTAATTAAAATTTTTTAAAAGTATGAAAACTATATTCGGCTTCACTCATATAGGAGCTTTTTGTTAACTTTTCTAAATTGTCATCCGTGCTTGGAAAATTGTGTGGAAAAGCCAGAAAAAGCCTGCATGTATTCCATTTATTCCTTGGTAGTCTTGGGAACTTAGTGACTAGGGTGTCACAGTTTGCTCCATCTCTGAAAATAGATTGCATGCCAAAAAGATGCAGTGATAAAAAATTAACAGTTTTTTTGGGGGGGGAGATTTATTTTGTTTGTATTTTTTAAAACAGCACAATTCCAAATCAAATTATTCATTCAGACTTATTTTTCTTTCTTTCTAGGTAGTTGGTAAGAAAGGAGAAAGCCATTAAGATGCAGAAGACACTGGAAAGACCTTATTGCAATCAAAATGGATCTTCACATTATCTACGGCTCCTGGATAATTGCTTGACCCTAGCCAGAGACTGTCAATGTTTCCTTTAATGCCATTACCAATAAATCATTGCTTTTGTTCAGATGGTTTCACTAGTGTTTCTATTGTAATCTTGATACATGTATTTGTAAATAAAAGTCATTACTTTTGCCAAATTTAATTTTTGTCATTTTAAGTATGTAAGAATTTTTACTTTCCATTAGTTTTGAAATTTTCTGGCTTCTGATGTTAGGAGACTTAATATATCCAGTGTTATACTGGCTGACAGTTGACTTTCTAAAGTTGAGAAACTGTCATAATTGAGAGTTATCTGTTTTTGAGAAAATATCAGTTTAATACAATAAATATTTGAAATGCAAGGGACTAGAAAGAATAGATTTTGAAGTGCCCATGTTTGTATTATGTAATATTTTTATTAAAGAACAGTTGGTTATCTAGGAAAATAGGAATTTTACATAATCTTTTGCATAGACTTAAGATTCAACTATGTACAAATGTTACCTGCAAACTATTAGATAATAGGACTGAAAATTCCTAGATCTAATCATTTACCACACCAAGATTTTTATGCCTTCTGAATCATTTGTGAGTCACCGTTTCATTTATTGTGGCTATATGGACATTAATCATTAGGTAAAAATACAGTACTTGAAATTAAAAGTCTTTTAGTGTCATTAAATAAAGTTATTTCTATTATTTCATTCATTTAACAAATATTCATTGTGTTCACTACCTAAATATACAATACAGATGTAAAGATGATGGTTCAGGGGTAAAATAACAAACAGAGACTGGATTAGGGAAATATATATATTCACTTAAAGGATGCTTCAAAAACAGTTTGGCCAACTTGGGCAGGTATCTCCGAGGAATCAAAGTTGGATGTCATCTTGAGCTGTAATCTTAAAAGCATTGGTAAATTTACTTTAAAAATAGAATTGACTATATATATATAAAGAATACACATGGCACGTATAATTGTGTGGTAAAAATAACTGAGAAATATCAGTCTGGCTTTTGGGGGTGTGTCTGGGAACAGGTAGAGATTCTGTTTTGTCTAGAAATAGGTTTGATTTTGACTTTGGGAGATTAATATGTTTAAATATATTGCTTTCTGGGTGTAAATCATGCAGAAAGCCTAACATTTATTTCATGAAATATATGTACCAGTAGAAATTTCTCATTTTTACATACTGTTACATATTAAATGGACTATAGTGATACCTTTATTTCTTATGTACTTCCTAGCTGTGTTGCCTTGGGTGAAGTAGAGGCAGAGAGCCAAGGGATAGAAGGCATATAAGACTATGTAGAGGATCTCCAATGAATCATTTCTGAAGTTTAAGACAAGGTGAATATTAAGAACTATTTCTGTTACAGTTTTGTACACAAATACCTTTTTGGGTGATTGTTAAAGTGCCTCATCTTACATATTGCTGACCTCATACTATTTATACTTGACAATTTGATAACCCAGTGGTAGTGATTTTTCATATTTGTAAAGGATTGGACATCAGACCTATATTGTTTATGTAACTTTTCTATAATTTAATTGGGTACAATTTACAAATCTTCCATAATACAAATTGTAAATAGTTTTAAATGAATGTTTATAGGTAATTGTAAAATGTTTCACTTAATGGGGAGTTTTAATACTACAAATAAACATGTCTTCTTGACATAACTTAAAGTACCAAGCTGAAATCCTGATGTTTTCTCATGCTAAGAGAGTAAAATAAAGGACATTTAGAACTGTGGATAGGAGTTAGGAGTAAAAGCTGCCTTGGGAAAACACAGCCATAATCATTTTAACTGAAGCTCATCTGATCAACTTGCCCATTAAACAGTAAACTTTCTCAAGGAAATTAAGTGTAGAACTAAAACTTTTAGTTAGGAATAGCAAAACCTCTCTGGCATTTGGGAAAACTTTTGATAGTCTTTCAATTAGATTTTGATGTTATGGCTCAGTCATTTTTTTTTTTTTACATTTGATTCATCTTTTTTAATTTAAAATAAATTCTGCCTGGATTCTGATTGATAATCTTACGCTTCTGCCAGGTGACATGTCTTGTCTTGGGTCCTTAGTCTGAGCAGTATAGCTCATGGTTGACAATGTAACTCTGCCTTCCAAGTGCACTGATCAGTTCCTGCCTTTGTAGAATACTAGAACTTGCACATTCATAGCAAGTGAACAAGGAGCATTAATTAATTGTCATTTGTCCATTGATAATATGACCAAGGCGAAAATGAGTTATTTAAAATTTGAATATTCCTGTTTTTTTAAAAATGGTATTCATCCATGCTGCTTGCTGTTGAGAATAGGGAGCTTGACTAGGTTTCTGATGTAGTCCTCTGATCCCTAATGGTCACATTGGAGGAATATTTAACAGGGGTTTTATTGCTGTGTGAGTTAGAGTCAATGGATAATTAAAATTTATATGACATCTGCCTTGGCAGTTTGTTTTGAGAGGAACAAAACCCAGCTGACATTTTGCCTATTAGAATTATCCATTTATTAAGTTATATAGTAGAAGCAGGGCAAAATCTGTTAGGAAATTTCGGTAGTACTGAGGAAAAATCTTGAAGGAAAAGTTTTTTTTAAACTGTTTATGATTATGGTATGAAAAGTTAGTATTGCATGTGGAATTATTTGTCATTCTTTAGACTGAAGAGCAGTTTCCCAGATTTGTTACATCCCTCTACACTGCTATGTGTATAGCAACCACATAATAACTGAGGTATATCTTAAATATTCAGTACCTACTTCCCCGGACTACAGAGGTGCTAGGAAAATTTTGAGGACAAGATGATTTCTAATTGAAATTCCATGATTCAAAGTCATTTGTGTTTGTAAATCAAATGCAAATCCCCACCACTTTGAAGAGACTGAGGATAGGAAGATCAGGGGAACCAGGATGAAACGTGTGCCCTTGGGAAGTTTATAAATCCATTTGTTTTCTCCCACAGTCTGTGGGTTGTTAAGATACTGACTACAGGAGAACATGTGTAACAAAAATTGAGACTGCAGTTCTTTTTATCTTAAGATCTGACACCAATTCGAAGTTTCTAATGCATTATTTTTCCTCTACTGTCACTTCCCAAAGGAATGTTTTGGAAAATTTAGGCCAAGTTTGTTGGAAAAACTTGTTCAGTGTGTATTTGTACTGTATATATCAGCAAGCAATGTATAGTTGTCAAATAGTGGCCATTTAATTCTTCAAACACTAGGCAGAACACTAAAACAGGGTCAGCTTTCTAACAAATGCCATACTAATACATTAGTGTTTGTATTTTTTTCCTTTAGGAGTAGTGAAACCAGTAGTGAAAAGAAAATAATAGCTTGCTTGGTGGAGCTATAGTAAGCAGTGTATCAGTGAAATACCCTCTATAATTCTTAGTCTTGAAATGAATCTCACAGTCTAAATTCTATCCAAATCTCCAATTTGCATACGTTTTTGTAAAACCAATATCGCACCATGCTCAGTCTCACTGTGTACAATTGTACCATCAAACTGAGTAGGTAACTTGCTTCTCAAAGATAAAGCTTGTTAATTTTTTGAAGAGATAACTTTAAATCATGAGTTGGAAAGAAACTTTGATGTCATGTAACTAGCCTTCCCAAAACAAGAATCCATTCTATAACATTCCTAATGAAATAGTCCTCCAGCCTGACAGACCTCCTGTGACATTTATGGACACCACATTGATAGGAAGTTGAATGTAAGCTCTAGAGTATTGAACTAATTTCTGTTTTCGTCTATATTGCCAGAGCTTGGTACAAAGTGCTTTTGTTATAGTTAGGTACTCAGTATTTGTTGAAGTTCATTGAATTCATTTGTACCATCTTTCCCAGTACCTAATGTAGAACTAAGAACTATACCAAGGACTCATTAAATACATAGTCATTTATTTAGCTGTGCTGTAGCTGAGTAAGAAGAAAAGGTTTGTGTCCCATCTCTGCTTTCTCTCTGAGAACGTGGGTAAACTCTTGATGTTAGTTACCCTCTCTGAAGTGAAGAGGCTTTACTAGGATCCCATTAACATTTTCGCCGGGCTTTGCTAGGTGATTCTAGAGACGGTCAGGTTAGATCGAATATTAGGGACCTGTTCAGAGTAAAATGTGTATTGATCCTTTTCTGACCTTCAAAATCACAAGTTCATGGGGTTAATTTTAAAGCTCTTTCACCTTTTTGAAAGAAAAGCAACTGTTGTTCTGTGACACTTAGGCTAGAAATAATAAACTTCTTGAAAAAAATGCAGAGCAGTCTGCTATAGTCTGACTGAACTGGTATTGTGGGGAAATGACCTAAAGTGGAACAGAACTAGCACCACTGAGTTCATGCAAATCAGTACTCATAGAGGATGTTCATTGATATCCCACCATTTGTCCATTGTGCCTTTTCAGAGACTCCAGTTCCCAAATAACTTACTGATTTAACAATCCTTGTTGCTCTAACAAGTTGCTTTGTTTTGTTTGTCATTTTACTTATTTTCAAATTAAAAAATTTTGACCAACAAAAATTCACCTTTTTTTCTCCCTCCCCTGATCTCACTGAAAAAGAAAGAAAAACAAAAATTTTATAATGTGCATAAGCAAGCAAAACAAATTGCCTCGTTGACCATGGAGTCCTTCATCTGTCGGGGAGTGTAGAGTATGTTTCTTTATCACTATCGCCATCATCATCATCATCATCATCATCATTGCATTTGTGTAGTACTTTAAGGTTTTCAAAGTTTCAAATTTTCTTCAATCTTATCCTCATAACAACTCTGGGAGGTAATTGCTGTAATTTTCCCCATTTTACAGATGAGGAAACTGAGGCAGAAAGAGGTTAAATGACTTGCCCAGAATCACACCGCTCCTAAGTATCTGATGCAGGACTTGAACTCAGATTTTTCTGATTCTAAGTTCAAAACTCTATCCACAATTCTGGAGGAATTCCGAACAGAGTTCCTAAGGCTCCTAAAGGTGTCCTCACAATATTATTATTGTATAAATGGTACTCACTGACCATTCCCAGTCTCTGTCCTTCTCCTTGGTTTCCCACCTCCTCCATTCCCTAAGATAACAATATTGAAAGAAGGCCAATTAATAACCCCATAATTGTCTCTAAGTGTTCAGGTAAAAGGAAGGGTCAATTGATGGGGCAAATTTCATTGTTTTCTTATTTTAAGAAATTGACACAGTCACCCCTACTTTCAACAGCCACCACCCTGGTCAGAGCAAAGAAAGTTTATGATTCACTGAAGTCTCAGATGATGGTTAGCATTTTTTAGCAATAAAGTGTTTTTTTAAATTAAGGTATGTGCATTATTTTTTTTAGACATAATACAATTGTACACTTAATAAACTACAGTATGGTGTAAACATAACTTTTCTAAGTACTGGGAAACAAAAATATTCATGTGATGCGTTGTGATATTTGTTTGTGGTGGAATGGAGCCAAACCCACGACATCTCCAAGGTGTATCTGTACAGGCTTGAGGTAATAAGGGTCTACATAAGGGTGGTTATAGTATCATTGGAGTGAGGAGGCTGTAACAGAAAGGACCCTGGAATACACAGAGGGCCTGTTGTATAGGTTCTATGATCAGCTTTTCTGAAAGGAAAGCAACTTTTGGTGTGGTCAGCAATCTTCTTTAATCAAGCACATATATCATTCAGGGGAAAAAGCACCATGAACTTCAGAGAAAATACAAAGAGAAATAAAGACCAACAGACAGGGCTTCCAATAGTCTGACCCATAAGCAATACATACATCACAGATCAACAGACAGATCCAACTGCCTGACAATTACATATGTACATAGTTACCAGAGAGAGAAGCATCAACATCTGGATTTTCAAAGGGGATGGAGGTTCTTAGCAACAATCCAGGGTCTCATCTGGCTCAACAAACACTTCCAGTGAGTAAGCCCCAAAGGAAAACCTCACCTCAGAGTATTTATACACTTTTCAGAGTCAGAGGGCATCATAACCCTTGAGAACTAGTGCCTCATTAGAAACAAAAGGTGTGGGCCTTCCTACAAAACAAATCTCTCTTAAACTTCCCTTAATGGGCAGGGAAGATCTTGAACTCCCATGAACATTTACATTACAGAGGCATATATGAGAGGTGTTAGAAAGCTAGAAAAAATGAGACATGACTAATGATTGTATATGGCAGGGGAGATATAGAATAAGGAGTCAAGGGTAACGTATCGGTTGTGAGTCTAGGTGACTGGGAAGATTGGTAATAAGTTGTTTTGATGTTTTTCCTTTTTTTTCAAAGAGGACCAATGACATCACAGGGTCATGTCTTGACTTGGTCATGAATTGGATTTAAGTGAGACTAGAAAGAGAGTGGTACTCTCAAAAGTCATTAGCAAGTTAGGAGGAAGAGAGGGTTTTGGGGAAAAGATGAGTTGACTTTTGGACATGTTGAGTTTAAGTTGTTAATATAACATCCAGTTTGAGAAGTGTAAAGGGCAATGGAGATATGACACTGGATATTGAGAGAGATTAGAGATGGACAAGTAGATCTGAGAGTCATCTGCACAAGGGTGATAATTGAAATTATTGGAACTTATAAACTCTTCAAGTTAAATAGTATACAGGGAAAAGGAAAGAAGGCACAGGACAGTCCTGGGGGACCCCCATTGTTAGCAGGTGTGACATGGATGAAGTTCCAGCAAAATATACAGAGAAGGAGAGGTCAGATAGTTAAGGAGATAACCAGAAAAGAGTGGTGTCCTGAAAACCAGGAAAACTGGCAAAAATGAAATTAGATGGGAATATGAGATATTGGAAGTCATATGGGAAAAAAGGTGCACATGCATTGTTTTTTTTAAAATTTATTTATTTTCAGTTTTCAACATTCATTTCCACAAGATTTTGAGTATCAAATTTTCTCCCCATCTCTACCCTCCCCCTCACCCCAAGACACTGTGCATTCTGATTACCCCTTCCCCCAATCTGCCCTCCCTTCTATTACACCCCTCCCTTCCCTTTTCCCCATCTTTTCTCTTTTCTTATAAGGCAAGATAGATTTCTATACCCCATTACCTGTGTTTCTTATTTCCCAGTTGTATGTGAAAACAATTCTTAACATTTGTTCCTAAATCTTGAAGTTCCAACTTCTCTCCCTTTCTCCCTCACCACACATCCCCACTGTGAGGGCAAGTAATTTAATATAGGATATACATGCATAGTTATGCAAAAGACTTCTATAATAGTCAAGTTGTGAAAGACTGACTATATTTCCCTCCATCCTATCCTGTCCTCCATTTATTATATTCTCTCTTTTGTCCTTGTCCTTTCCCAAAAGTGTTTACTTCAAATTTCTCCCTCTTCCCATTTGCCCTCTTTTCTATCATCCCCCCACATCCTATTTACCACCTTCTCCCCTACTTTCCTGTAGTGTAAGATAGATTTTCATACTAAATTGAGCGTGCCTGTTATTCCTTCCTTAAGCCAAATGTGATGAGAGTAAGCTTCACTTTTTCCCTCTCACCTCCCCACTCTTCCCCTCCATTGAAAAAGCTTTTTCTTGCCTCTTTTATGAGAGATAATTTGCCTCATTCAATTTCTCCTCCCAATATATTCCTTTCTGATCCCTTAATTTTATTTTTTTAGATATCATCCCTTCCTATTCAATTCACCCTGTGCCCTCTGTCTGTATATATGTGTTTATATAATCCCTCCAATTCCCCAAATACTGAGAAAAGTTTCAAGAGTTACAAATACTATCTTTCCATGTAGGAATGTAAACAGTTCAACTTTAGTAAGTCCCTTATGATTTCTCTTTCTGTTTACCTTTTCATGTTTCATTTTGATTCTTGTGTTTGAAAGTCAAATTTTCTATTTAGTTCTGGTCTTTTCATCAAGAATGCTTGAAAGTCCTCTATTTCATTGAATGATCATGTTTCCCCTGAAGTATTTGCTGGGTGGGTGATTCTTGGTTTTAATGCTAGTTCCTTTGACTTCTGGCATATCATATTCCAAGTCCTTTGATCCCTTAATGTAGAAGTTGCTAGATCTTGTGTTATCCTGATTGTATTTCCACAATACTTGAATTGTTTCTTTCTGACTTCTTGGCAATATTTTCGCCTTGGCCTGGGAACTCTGAAATTTGGCTACAATATTCCTAGGAGTTTCTCTTTCAGGAGGTGATTGGTGGATTCTTTCAATATTTATTTTACCCTATGGTTCTAGAATATCAGGGCAGTTTTCCTTGACAGCCTAATGAAAGATGATGTCTAGGTTCTTTTTTTGGTCATGGCTTTCAGGTAGCCCCATAATTTTTAAATTGTCTCTCTTGGATCTGTTTTCCAGGTCAGTTGTTTTTCTATTGAGATATTTTTCATTGTCTTCAATTTTTTCATTCTTTTCATTTTGTTTTGTAATTTCTTGGTTTCTCATAAAGTCTTTAGCTTCCATCTACTTCATTCTAATTTTTAAAGAACATTTTTTTTAGTGAGATTTTGAACCTCCTTTTCCATTTGACTAACTCTGGTTTTTAAAGTATTTTTCTCTTCGTTGGCTTTTTTGGACCTCTTTTATCATTTGGATTAGTCTATTTTTAAAGGTGTTATTTTCTTCAGCATTTTTTTGGGTCTCATTCAGCAAGCTGTTGACATTGCTTTTCATGATTTTCTTGCATTGCTCTCATTTCTCTTCCCCATTTTACCTCCACCTTTCTTACTTGATTTTCAAAATCTCTATTGAGCTCTTTCATAGCCTGAGACCATTGAAAATTTATTTTGAAGGGTTTGGATGAAGAAGCCTTGACTTTAATGTCTTCCTCTAATGGTATGCTTTGTTCTTCCTCATCCTAAAGGATGGAGGAAAATACCTGTTCACCAAGAAAGTAACCTTCTATAATCTTATTTTTTTTCCCCTTTTTTGGACATTTTCCCAGTCAGTTACTTGACTTTTGAGTCCTTTGTCAAGTTGAGGGTATACTCTATGGACCTGTAAGTTCTCAGTTCCTCCAAGGTGGCACAATCAAGAGAGGGGAGTTTATTCCTCTCCTGGCCTGCACTCTGGTCCGGGAGCAACCACCCCAGAATCTGTGAGTAGGGTTCCCTCTCCACAACCACCTCTAGGTCCACCATGCCTGTGCTCCTCCTCGCCCCAGGGTTGTCACTCAGAACTGAGATCCAGATCAGCTGCTAGATCCCCCCAGGGTCTTTAGACTGAGGGCTCCAAAAATGGATGCTGCAACAGCCTGGGGCTGGGGCTAGGGCAGGACCTTACTCCCTTCTCACTAGGTGAAAGAGCTTTCTTACTGACCTTTGAAGCTGTCTTTGGTGGCTGTAGGTTGACAAATCTGGAAACTGGAGCTGCTGCCTGTGATTCCGCACCCTGAAGTCTGCTCTGGTCTTGTCCATGCAGCAGCTACATGGAAAAGGCTGGGCTGTGCTCTGCTCTGAGCCTGGTGCGATAGATCTTTTCTGTCAGCCTTCCATGCTGCCTTGGGCTGGAAATCTCTTTCACTTTATCATTTTGTGGATTCTGCTGCTCTAGAATTTGTTTAGGGTCATTTTTGAAGACATTTTATGGGCCTTGTGGGGAGAGCTACAGCAGGTACATCCTTCTACTCTGCCACTTTGGCTCTTCCTTTCCCTCCCCACTGATGCATTGTTGATGGAGCTATGTAATTTTCCAAATGTTCTGAATTTCAGTTTGTTATTGTGTAAGAAAAATGACTAAATTATCCATACTCTTTGGCCTTCAACTTACAGTACTTGGTTTTATACCCTGATGAAGTCAAATGTAGAAATAAAAGTCCAATATATACCAACAAATTCTCAATAGCATCCTTTGTGGCAATAAAGAACTGTGGCAATAAAGAAAGCCAATCTATTGGTGAATTCCTAAAACAATATAATATATGGTGATAACAGAAGATTATTGTATAAGAAATGATAAGTTTGAAGAATTCTGAGAAATATGGAAAGATATGCATAAGTGATGCAGAATCAAACCAAGAGAAAAATATACATAATGAATGAAATAATGTTAATGAAAGGATCATTACAGCTGAACTTTGAGTAAAGAAAGGACCAATTGAATTCCAAGTGAAGAGGATATGGTCCATATCTTTTCCCTTATACCAGAGAGGTGGGGGACTACTAGTATAGAATATTGTATACATTTTCAGATGGTCTCTGTATCCTGTGGTTTTGTTTATTTTTCTTTGTCTCAGAGGAGGATTCAATCCAGAGGGAGGGGTAAGAATAGGAAATGACTGTTAGGTAAAGACAAAAGACATCCATCAATAGTCTGTGGTGTGTGTGTGTGTGTGTGTGTGTGTGTGTGTGTGTGTGTGTGTAAATTCCATTTTGTTACCACTTTGAAATTGAAGTTCATTATACCTAAGACCCTCTACATTAGTTCTCAGTGTGTGAGTGTGTGTGTGTTTATCTATGAAGGAGACCTGACTGTCTTCTTAAACAATGGAAAGGGAGCCAATAGATAGGGAGAGAGCAAAGGTGAGCGATGAAGAGAATGACTAGCCAATGTTCTTGAGGGAGATCATAGGATCATAGATTTAGAGCTGGAAGTGACCGCAGAGAGAGGTCATCTAGATCAGCTTCCTTTTTTTTTTTTTTTAAATACAAAGAAACTAAAGCCAAGAGTGATTACATAAAAGTAACATATAGGGCAGAGCCAAGATTTAAATGTAGGCATTTTAACTTTTAAGATAGAACTATTTTACAATAGGATCAATGCATCAGTAAAAGTGCAGGAGGAAAACATGAGAAAAGAGGCAGGGAAGACGGAAAGAAAGGAAACAAGCATTTTAAAAGTACCTACTATATGCCAGGCACCTTGCTAAGTGTTTTACAAGTATTTTCTTATTTGACCTTCACAACAACCTTGGGAGATGCTTTTAAGATAATAAAATCTCCATTTTACATTTGAGTAAATTGAGTTAAGGCAGACAGAAGTTAAGTGATTTGCCCACGGTCACACAGCTTACTGACTCCAGGCCGGGAGCTCTACCCACCACACCATGTCATTACCCCTAATGTTTGAAGTATGCCCACATTCCTCTAGTGTAGGGTCATTTAATCCTTATCTACAGTTCAGATAAGCCCTTGGTCAGGGACCAGTTTGGACCCTGAACTGGAGATAAATAAGGCTCCCTGGATTCATAAATCAAGAACTCAGTATTAGGCAGTATTAAGTCAACCTTGCTACTGGTCTCACTCTGACCTGGCACTTTTTTTTTTAAGTAACTGGACTCATTCAATCCTAAGTTACCACTTTGAAATTAAGTTTCTCGTACCTAAGACCCTTTACATTAGTTTCCTGTTCTATAACTGAATTCCTCCAGGCCCAGAGTCCTTCCTTGATTTCCCTTTACTTTCTGTCCTTCCTCTGAATCATGAGAATGGGTCCTAGCAATATGTTGCCAAATCTCCCTGACTCACCACCTGCTGGTCTAGACCTGTGCATGTGGCCTGCTGCCAGGACCCTTTTCCTTGGTTCTGACCCACCTTAGATGCCCACTTCTAGCCCTTGCTGGGATTTCTTTGTGTTGTCCCTCTGCTTATGTGTCTGTTTTGTATTGCCTGCTGCTGAGCACTGACCTGATTTCTGGCCCTGTTCTGATAGGTCTGTCAGAAATCTCTATCCCATTCACCTCAGCCGTCTCTTGTCTCACCTGCCGTGGCCTGGTGATGGCATGCTAATAGAGAAAAGGCTCAAACCTAACAAAATTAATAGCTGTCTTGTCACACAAACTCTTCAACTATTACTACCACTGAATCCACTAATAGCCTCCCATTATACAAAGGCATATGTTCACACCTCCCACTCTCATTCAGGTAGGACTTTTAAAAATATCTTTTTAAAGATTTGTTTTTGTTCTCCCCCCACATTCATCTTGTCCTTAGGTCTGCAGACAGATTCTCTTTGGTTCCAACAAAACACAACCAACTGTTGGGTCTGGGCTAGTATCCATTAATGCTAATTTTCACGACTGTATTTTTGCCCACCAAGGTATCAATTCATACTGTAGATCAACCCTTTTAAAAATGAACTTTTACTTCCTGGGTGTTCCCATCCTTATAAACCAAGACAAAAATTGAGATGACCTTCCCCATCTTTCCAAGGAATCCCCTAGATATCCACTGTCACAGTTCTGATTTTAATGATGTCTTTCAGTGAGAATAGGAGTCTGCCAACTCAAGCCAGAGATGTCATGACCAGTCACACAAGGCTCAAAGTCCCTGCTGATTCACTGCTGACTCGGGTAAGAATGCTATCATCTGATTCACCAGGGCTACTTCCTGCTACCCCTTGGAGCCCTGACAATAAATGACCTTGTTCAGCCCTGCTTAGCTTCTGAGATTTAATGGGTTTACAGCAACACATGGGAAGGAGATTAAGTCTATTTTTAAAACATATAAAAATGCAGCCCTTCCCAAGGCCCCTGCAGTGACTTCAGTGACTGTGAAACAATACAAATATACATAGACTTGCAATGTATATGTAATTGTGTCTAATTATCTTCATCCATAACTGTAGAGCTATGTACGAAGTCTTTAAGATTCGTCAGTTTCTCTGCCTGTGAAATTTATCTCTTTCTAATTGTGAATAGCAATACTATATAGCAATACAATACGGTAACAAGACAAAGCTGTCCATAAATGGTACAATTTTCTCAGAGATCTAAGTCAGAGCTTAAAATAATTATAGGATCCTGGAATATGGGAGTGGGAAAACCTCAGAGGTTGTCTTGTTTAACATGACTCTTACCAGAAGGATACCTCAGACAGGAAAACCTGCCGAGATGAACCTCCCAGGACCGACTGAGGTACTTCATTTCCCATTTGAACAGCTCTAATTACAAGGATGTTTTTCTTCCTGTACAACTCTAATCTACCCTTGTAAAGCTCTTGGTTATTGCTCTTCTTTTTACCCTCTGAGGCCAAGTTAAACTAATTTTAACCCGTCTTCTGTACTATAGCCTTATATATATGAGAACAGTTCTTCTCTTTCAAGTCTTCTTCACCAACATACCCTAGCCATTCAGCTAAATTCTTATGTCACAGAATCCCATCCCGTCATCATCCTAGGTGTCTTCCAGATTTTATTCCATTTACAGATTATAAAAGACATTTAAACCATGTGGCACCCAGAACTGAACATGGTGCTACAGATCAGGTCAGATCAGGTCCTATTACCCTCCTATCTTTTAGATACTGTGCTTCTCTTAATACAATGTAACCTTTAATTGCCTTCCTCTGTTGCCACATCATTCTGCTGATTCATATGGATCTTTCATTGTATACAAAGTTGTGTGGGATTGTTCAGCCACATCGTACTTATGATGGTGACTGTTTGACCTGGAGCATAGGCTTTATAACAGTGAAAGTGTCTATTTGTTCCTTTTAAAATTCTGTATAAGATTTTTGCTGTTCAATATTTCCAGAAAGAATAATTAGCCATTATTGCTTATCCAGAGTGACTTGGGGGGAGGAGGAACATGGCATATAGGGAGAAATTTAGTCTGATTTACTTAAAAATAAAGAGTAAATGCAGTAAAGACCAGTAAAACAGATATTAATCATGTCATAACTTAGTTTTTTTTTTTAAATGCATTATTTAAAATAGGAATCATTAAATAGAAATGAATTTTCTTCTGGGATTGACAGATACTCTAACTTTTCCAAACTTCACCACTAGATGTCATTAGGCGCTCAGTTAAATAAATTGGTAGTCCCACTGAGTACTAAGGAGAATTGTTTCCAAATTCTTTATAGATTTGGGGATTAAGTTGGAAGGGACCAGGGGAAGAGAGAAAGGAGAGAGAACTTGACTTTGGCCATGTCACATTTTGTCAGAATATTTATTATGGATTAATTTTAAGTAAACCTCAAAAATGCTACTAGGCAATAAAGACGGCAAAATATCATAACATTTGATAGAAATCTGTATATGGAATTTCAGCATGACAATTATAGTCAAGCTGAACCCGCCCCCATATTAATGGCAGCATGCCATTCAGTCTGAAAAGTTTGCTATTTGGAAAAATTAAGATCTCATTTGAAGTAGGGATTTAATTTGGACTTAGAGTTACCCTGACATCGGAGAGTTTTTGTCCATATGACAGGGTCAATGAGAGAACAGAATGAGTAAGGAGTCAGTGGAATATCTTGAAGACCAGATGGTGAGAATTTGGATTTCAATTTTGAGACCTATGAATAAAAAGAAGGCAGATTTCCACTCAAAAGAAAAAAAGAACTAATATTTTGGGTTGTCTCAAAAGTGATTGGGGGTAGTCTCAGTTGGTAGTAAACTCCCTCTCACTGATAGTATTCAAGTAGAGTAATAATTATAGCTGATATTTATATAATGCTTAAGGTTTGCAAAGCCCTTTACATTTATTATCTCATTTGATTCTTACAACATCTTCATGAAGTAGGCACTATTGGCGAAATGCATAGAGCACTGGGTCTGAAGTCAGGAAGACTTATGTTCTTGAGTTCAAATCTGGCCTCAGAAACTTTCTAGCTGTGTGACCCTAGGCAAGTTGCTGAATTCTGTTTGCCTCAGTTTCCTCATCTGTAAAATGAGCTGGAGAAGGAAATAACAAACCAATGTCTTTGCCAAGAAAGAAAACCCCAAATGGAGTCATGAACAGTCAACATGACTGAACAACAAAAATTTTACAGATGAGGACACTGAGACTTAGTGACTTAACTAGGGTCCTACGCTTGTTAAGTGTCTGAGGCAAAAATTGAAATTGGGTCTTACTGAGTTAAAGTTAAGGACTCTAATCACTTTGCTACCTAGGTCACTGATAGAAACTTTAACCTCTTTGTCAAGTGGGTCATAGCAGAGATTTCTGCTATGTGACAATCAATATGATCTCTGAAGTTCCATGATAAGTTTTTATTAGTCTATTTGTGATTGTTAATGTTATTCAATAGCCAGGAAAGGTTCAAGAGCAGAATTATGATAATTTCCCTGAATGAATACATATTAAGCCAAATACCACACTTAACAAAGGAGGAGTGACGTTCATGTAATCGTTACAGGAAAGTGGTGGGAGTGGTGATTGATATGTACACGTAGTAGGCAAAACGATGAAGTAGTCATCTTTAGTGGCTGGCTGATGTTCCTAGCCTCCCTTTCTACCCTTCCCACTGCATTCTCTTCTTTCATCCCACTACCATGCTCCTAGAGCTCTCTTTCACATTTAGATATTAATGACTGATAATAGTTTGTGTTGACATGTTCTTGATACTACATAGGAAAGCCATAATTAAACTAAAGGGATAAAACCCTGACCCAAATTTCAGGCCCTTGGAAGTGAGAAAGAATTAAACTGTCAGATTTCCCTTAGTGACCCTAACAACTACCCACTCTGTCCATGATCATGACTGACCCTGTATGTATAGCATTTCTGCTTGAATGATTATGAAAAAGGAATATATTCCCAATCTCTTAATAGCTTAAAGAGGAATTATCTGCAAGGAACCAGTAGCTCCCGCTAAATTTATAGTCCTTGAGTAAGATAGAACTTTATTATAACACATCATTATTATGTGGATTTGGACGTATTGTGTGTCAAATAATGTCTGTGGAACATTTTTACGTATATTAAAAAACTGATATAACATGACTTGCTTTTAAGTCTGTTTATATAAAAGATCAGTACTATAGAAATTTTTGAACCTGGGGTAAGTGAGTCAGGATTCACTTGAGATGTGACCTGGGTAGAAGTCCCACCATGGGACACTACAAGGTCCTTAGGCTGCTGAAGAACTAGCCACTTCTGGAAGGCAGTGTAGCTGAGAGAAGGGCTGAAACCAGGGGTGTGGCCACTAGGGGGAAGAAGCGTACCTTGGGATACCTTGAGGTTCCTGGGCTGCCAAACAGGAGGAAATCAGCTATGGTGTAAGGTTGCCCTGCTGCCCATAGAGTCTGAACGCGTAGGAGGGAAGTTGTTAGTACTCTCTAAATTTCCTGCCTTGGGACAATGATCTGAGGATCCCATCCAATCTAGTTACAACTGTAAAGGGGTATTGAATTGCCATAGATTTTGTGCATTTCCAAACTCAGACTGTTCTGATCTTTGATGTTCATTACAAGAAATAAAATACTTTTTGTTTCTTTATCCCACATGGAAAGAGCCTTCCTCACTGGGGCAGGTGCTTGAAATTTTTAGTTGTTCATATCTAAATTTTCCTTGGAACCAATGAGATACATTTGGGTGATACGCTGTGGAGGGTAGGGGTAAGAATCTGTGGCCATCAGCTGGAGTGAAGCTAACTGACTCCTATTGGGATCAGACTCTTGACCTTGACCTCATGAGATCATTGGCACAGTGGTTAAATGCTTTAGATACTATTAATTCCACTAAGTAATTGTGGAAGAGTTAATATTTAAGGGATAAAGAATCTGTACTAGAGAAACTACCTAGCTATCTATTTCAAAGATGTAACCATGCCATTTGAGAATTGTCAGCCTAACCAGTGCACTGTGTCCAGCACTTGCTTTGAGGTCATAATGTTGCAGTCTTGGAATGTGTTGAAACATCTTCTCTGCCTTTACACTGAAGAACCTTTGATACAGTCATGTGACCTACTTATACTACTCTTGGGCCTTACTATCTGTACTACTGCTGAGTACTCAAGACCTCCAGGTCTTGCAACACTTGCCTGCTGATGAAATTTCTTTCATACATCATCTCCCCTAATTCAAGTGTGAGCTCCTAAAGAGCAAGGATTATCTTTTTACTTTTTTTTAAATTTCCCCAATACTTAGCACAGTACTTGGTGCATAGTAAGCCCTCAGTAAATGCTTTTTTTTCCATTCATTCCCTTATTCAAACACAGGTGCAACAATGTACAGTAGATATTGAACATTTGAGCTAAAAATCAGATTCTAAAAATGGACTCTCTTTTGACTCTGTGGCTAATTTATTGTGACTTTACACAAGTCACTTAATTTTTTCTATCCATTAACTGGGTATGCTGACTGACCTAAGTCATAGGATTCCAGGATAAAATTAGCTGAGATGTGAAAATATTTGGAAAAAACTTTGTTAAGGGTACTATGAACATTCAATTTGCTTTAATTAAACATTTGTTGCCTACCTTACACAAGCTATTATTTAGGATGGAGATTCCTGGGTCTGAAATTCATGCCAAGCCAGTTATTCTCTAACATTTTAGTCTTAGGACCTTTTTATTCTCTTAAAAAAAGGGAACTGTCTCACCCAACAAAGAACTTTTATTCATGTGGATTATATCTATCAATATTTACCATATTAGAAATTAAAACACATTACTATTATTACAGAAAGAGTTTTGATCTTCTGGACCCCCTGAAAGGAACTCCCAGACATCCTCAGATCACCCTTTGAGAACTGTTGCTCTAGCTGAAGAAATCTAGGATAGAAATAAAAATTTTGGGGGCTTAAGAGAAAGCTCAGACAAAAAAGGAACTGAAAGGTAGAGAAGAGCTTTTATATCTTAATGCACTAAATAGCAGAGAAGCAACAGGTAAAGCCAAAATAATAGAACATTCTTCCCAGAAAAAAAGAGAAAAATGATATTCAGAGTTGCCAGGACCACTTACAGACAAGTGAAACAGAAGTGGTGGACAGAAAATGTCCTTTCCCCAAGGCTTTGAATGCCAAATAATTGCCAATCATCTGATATTAAACCAACAGACCCAAGACAAAAGTGAATTCTAGGTTATAAGATAACAAGGTCCATCTTCCCTTTCTTTCACTCATCGATTGCATTTTCAGTCTGTTTTGTGCCACTTAATACTCTGTGAGAAGGAAGCATGATTTAGTAACAGAATCAACTGACCTTAAGAATCAGAAGATCTGAGTTCAAATCCTGGTTCCTGTACTTCCTACATGTATGATATTGGACAAATCCTATGCTTCTGGGCCTCAGTTTCCTGATTTGTAAAATGATAATATTAATTATGCTACTTTGCCTCTTTTTATGAGGAAAGTGATTTGTAAAGTGTAACACATAGTACGAAAATACCATATGATATATGGAGATTTTTCTCTGTTTTATCTTTTCAACTACATTATAAGTACCTGGAAGGTAGGGATCATGTTTTATTTTTACAGTCAATCCTTAATATTCCCTTTTTTTCACTTTCAGGACTTCAAGCATTTGTGTGATCTTATTAGCAACCTCATTTTCACTTTTGAGTTGGCAACTGGGGACAGTCATGGCTATGTGCAGTAGAGGAAAGAAAGAGAGAGGTGTTATGTATGCAAGTTTGTGGCTGGTATACTACTAGTGTTCTTGTTATAGTACAGTATAGTATATATGGTATAGACCACTTCAGTGGTCTTGTCCACCCTACTGTTATAGAATAAAAAGGTATCTGTGCATTTGGAATGTCTGAAAAGATTTTGTCAGTCTAGGCTTCTTCCAACAATAGTGACTACAGTCCTAGTAACCTCTCTCTTGGCTTTCAGAAGGTAGCCAAGGCAGAGAGGTTTACAGCAATATATAGTATTGTCTGAAATAATATTTTAAAAATTGAGATGTTAGCACAAAAGGTCACAGAATTATGGGGAATTACTAGCAAGAAAAATGTTTTCCATGTTACCAATTTTATTTTGTCTATTGCATTTCATGAATTATTTCATGGTTGCTGTGTTAAGAAAAGTGCATATTATCAGAATTAATTTTTTTTGTAAAGAATTGTATGCAAGAAAAGTACATTTTCAGCAATATATAGTGAAAGGTTACACTTTTTGATGGTGGCAGGAACCCAATCATATGTTTTCCATAGGTTCGATGTATCAGCATTGATGTTTTTGACATTTGCTGTTTTTTAGAGACCTTATCCCTTCAAAAGTTGAAGATTGACTGTATTTTTAATCTCTCAGTTTCAATTGTAGAAGGCATTAGAACCTAGACTGAAAACAAAACCAGGTGAACTTTCTTCAAGTTTGTCTTTTAAAGAGAAAGGAGCTGAACTCTTAGGCCCCTTCCCTTCCAGTTCTAAATCACATGATCTCATGATCCTTTGGTTGGAAGCGTAGCTGCTGAAGGACAAGGGGAGGCGAGCAAAGATGTACAAAAGGGGGAGCTAGTGGTGGTGATCTCGAGGATCTGGGAAGCTGCTGCTTGGCTCTCATTTGTACATCTAAGTAGATTAAGGAAACATTTCTACATTTAAACACAAACCACATGTTAGCATATTAATTCTGCTCAGCAAAGTCCCACATGTTTGAAAAAGGGAAGCTATTTATTTTCTAAAATTGGAACCCAGTGAAGAAAGGGCTTGATAACTTCCCCCCTCCCTAACTTGTAAGATACTACGACAGGTATGGTGAAATTCTTCAGAATTCCATCCCATCAAGTGCTTGAGGCTTGATGACAAGAAGAGCAACTTTTCAGAAAACTAACATGTTTCCTTCCCCTCTGTGGCAGGATCATAGTTACTTGGAAAACTTTCGCAAAGCCTTAAGTGCTGTTTCATTGTCTTAGAAAATGCATTTGCCATAAGGTGTAGCTGGGAATCTAGAATTCACAGCAGGCAGTCACCAAAATAAAATAGGAAAGCAGATCAGGGATGTTGGAAGAGGGTTCTTGTTCAGACTTTTCAGTCCATGGATAAAGGGAAGGCAGATTTTAACTCAACACAAGGAAAAAGAGCTACCAGATAAGGTCCTTTCCAACTTAGTCTTACAATTTTGTCCTTCTATGACAATGACTATGCCGTTCTGTTCAGTAGTTTTTCAGTTGTGTCTGGCTCTTCATGACCCCATTTTGGGTTTTCTTGGCAAAGATAGAGGAGTGGTTTGCTATTTCCTTCTTAGGTTCAGTTTACAGATGAGGAAACTGAGGCAAATAGGTTTAAATGACTTGCCCAGGACTATTAAGTGTTTGAGGCCAGATTTGAACTCAGGAAGATGAGTCTTCCTGACTTCAGGTCCTGTACTATGCCCACTGTGCCACCTAGCTGCCCTGATAATAACTATATTTTTATTCAAAGGGCTGTAGAAAAATATGATTGCAAAATGCCCAAACATACTCTTTTTGTTGTTGAAGGGGAAAGGCCAAGGTTGATATCTAAAGAGTATATTCTTCTTAATTAGAACATTTTAATTATATGATCATCAGAGAAAGAGGTATCTGAGGTGATCAGCTTTGTTTTATGGGGGGGGTCTTCCAATTCTAGTGGGAGGCCAAATTAATTCAGGTATATTTTATGCTTTGGGAAACTTAGCATAAGTCTAACATTTGCTAGATTGATTTGCTATTTCTATCCCCTTCATCTTTATTTACTTCTTTCATTGAAAACAGTAAAAAAACCAGAATGATCTCATTCTATTTTGTAACAGCAGAGTGCATATATTTATACAAATAGAACCCTGTTATAATGCTGCGTCTGTAGAAAAGAAAATTGTCTGTGTGATAGGCCAACAGTTTTTTATTACCTGTTTATTCTTCAGAATTCCATTTTGACAGACATAATTTGATCCAATTTATTTACATTAGTACCTATCATGATATTCTGATACTTTGAAAGATCCAAAGTTTCATAGGTGAAGAGTGGTCCTTCTACTGATGCAGATTGCCATCCCTTTCCTTTTCATGAGTTGTCAGCTGAAAAATGTGTCAAGTTGTGGTCAGCATGGTAGCAATTGGGCTCTCTTGTGCTTAGCGAGGTGAATCCTTATATGGCACACATCATCAGGTCTGTCCTTGAAGTGTTTTCTGCTGGAAAGACTTACCAAAGTTTGTGTTTTTCTGTTCTAGTATTTAAGAGCTCTAGGGTTGCCCTCATGCAACCATGAGGTGGAATTGGAATAGTACTTTGGTGGAGGATCATAATAAGTCATACAATAATAGGATTCTATTGTTTTAATTATCTATATATTTGTGAAAATTTAGGTCTTTCCAGTTTTCATTCTTGGACCCCCTCTCCCCTCCCATACCTCTTCTCTCCCACCTACTAAACAGTTTCTATGATGGCAGAAAAAAGACAGGGAATTCCAGTCAAAAGGGGAAAGGAATAAAGATCCTGACCCTATTGGTTCTCATTAAATCTTTTTTTCTTGTTGCAAATCACTGTCTGCACCTTGGGTATTTACACTCTATACTCTGCACTAGCTTTTAATTTACTTTCAAGTGCAGTTCAAGGTGTGGATATTGATCTATAAACCCCTGATGGTTGGTCCCTGGGTAGTGAGCTACATCTCTTTGTGTAGCATTGTGACAGCTGAGGTCAATCAGAACACTGGGCTAACAATCCCAAGATTTAAATGCCATGAAAAGGTGTCCTTGGTAAAGAGACCTCAGCTTAGGAATCTACTTCCCTGATTGGTCTGCCTAAAATAGGATTAAAAGGCCTGCTTTCCGAGTCACGTCTCCTTCCTGACTCCTAGAACATCTCAGTTTTGTGGAATAAGGTTTGCTTTGGGTTGTCAAAGGCATTGGTTTCTGCCCGTATATTCATAATTTTGTACTGATGTATTTTGTTGAGGTCCATTTTGTGTAAGTAGAGTTGGCAACTGTGTACATGATATGATTTCAGGGGTTCTTGTACAGATCAGGAAACTGAGTTCCAAAGAGATCAACTGATTTGGCAAAGATTGTAACACATGATAAATGACAAGGCCAGCCATTGAACTTGGCTCCAAGTTCAGGGCTCCAAGTTCAGGGCTCATTCCAATGTACTGTGTCCTAAGTTATCATCATGCACCTGTTCATTGAAAGCCTAAAATTTCATGTGGGAATTTCATTCCTTCAGCTTAAAAAGACTGAGCCTGATAAAATGCAGAGCTTCTTGGGAAAGGTAGTACTTTCAACTGTCATCATTTGTTAACATTTTGGTATGAATATGTTGTAAATCCTTTCTTGAGTGAAGATTTTGAGAGGGAGAGGAGAGAAAACAAACTGGTCCTGGGTACATAAAAGAGGAGGCAGGGAAGGGTCTTGTTTGAGGGGAGAAAATAATCTGTGAACACTGCCACCTTCACCATCTTACCTAGGACCAACACAGAACTTTACTCATCTAAGATATATAAGATGTATAGAGAAATAGCAAAAATCTAAAATTGGGTGAATGACAAAAAAAAAGAGGAGTTAAAAGCATTAAGCTGGGGAATTTTCTAAAAGAGTTAAACATATGTAGATTAATGACTGCTCCCCCGCAAATGCTAATAAGGAGGAAAAGAATGCATTGCATGAAATTTAGTGTGAGTGGAACTTGGTGGGGAATCATTCATTTATTGCCTTTGTTTTCCTGTTTACTAGGGATTCTTCAAAGGCTAGCTTTCCCCTATCACAGGAGAAAGAGAAAAGCTGTATTCAAAATTTAACCAATAGCTCTCTAGGTAACCCTGCAGCAAAGACATAGGGAAATGCTCTCTCTCGGTTTCCTGTGGTGGAGGGGGACAATTGTCTTAGAAGGAAGCTGCATGAGTAGTGGACAAAGCTGGGCTTGCTAATCGGGACCTTCCCGCCCACCCCCCCAAACCCAGGGTGACTTTCTCACTTTCTCAGGGGTTGTTTCCCCTCCTGTGACCCAGGAATAATAACTGTAGTAACGGTCACCTGCCCCCTCGGACTCCCTTGGAAGGACTTTGGTTGCTGACAGGATTGCCCTTTGTGTTTTTAACGTGCCACCCAGGAGGAGCTTTTCTCAATGAAACCCTTTCCCTCCCTGTCTGCCTGTCCCATGGAGCAACCTTTAATGGCTCTTCACAAAATCAATTCTGTTCACAAACTTGCCCAAGGAATCATAGGGAACTTGGAGATTTAAGTTCTCAAGCTGAAGTTACACAATAGGCAATTGCCAAATGTGAACGTTATAGGAATGAGATTTAACATGCTGAACGCAGTCTTATGCTGGATAATAAAGGAACTGAGGAATGTGCAGCTGTTTGTATTGGATGTGAGCAGTACCAGTCCTTGGAGAGTGGAAAATGGCAGGAACTGCCTCTAACTATTGTAATCTACAAGATTATCCCATTAATCATATTTGTCTCTGGGAATACCTTAGTTCTAACTCTAAGTGTTGTTTTTCCCTTGACACTTCACATGCAAGAAAGCCTCTAATTGAAAACATTGTGGGGACAAAATTCTAAATGCTCATAAGTACACATTGAGTTTTAGCTGCCAGTACAGGTGAAATTAGTACTGGTCTGACAAGACTATTTAGAGTTTTGTTTTACTTTAACCCTCTCTCCGCTGCCCCTACAAGTAAGAAGTTTTCATTCATTCAGAACACTTCAGAGAATCATTGGATTTAGAATGGGAAGGGTCCTTAAGGGTCATCTATTCTAGTTCCGTGATTACATAGATAAGGAAACTGGGACCCAGAGAGTTGAAGCAGTTACACATCTAATAAAAGCCAGGTTTCAAACTCAGATCCAATAGCTGTTTTATTTCCAGTGCATAATGCTGCCTCCTTCAAAAGACTTTGCCCAAGCTTTCCACCACCCAACACATGTGCAGGTTTTGAATCAGAGGAAATGGCGAAGTGTTCCAGGCTTTTGGTCAGTGAGAAATGATGCACCTTTCTCTTTTCCTGAGTTGCTTCCCCCACTCTCTCCTATTCTCTTTTAGATTTAGAAGGGATGATGGGAGTCGTAGGTTAGTCTAATGCTGGGGAGGACTTTTCCCTTAAGGGGAAAAAACACCCACAGATTCCTTTAGTAATGGGGATAATAGATTAATGGCATAATATCAATAAACACCAGACCAGTTATAGCAGTATCTTGTAACACAAGCAGCTTCCTTTTCAACAGCTGTTGTGACTTTTCCTGCTGTTTCTGGAGGTGCCCCTACTGAGGAGCTGTGCAAATTTTAGGGAATGTGTGTTTTTTTCTTAATCTGTAACTCTAGCTGCATAAGAATATGGTTTCATGCAATACTAGAAATATACCAAAAATAGAAAAATGTATACACGTACCCACATATATGCATCTCTCTATATTATTTGTATAATAGATGTTCTGTGTAGGGTAACATAGGATCTGTTTCTCTATATATGGTTGCTAAAGACCAAATGCTGGCAGCAGGGAAGAACAATCAATGAATTCATAAGTAATCTTCTATTTATTCTTCAAACAAAAGAGATAGTTGTTTATACAATAGATTCTGCCTTGATTATAGGCAAAAAGTGACCATTAACACATGGAAACATGCCAACATTTGACAAGGAAGTTTGCACTTCTTTAATTTTGTATTTCACACTAAGGAGTTAAAGTTTAGTAAGCACTTTCACATAGAAACACTACTGATCAAAAACTTAAACTTTATTTGAACATTTAGCTTTTTGGAATTGAAATGTAAAAGTATAAAATTAAAAGACTATGTTATTAATTTGTTCATAGGTCTTTTTAAAAAAATTAGATCAGTGATTTCAATAGTGTTGGGAGCTCTCTACCAAAGCAGGCTGAGACTTTCTTTGCAATCCTACAGTGCTAATGATAGTCTCCATTTACATAGTGCTTATGCTTACTCTGTGCCAGGCACTGTGATAAATGCTTTAAATTATTTTCTCATTTGATCTTACAACAAGCATGGGAAGTAGGTGCTATTGTTATCATAATTTTTAATAGGTGAGGAAACTGAGGTAAACAGGGTTAAGTGACTTGCCCAGAGTCACATAGCCAGTAAGAGCCTGAGGTTTGTACTCAGGCCTTCCTGATTCTAGGACCAGCACTTTCCACTGCACCGCAGTGACCAGAGGCACTGAGAATTTAAGGGACTTTTCCAAGGTCACATAGAAAATGTATGTCAGAGTTATGATGTGAACCTCATTCAAGGACCCCATTCTAGGACCAACCTACCTACTAAGCCTCACTACCTCTCTAGCTCATATGTCATGCTGTTTGTTCCTGCTGTTGACATCTGGTATCCTGTCCTTCCTTAAAATATTAATTTCATAATTAACTGATAGCAATATTTCACATTTCAGTAGATTTCTCTGTTTCTCTGTGTTTTGCTGTGTTTTTGGTTTGATTTTTCTTTTCTGTGATGGTGTTGTCCATAATTAATATCATAGGGATATCATCCATACCATTACATATTAGTAACATACAATTCTACATATTAATATATACGTACTAATACATAAACATGTACATATACATACAAATACATCTAATATACATACATTTCAATCTCTAGATGTAAATACACAGTTATTTTAGCTCTTTTAACATTTTAATGATTTATTATTATATATGTGAGCTATGTAGCCTCTGAGTCTTTCAATACTTAGCCGTGTGACCTTGGACAAGTCACTTAATGCCAATTGCCTGATCCTGGGTCATCTCCAGTCATCCTGATGAATATTTGGTCACTGGATTCAGATGGTTCTGGAGAAGTGAGGTTGGTGACCTGCATAGCCCGCCCTCACTCAAACAAAGTCAAGTGCAAGTCATGTCAACATTTCTCTGATAGCATGGTCTTCTTTGGCAACGAAGGACAGACACACACATTTAACATTGTAACAGCCTCCTAAATGATCTCCCCACTTCCAGTCCCTACCTTCTCCAATCCATCTTCCACACAAGTGCCAAAAAAACCAAATATTCCTAAGGCAATGTTCTGATTATGTCACTCCTTGGCTAACACCCTGGCCTGCTCTCCTTCTCTTTCCCTAAATTAAACAGATTTTTGTAGTTCCCTAGTGTCTCTAGGAAAAAATGCAAATACTTGAGTCTGATATTGAAGGTCCTCCACAGTTTGGCTCCAATCTACCTTTCCATCCTGATTTCCCATTACACTCTTCAGTGTGTCCAAATATGACTTCAGACATTTACTAGCTGTGTGATCCTGGGCAAGTCACTTAACCCTGTGTGCCTCCATTTCCTCATCTGTAAAATGAGCTGGAGAAGGAAATGGCAAACCACTCCAGTATCTTTTTCTAGAAATTTCCAAATAGGATCACGAAGAGTTGGACATGACTGAAATGAGTGAACTCATGATGATCATCCACTAAGGTTTGAGGATTTGTCATCTGCCCCCATGGAGGGAGTCCTCACACCAATTATAACCATTAAAAGGAATCAAAGTTTAAATTATCTGGAAACTAAAACCATAGAAGTGACTTGCCCAAGGTTATATCAATATTTAGTGTCAGAGCTAGAACGAGAACCTGGATATTTGTAGTTGTGAAATGCAATGTATGAAAAGAAGCTAAAACCATAAAGTGTTGCTCTAGCTACATCCTCATGAACTGTAAATTGAGGCACATGATTACTAGTGAGAAGAGACTTTCTAAGGAAGAGCTCATGCTTTCTTAGATTTATATTGCTTTCCTAGGGCTTCTCTTAATTGTCAGACATACTGGGCTTTTTTCAGTCTTCATTCTTCTTGATTTCTCTGCAGCATTTGATGCTAAGGTGCCAGAGAATTTGAGTCTGGTTTGGTCCCCAGGGCCTAACTGAATACATAGTTGGTATCAGTTTCTTCCTTCATCCCAAGGTAATGGGGGATGATATATGTTAAAATTTTCTTTTATCTTTATTTAATGAAAAGTTCATCTGCTTAATGATGGACTGTGTTTTTCATATGTATATTCTGGGACTAGATATTAGAGGGTAGAAGGCATTTAGTTCTTTAACTAGCTGTCTAGGAACTACTGTATTGGGGATAGTGGTGGTGTGTGTGTATGGGAATCAATATTTGAGTCGCGTAGCCCAAGTTAGGATTTTGTTGTTCATATTGTTTTCAGCTGTGTCAGACTCTTTGTGAGCCTATTTGGGATTTTCTTTGCAAAGATAATGGAGTGGTTAGCCATTTCCTTTTTCAGCACATTTTGCAGATGAGGAAACTGAGTTAAGTGATTTGTTTAGGGTCACTCAGGTAGTAAGTATTTGAGGTCAGATTTGACCTCAAACATGAAAGTCTTCCTGGTCTTTGTCCTGGTCCTCTAGCCACTGTGCCAACTTGCTGCCCCAAGTCATGATACTTCTGCATTAGCTCCAAATTGCTCAGGAGATCCTTGGATTGCTAACAATACATTAAAGGCACTTGTAGAGTTCTTTCAGTTTAGAGAATTTTGACATCTTAATTCATGTTACTCTTACAACAGCCCTAGAGATGTTGCAGAGATATTGTCATCCACATTTGACATATGGAGAAACTAGAGAATACCGAAGAAACTAGTCTAAATTTACCTAAGGTCTCTTTGGACTAGGATTAGAATCCAGGTCTTCTGCTTCTCAATTATGTGATTTTACCATCCATCATACTCTCTGGTCTCTCTGTGATTTAGGCAACCAATAAAGCCATGTTTATTTTGCACTTACTTTCTACAAAGTCTTCTCATTAGATTGGTTAAAAGATACATTAAGAAGGTGACCTATTTTAGGAGGATAGGATTTTGGAGTCTGAAGACCAGCATTTGATTTTTCTGGTTACTCTATCATGTGACTATGTGATCACACTCAGGTCACATGATGTCCTTGGGCTTCACAGTTTCTTCATTTGTAAAATAGAGATAATGATATTGGTATTATTTATTCCAGAGAGTTGTGAAGAGTAAATGAAATTGTTCACAAACTTGAAAGTGCCATACAAATGTTAATTATTATTGTAAGTAGGGAGGGCATAAATATTACTTTAAATTCATTAACTTTAAATTCATGACTAGATTTTTAGAATTCTCTGCATCAAGAATTTATGATTTCATCAGGATGAATCTTCCTTCTGCAGGGATGGATTACAGCTCTATTAGATCTTAGTAATAATTGGGCTTTGGAAGTTTCTGTGCCCAAAATGGTCATCATTCTGTGGTCAACCTGGTGATGAAGCTATCAGACTTGGCTAGGATGGTCTTTAGATCATGGGTACATGGACTAGGTGTTTATTTGAATAATAAAAAGGAAATGGTGTAGGATTTTCTATCCAAACTAAGGTGTCCTCCACCCAAGTCCTGTTGTGATGCCTCCTCATGGTGAGGCAATGACTATGAGCTCTTCGAGGCTATGACAATGGAGGGCAAACTCTGGATGATCCTACCAAGATGGAAAGGCCATTTGAGGAAAGACTCAGTGAGATGTCTATTGTTCAAGAACCAGCCAAACTGAGTTCAGAAGGACTCAGTTACAGAAGGTTGGTCTCAAAGTGTTGATTTTCTTTTTCCATTCAGCAAATCCAAACTACCTATCATTGAGTGGAAAGGGTTTTGATTTGAACCCCTAGAGGGAATAATTCACAGGGTGAGGGAAAGTGTGGTTGTTTGTTTAGATCTGGTCACTGAGTTAGTCAGTTATGTTAGTGTGAGGGGAGGGACTTAAAATAATGCAAGCATCTAGAGTCAGCAGACGCTTGGATTCAAATTCTGGACTAGATACGTTTCGTTAACAGGGAGCACATCAGGAATTCAAACTTGAGTCTTTTTTGTCTGCTAAACGGGGCTACAATGATATTTGTATTGCCTCAAAGGGCTGTTGGAAGAAATATGTAGTACCTGAAATAAATTCTATAGGCAGAGGATAATAGATCTGGGAGGAACTCAGAAGCAATCCAGTCCAACCCTTTCATTTTACAATTGAGGAGAGAGAAGCCCAGGGAGGGTAAGAAAAACTCCCCTAATTAAAATGTAAATAAATAGTAATATGTATGTAATAAATAATAATAAAGTGAAAAAATGATTAAATATAAAATGTTTGTGAATAGAAATTCTTTTATTCTTTGTACCTTCTGCAGTACCTAGTATGAAGTAGTCACCTAATACATGCTTACTAATTGAATGACACTTACCCAAAGAATAAGTATGAGATAGGATTTGACTGACTCCAGAGGCAGCGCTCTTTCTATGCTGCCTTATCGTCCCTTTGAAAGTCCTCCCATGGGATTATCCAATTCCTGTACAACATTGTGAATGGGTTTGAACCAGTCCTTTGTTTTCTGATGGCTTTCTTGTAGTGCTTGGCCAGTTGTCCTCTTTCGCCAGCTGCCATCTTTGATGATACTATCTGTTTAATGTTACACAGATAGTTGGTGAAAGATTTGAGGTATGGAATTCCACCATTTTATAATCTCAGTTCATTCCTTGTTTCTCTAGTGGCTATGATTTTTTTAATGGGATAAATATCATCTTTTTTTTTCCTCCTAGTGATAAATGGCACCTATAAACCTACTGTTTTTTCTGAAAAAGATTTATTCTAGCTGATTAGTGCCTCATCAATTTAAACTTTCTTTTTCTAGTCATCCACTATGTTATATGGTATATACATGATTAGAAGCACCTGTAGATTTCAGTATTTGTTTTTTAATATATTGATTTATTTTTACTCTACATAGCTTGAGAAGTCAATGATTCTAGGTGCTGCTAGAAAGATTGATAACTACCCTACCAAGAAAAATATAATGTTATTATAATGTAAATGGCATAAGAGTGAAGTATGACATGGCAGATACCTCTCTTTCCAAGATCTTAATTCTCTTTTCTTATCTTTCTTCTCTAACTCTTGTTTCTTTCCTAATTTTTTCTCTAGTCCTCTCATTTGATTTTAAAAGCTTTTATTGAAAGTTCTTTTTTTTTTTTTTTTACAGACTCTTGCTTTAACTCTTCTAGGAATTCTTGTGGGCATGTCAAAGCAATACTTTTCTTTGAGGCTTTGTGTGTACATTTTTTTTGTCATTCTCTTTGTGTATTTTGGGCTTCCCTGTTAGCATAATATCTCCTTATGATGGGGCTATTTTTTTGTTTGCTCATTCTTTAAGCCTGATTCAACTTTAAGTTAGTGCTAGGCTCTGTACACTTCTGGGGTGGAGGCGGGGGATGTCTGGCATGAGTTTCTGTCTTCTTATATTCTTCTGCTGCGTTCACAGATCCATTTGGGAGCATGCAAACTTTGAGTACTTCCAAAGTGGTGTGATGTGGAGGGAGGTCTGTCTGTTCATTGCTTTCCTGGTCTGAGTTCTGAAAGTACTTATAATTGGAAAGACCAGGTAAGGACTAACATTTGGTTCTATAAGCTTATCCCTTGTTGAAAATTTCAGTAGAGTACTGCTGTTCTCAGCCATTATTAGCCCATTGGCAAATTCTGCAGGTTCAAAGAGATTGAACTGCTGGCTCCTCTTTGGGAGCTGGGGTCAAAACTCAAGACTGCTCTGGATCTGTGACCTGAAACTGGTTATGGGAGATAGAACCACCAGATGGTCACCATTCCTGCACTGTTGCTTGGTCAAGGATTCCCTGGGATCTCTTTCTGCCCTGAAACTTCCTGCCTTGGTGTTCCTTCCTTAGCCCTCTTTTAGTCCCTATGTACTGGAGTACTCTGTGTGGTCCACTCCTTGCCAGGCTCTGTCCCCAGTATCTGCTGAACACATCTCTCTGAGCCACTCTGGGCTGGAAAAATGACTCACTGTGACTTTTTTCTTGCCTTTCAGGTTCAGAATTCATTCTGTCTGGTGCGTTTTCTAGATCTTTGTTCAGGAGCTGTAGTGGTTGAGCTAGATGTTAATATTTCCTTCTCAATCAGCTGCTGTGACTCTGCCTGTGGCATAGTGGATATAGAGTTGTCATTGGAATTAGGAAGGACTAGGTTTGAATTCTACCTCTGACATACACTGGATTTGGGACCCTGGGCAAATCATTCAATCTCTTAGCACCCCAGGCAACTCTCTAAAACTATCATCTGTGGTGAAGCTACTGCTTGAATAGAGGGAGTTTTTATAACAATGAGACCATAGATTTTGTTCTTTCTACCAAATAACCTGTGTAGCATAGCGGGGGAAAAAAATGAACTAGGACTGAAGAGACTTGAACTCTGTTCCTAGCTCTTCCACCAACTTGTTCTGTGATTTGGGGCAAATATTTCACCTTGCTGGCACCTTTTTTCTTCTCTGTTTCAGACACACCCACAAATATAGGCGTATACAAGTACACATATATACATATGTACACATATACACATATGTACACATACATATACACACATAATACAATACATATATAAAATTGATATATGCATATGTGTATGTATATATGTGTATGTATGATTTTTTTGTGGGGGCCAGGCCTGATTTTTTAGGCTAGGGTAGTGGTCTTCAAAATGGCATCTATGAGCCTCCAAGGGACAATGGTATGAGTCCAAAGAGTGATGAATCAGTCTGTGGGTGAGAAGGTAGCTGGCATTCCACCTTTTCACGACAATAGAATTACACTATTCCCTTTGCCCATTCGTTGTCCCTCAACATTCTCACTCTCAGCCCCTTCCCACCACTGGGTTGTCCTTAGACTTTGGTTCCTTAGAGGCATTTATAACCTCATACAAGCTAGGCACCCATAGCAGATCTACAGATAATATTTTCCTCCCTCTTCCCCCACACCCAATATCCCCACCCTCTCTAGTAGATGTCCCCCCACAAAATCCTTCTTCTAGTTTTCATTTTGTCTTTCTAGTGTATCTTTATTCTTCAAGTCACCCAAGCTTGCAACTTCAACTGTGGCCTTGACTGCTCAGTCTCACTCACACCACATATCTTGTCATTTCTTCATGGCATCTTTTCCATTTAATCCCCCTCTTTCCACACATAATCATCACCTCTGTTTAGGTTCTTGTCACCTCTTGTTTGGATTATTGCATTAGCTTCCCAGTTTGTCTCCTAGCCTCAAGTCTTTCTGTCTTCAAGTCTATCCACCCTAGAGCTGGCAACGAGATATTCCTAAAGCTCTGGTCTGATCATGTCACTCCACTCAGTTAACTCTGGTGGTTCGCTACTGATGGTAGGATCAAATATTTTTTCATGTTTATCTCATTATTTTAAATTTTCTATTTTTTTGTGTAAACTTTATGCATGATTATTAGTATAGGTATATAGTTAATAAATAAGTAAATGTACACATATTGGGGGTTTGTGCTTAATTTTTTTACTGTAGTGGTGTGAGATAAAAAAAGATTGGAGACCCCTGTTCTTCAACCGATCTCCCAATGAAGAAATTTCCTCAGAATTAATGTAAATCGGCCCCTGCTCTGCAACATATAGTCATAGGCAATTGCCAACGGGCATTGGTCAATAAAGGGACTTATCTAGGGTAACATAGCCTATATATATTAGAGGTGTGAGCAGAGTGGGCAGAGATTTGACCATCTTGATGCACTCCATTTTCTACCCATTTTCAAACTAGAAAGTTTTTCATCCTAAGTCTTCATTTAGTCATTCACATAAATTGTTAAATGCCTACTTTGTGCAAGAATTAGTACAGAGAGCCAGGGATAAAAAGACAAAAATTAAGTAGATTCTTACCCTCCAAGAGTTTATATTCTATTGCGGGAGAGATAAAAATAATTCAATAAAATAAAATTTAATAATTTAAAATATAATTTAACAAAATATAATAATATAATTTAATAAAGGATAATTTGTGGAGGGAGAGATCATTAACAATGGGGAGGATCAGGGAAGACTTCATAGAAGAAACAATATCTGAGCTTAGCCTTCAAGGAAGAAAAGAATTCTGAGTGGTAGAGATAAGGAGGGTGTATATTTCAGATATAAGATTTGGTTCTCCCAGAATTCATAGAGATAGGAGATAGAATGGCAAATTAGTAAACTAGCTTAACTGGAATACAGAGTGCATGAAGACATATAATGTGAAATCAGGCTGGAATGGTAGATTTAGATGGCAATGAAAAGTGGGCAGTTTATAGTTTATCTTAGAGGCAACAGGGAGCCATTGAAAACTTTGACACATTTGCACAAAGGAGTGACATGGTCAGACCAAAATAACCTTCTGGAGGAGGGTTATTTTGGTGGTTGTATGGGTTATACATTGGAGAGGGAGAGACAATGGAAGCAAGGAGGTCAATTAGGAAGCACTTTAGGAGTCTAGGGAAGAATAAGGCCCTAAGAGAGAATAGATTTGGCTAGAAGAGGAAAACCAGGGGAACACACTGAGGTTTCTCAGTTCCTCTCATTTACTTTAGTTAACTTGTGTTTCTGACCTTGGTTATCATAGGAAGAGACCCAGTTACTCCTTTGACTTTCTTGGGGTTCAAGCTTTGAAAAATGACCAGAGAATAGTAACTGCACTATCTAACTTTTCATGAGATCACCAGTTAAAAAAAAACTGTCTTAGAAATGTAGTCTCTAATTTATAATGTCTATTCTAGACTGTGAGTCTTTTCCAGCAATTGACATTTCTAGGAATCATTTCACAGGATAAATGATCAAAGTATGATTAAATCAAAGTAGCAAGTATTCATTGTGAATCTACTGTCCTGGCCCATGTCTAGATCTTATGTCTTTCCCTTTCCCCTACCCCAAATCTGGCTTTTATACAACCGGTGTGATCTTGAATTAGTTTCATTTTTCAGCATGTGTCTCTCTATGTATTTGAAAAAAAATATATACATCTATAGCTATATCTATCTCTATCTATCTATCTATCTATCTATCTATAGTTTTTAAGTCTTTCCCCATGGTTTTACTTTACAGTGTTGAAGTCATTATAAATTATTCTCCTATTTATACTTATCTCATCTGATATTAGGTCAAACAAACTGTCCTAGTATTCTGGGTCTATATATGTAATTTTTTTCTCTTTCAAAATAACTTGTTTGCTAGGGACAGCAGTGCGCACCTGCATTCCTGATGTTGGGGATGCTGCAGTAGGGCTAAAGCTGAGCAGATAGCCTCGTTACACCCAGCACCAGTAGAGGACAGGTGAACTCAAGGCTTTTGTGTTAATCAGCAGTGGAATTGGGTCCATGAATGACTACTGTACTTCCAGCCTGAATGATATAGGGAGATTTAATCTTAAAATAATCTTATTTTGAGGGTGCAGCCTACATTTGTGAGTGACATTCAGATCAGTACAACACTAAGCAGAAGTGCTGTAATTTCTTGCTTGTTTCTGTGGTATAGTATCCATACCAACAGGACCAAGAAAAGTAAATATTTCCTCCAACTCATTAACCCAAACTGTTAATAAAAGGCAGCACTGGTGAGTTTGATTTTCCTTTCTTCTCTTCCCTGTAATTCCAGCTGAAGGCCCAGAAAAGCTGGGCAGTGACCCAAGGTAGAGAGCAATTAGAAGGGGAGAAGGAGACTCCGATGGGTAGTCCAATGACTGGATGATCCTTAGCCTCTGAATGTGTATTAGCTATACCCACTCAGTAAAGAAATAAGTGACATCTCTCTCTTGGCTGCTTCAACAGGACCACTGATCCTTAGCCCAGCTCCAGTTAGCATGGAGAGTTCTGTATTCTAGTCATCACTTCTCGCTGACTCAGTAACTTCCCTACTCCTTTCAAGGGGATCAGGAAGTAATTTTGAAAGATCTTATGTGTGTAACCAATCTACCCAAGCATAGAAAACGATATATACATAAAGTTGAAAGGGTGGGTAATAGTAGAAAAGTCCTGGTATGTATATTTTTTGAGTCTCCTGGAAATAATTGAGGAAAATGTGCCAAGTCTAAAATGCTCATCTCAATAATGGTCCTAAAATCCTGCCAGCTCTGCTTTCATTAAGTCATAAACTGTATGTTTTCAGCTTGAACCATCTTCAGGGAGCCATCATGGCTACCTAGGCCACCTTTGCATTCAGTGGAAACTCAATTACTCCTGCATACATTAGATGCAGGTGAACTGAAGTGGCGTGAGCTTGCAGCCCTGACATTGCCCTCCACAGTCCTTAGGCACCACTCAGGTGTGGGCTGCAATTCATGCAATAAGGAAGGATGCCGCTTTAGGGAAACTGACCCCTGGATTTTTTAATTTATATTTCTTTTACAGATGGGTAACCAGGGTTTTAGAGGGTTTCAGCGATTTGCCCAAGGTCACAACATGAGTGAATACTTAAAGAAAGGGGTCTCAAGAGAGTTGTGACTTTCTATTCCTCATTTAACCCATTTTGCTGAAAATAATGAAATCAAATTTATGCCTTGATGACTTTTCTCAAGTTTTAGTTCAATGAATGAATGAGTGAACAATAATTTAGTTAGTGCCAGTGTGCTAAGTGTTGGGAATATGAATACAAGAGAAAGACAATTTCTGTCCTCAAAGAAAGCACATTCTAACAGGGAGAGATTTTATACATATATATATTCACATATGTATGTGTATGTGTGTGTGTGTGTATCTATGTGTATGATATTATGAGCACAAATGTATATAACATATATGTTATATGTATGTTTATGTATGGGTTATACACCTCTCTATCTCCATCTGTGTTTGTATGTGTGTTTGGGGGATAGTCAGAGGCAGTCCCAAGAATGATGAACTGGTCCATAGGACCAACTGCACACGCCCTTTCCTGAAACAATGATATGTGATGATGTGATTTTCCTCCTATTCTTTGAAGTAAAGGGAAGAAACAAAATGTACACCCTTTAGCAATACAGCTACTGTCATATGTTACTGAATGTGGGTATATTCCTATACAAATATCACTGTTATTTCTTTATGTAACAAGGCTGTCTTGATGTGTGTGGCTTGAAGGGAGGCAGGAATAGCTATGTCTAGTATGCCTTCATCCCACCAATTCTCTAAGAGAGATTTCGATTCCTGCCAGGAGGGGAAGCAAGAGGTTGGGGCCAGAACCTGATACTTTGATGTCCTTACAGGGAGTAGGTGCTAGGCTCTTGCTTCCTTAATCATTAATCTAGGGCATTTGATTTTTAGTTTCAAGCTAAACTTCTGATCACTGTTTCTTAATGGGGAAGAAAAGCCCCAAACTTTATGTCTAAGGCTTAACTCCCCTCCAAACATCAGTTCTATGATGATCATACATAGCAAGTTGCAAAAAAACCCATTTATCCAAGTCAAAAGCAAAATAGAACTCAGAGAAAGCAAACATAGGAGAATATATACCATACAATACGATTTAAGGAACTCTCCCTTTGGGAGTGTGGTAACAGAGAAAGAGAGAGAGAGAGAGAGAGAGAGAGAGAGAGAGAGAGAGAGAGAGAGAGAGAGAGAGAGAGAGAGAGAGAGAAAGACAGAGACAGAGAGAGAGAAAGATATAGAGAGACAGAGAGAGACAGATCTCACCCAAAAGGGTAGCAAGCTGTGGATAGGGACATGATAGAGACTGCTAGTTCCTTTATCACCAATTTCTTCCCATAGCCTCATTTTGTCCCACTTTGGTGACCTAAAGAGAGGGTGGCATTACCCATCTTCTCTACAAGCTATAAATCAGAAGAACTGAAGAGAGAGAATAGTGATACAACAGCTCCCCCCTATCCCTCCTAAAAGTCCAGGCACTGATCTCCACCACTGAGGAGAAAGTCCCATAGTAGAGGGCTTTGAGACTGGGTTTCCATTTATTTCATTTATTTAATACTAACTTAGTAAGAAGAAATCAAAGACAAATTTAAGATGTGGAGACTTGCAGACTAATCATCTCATGGATGAGAATAGGGAAGTCCAGATGGGAAACCTTATTTTGGTAAATAATGCTTTTTAAAAAATATCCATCACATATTTAAGGACTGAAGGCCACTAGTGTCCACAGCTGGGAAATAATTAGTGAATTCAAGAATTGTATTTTTGTTTATATTTTATTTCTCAGACTGTTTTCTTTAGAGGTTGCTGACCATTAGTAAATAAAATTGTGGTCACATATCACAAGTACATTTGATTTTCACAAGTTTTCACATTCCATCCTATGTTACAGGTTCATCAAATATTTTCATATTCTAATGATGTCCTTGATAATCATTGAAGGACTGGATTAAGCAAAGAGTTGGCCCTGAGGATATAAGTTTAAACAAAAGTCCAATTAATAAATATTTTTGTCATTCTTCCTTGGAGAAGACATCAAATGGATTAACATATAATTTCTGACATGCCAAATGCACATAGATCTAAAAGACTATTTTATGGAGAACTCACACAAGGCAGCTCTCACATGCAGTCAGAAGAAGTGATGAAGGACATTCTCAAAGTCTCTTGGAAGAACTTTGTATCAATTGTGAGACATGGGAGACACTGGCAGAGGATGTCCACCTTGGCATGCTCACATCAAAGAAGGTACTGCGCTCCACTAAGCAGAATCATAGTAGCTCAAAAGAAACATAAGATGTACAAACTTTGAGACATTTCCTTCCCAAATGCTCATATAGGCTATTTATGCCTAACCTGCGGTAGAACCTTCCCAGCTTGTATTGGTATGATCAGCCACATAAGACACACTGTATACTGACCTTGGCATAGTGATATCATTTTGGTCCTCTCCCATTATGAAGGACATAAACTCTCATATCTATGTCCTTTGTATGGGAACTCAAGTTCTGACAATGAACTCACTCAGTAGTAGCTGTTTTTTTTTCTTTTGACACTTTCACATAAAGAATTCCCTTTGGTTGGAGGCTTTCATCACCAATCCAAATGATTTATAAAACCAATGTTCACTGTTCAATTTCAGGAGATACTTTTCTTTCTAGTTGCTCAAAGAGAGAATTTCCCAAAGAGGATCCCTCAGGTGACAGAGAGAGTTCATTTCCAGTCCTTACTTCAGCCTTTCCAACTTCTAGAACCCTTGTGTTCTTGGCCATCTTTGTGCTAGGCCTGGAGTCAGAAAGAACTGAGTTTGATTCTGGCTTCAGATACTTCTAGTTGTGTGACACTGGGCAAGCCACTTAATCCTGTGTGCCTTAGTTTCTTCATCTGGAAAATGAGGTGATGAAAGAAATAGCAAACCACTCTAGTATCTTTGCCAAGAAAACTTCAAATAAGGTCATGAAGTGTTGGACATAACTGAAAAATGACCGAGCAACAGTAACAAGTCACTACTATGTGATTCACTCTTCTAATCACTACTATATATGATACTACCTTTTTTTTATGTAAACATTTTGGTTCCTGAAAGGGACAGAAAAAGAACATTTGTGTAGGGAAGGTTAGTAAAAATCAATCAAAGCATGGACTCTCGGGGACTGTTTGGAAGACCAGAGAGAGAACTGTCATTTGGATGGATGCATTGAGAGGATGTGTTTCAAAGCAGAGCAATAGGATTGAGATAGTAATGTCCATCAGGTATTATAATCCACCAGGTCATTTGCATGTGACTGTTTTATAGATTTTTTCTTCATTTTTTAAAGCACAGAGACTTTTAATTTTTCTCTCCTTCCCTCCATTCTTTGCAACCCTCCATACCCTTTGAAAAGGTAAGAAAAACAAAGCAAATTTTTTTTGCATTAGACATGTTTAAAAAAAGCAAGAAAAATGTGCTATAATTTACACCGTATCCATCAGTTCTCTGTCTGGAGGTGGATATCATATTTAATTATGAGTCCTTCAGAGTGGTGGCGGGTCATTGTGTTTATTTAAAGTTTATTATCTTTACAATATTGCGGTTACTGTGTAAATTGTTCTAGTTTTCTTCACATTACTTTGCATCAGTTCATATGTGTCTTCCAAAATTTCTCTCAAACTCTCCCCTTCGCCATTTCTCATACCATAACAGCATTAAGTCCCATTCATATGCCACAGCTCGTTTAGTCATTCCCCATCGATGGTCATTCCCCACTCCCAGTTTTCAATTCTTTGCCACCACACACACACACATACACACACACACACACACACGAAACTATCATAAATATTTTTGTACATATGGGTCCTTTTCCTCTTTCTTTGATCTATACCTTTGGATATAGTCTTAGTGATATTACTGGTTCAAAGGCCATACTCTTGAATGCCCTTAAAAGGGCACAGTTGAATAGTATTTTGGACATAGTTCCAAATTGCTTTCCAAAATAGTTGGACTAGTTCACAACTCCACCACAGTGCATTTGTGCTCCTATTTTTCTGCATCCCCTCTAGCAGTTGTCACTTTCTTTTTATGTTGTTTTAGTCAATCCAATAGGTATAAGTTAAAACAATCTCAGAGTTGTTTTAATTTGAATTTTTCAAATTATTAGTTATTTAGAGTATTTTTTCATATGCTTATCGATTGCTTAGATTTCTTGCTCCGTAAACTGCCTATTTATACCCTTTGACCATTTATCAATTAGAAATGGTATTTTATAGAGCCCTGAAGTTTAAAACTAACAAAAATTATCAATCAAATAACTTGGGGGATTAACAACTTGGCTTCTTTCTGACAGGAACGTGTTTCTCAAGGTAAAATAAATATGGATCAATGACCATCAGGAGGCTCTGTGTAAAATATTAGAGCCTTGAGAAGCCAGTGGATGAGAAGAAGCTATAGACAAAGTAGGGCAGAAAAAAGTAGGAGAATGGACTGAGTGTGGGAGTCCCGAGAAGCAAGGGATGACAATATAGAAGGCTTCCAGCTGAGGTGGTTCACTCTTCAGCTGCTTTGATGGTAACTCGCTGTTTGGAAGAGAGGCATTGCTTTGCCAAAAAGGCTGAGTCAACTCTGGGAGGTTATAGGGAAAGAGCTGAGCCCTGTTTCTATGTGCAGTGTAACTGGGGCTTATTGCAATCTTGTGTCATCTATGGACTGAGAGAGGAGAAACCTCTTAGGGGTACCTATGTTACCTACCTCTCTGGTTTGAGAGGAAGAAATAAAACTGCATATCTGAGAATCCTAAGACAGATTTTGTGTTTCTTTGTGAGCTGTCCTTTATTGACAAAAGATACTTGTAGCTGATTCAGCAAAGCAGAATTCCTTGAAGATCATGGCTGGTTTTGGGCTTAGGAGAAAGGCTTGTCGGTGAAAGCATAACACTTGCTCCCAGTATCCTGTTGAGGGTGGATGTGAAATAAATGTGCTTATCCCTACTTTGCTGTTTAAGAGCAGAAGAGAACCTTTGCCTCTCAAGAGGGGTGAGGACTTGAAGGAGATAACTTGGCTTTATATAGCACTGATAATTGCGGAAGGAACCAAGACCTCAAGGCCTGGTGTCCAGAGTTTTGAGTTACCTCATGGTACAAGTGTTTCCTATTTATGTGCTGCCCCACTAAATTTCTGTAGTCAGGTAGGTGGTGCCCTAATGCTTAGAGTGCAGGGCTTGTATTCAGGAAAACTCATCTTCCTGAGTTCAAATATGGCCTCAGACACTTATGAGCTGTGTGACTCTAGGTAAGTCACTCAGTCATGTTGGCCTCAGTCATGTTTCCTCACCTTTAAAATGATCTGGGGAAGTAAATGGCAAACCATCCCAGTATCTTTTCCAAGAAAACTCCAAATGGGTTCATGGTCAGACGCGACTGAGCAACAATATAATAGATCTCTATAAGTATGTGTTCACTTGTGAGTCTTGTTCCACTGTTTATATTGGGGGGAGAGTGTGACCAGGTTCCCAGATGACCTGTGAGATTTTGATTCTTCCTGCTCTTCCTACTGAATGACTAATATATTTTGATTGTTCCTGCTCTGGAGTTCTGTTGGTTAAGTGTACATTGAGCTGCCCCCAATAGTCCAGCAACCTATTATTCTATTTGGGTAATCAGAGCATTCTTCCCTTATTTCCCCTTGTTCCTTCCTATTCACTCTCACCCTGGGAAGGGGGGTAAAAATCAATGTCAGTTATTGGTTACTCTCTGAAACTCTTTTAAAAGTTTGATGTGGGAGGTGGTTGAAACCAACATATAAATAAGGGGGATCTGTGGGTTTCATTTATCCAGGCACATCCTGTTTGTAATTACTTGAGATTACTGAGAGTTGGCTGGACTTTTGAAAGGATTTATAGGGTTTTAAAAAATAAAGGTAAAGGGAGAGGAAATTTGGCAAGATTTCCCTCCTCCCTTCTACATCCTCCCTTACTCCCCTTTTCTCCCCCTCCCCAAGGCAGCATCTTGTTTTTTGTTTCATAGGATTTTGTTGCCTCCATTTTCAAAGCTAAAAAAAAATTAAAACTGAGCTCTAATGTTAATCAGGTCTCATAAATTACAGGACACACAAATATATTAAGCAGCAGCTTTCGTGTGGGGGAAAGATTCAATATTTGTCTTTGGTTATTTGGGATTTTGATGTTTGAAGTTATAGTGTGTGCTGTTGTAAACCTCGTTCTGATTTTAAACAGCAGCATCCTAAGATGAACGATCAGGAATTAAGATGTTTTGTCTTAATTTAATTTTTATTCCTTTCTAGAAAAAAAATGCTCAACATAACATAAGCTAGGCCCACTCAAATCAGGGCCATGCATATGTTACTCGTTCTGTCAGGCTCACAACCAATTGGAGTGTTAGCTATTTATAAATTCAAGGTTGACGGAAACCATCTTACCACAGAACTCCTTCCTTAATAAAAGAAGATCCACTGGTAGGTGTTGGTAGCAAATGTTTAACAAGTGTTTCCGGCCCTGAAATATGGAGAAGGAGGGGAACCGTATGGCAGCAGCAAGAGAGGCAAGAGAATGCACAATGAAAAGCCTGCAAAGAAAAGAAGATGTTAGAGTCAGAGTCCATATGGAGATGAATGTGTCATTTGGGCTGTTGGGGCCTGGAGAGAGCCAAGCCTCAAGGTGAAGAAAGAACCTCAGAATGAGAAACACCAGCTCCTGGCCCACACCCATTGACCTTACTTCTGTTATTTAGTCTCATCCACCCACCTGATCAGTGAACAAGTTCCAGAGATCACTTGAAGAGAACCTGAGTAACCTCATCACATGGAGAAGTGTGACAGTAGACCATAGTGATTTTTATTTGCGTTGCTAACTCTTTTCTGAGAGATGTTCTCCACTTATGTCCTACTCTAATGTCTCATGGTGTTTTGGAAGAGATCCTGGGTTCTATAAAGCTTTATTAGAAAGGCACAATCTCTAGCAGGTTCTGCCAAACTGGAGGGGCTCAAGTATGGACTCAGAGATAGATGGTGTCATTTGACTACCAGCCTAGCTGAATTTTAGAGAAGTTAATCTCCATAAAACAGGCCATAAGGTAACAATATTTTTTATCTCAAAATGACACATAAGAAGTACTGTCTGTTAAGATCTAGAGGGGTTGTGCTGTGTGTTGGTGGAAAAAAATATCCACACTGATGAAATAATGAATCTTTCAAAATACTGAAGTATTAAGGGAATGGTTCTAGGAAAACAGACACCAAAAATTCATGTCATCCTTGCAAGATAGTTTAATCTTTTACAATGAAACATTAAGGGATAGAATACTTTGTTTCACTGTAGTCAGGGGGAGGGAAGAAACACTAGAATTTTCTTAGAGGATCTCATATTGAACTTACAGAGACAATTCACATTGGTGTTATAAGCACTGGCATACTTTTATTTTTACTGATATGGAAGAGTGTGGGATACAGAGGTCTCCTCGCACTTGGTTCATTGCAATGAGCTCACTCCCAGGTCACCCTAGAAATAGGAATACTCTCTGGAATACTCATTGCAGAAAAAGAAGGAAAGAGAAGGAAAACATCAACTTAAGTAGATTGTTTGATGTATATTTTCTTTATAACAAAAACAGGTACACCTTAATTTAAACAACCTGTTTCATTTTTGCCTTTATATCCTACTAGCATCTAAGCATATACTGCCTTGCACATGGAAGGTGTTTAAAGAGTACCTGCCGAATGAATGTGAAAATCAAGATTAAAAAAAGAATAAACTAAAGAGCAGTGAATAGGGTACTGGACCTGGAGTCAGAATGAGTTCAATTCTGACTTCAGATACTTACTGGCTGTGTGACCCTGGGCAAGTCACATAACCCTGTTTGCCTTAGTTTCCTCATCTGAAAAATGAACTGGAGAAGGAAATGACAAACCACTCCATTTCTTTGCCAAGAAAAGCCCAAATGGGGACATAAAGAGTCAAATATGAATGAGCAACAATAAAAGGTTAAATTATTTGTTTTATAAAGTGTTTATCCCCTCTACTAAAGAACTTAAGATGCCTACGAAAGGCATCTTTATGCCTTTATACCTTATAAGGTATATCGAGGCTTTAAAGTACAATTTAATTTATAAAATGTTTTATTTACATACATTTTTCACAATCATGCATATTGCTTAAACTGAAATATGTTCAGAATCATTTTCCTCCCAAGAGGAGAAAGGGAAAACAAAAGAAAAATTCATATTCTTAAAGAAGTGACTGCAATGAGAGAAGAGATTATAGAGTGTATTATGGTGAATTAGCAGAAAAAAAATTCTTTTTATAGAGAAATAACCCCCTCAGTCACATTCTATTCCATGATCTATTATTCTCCATGGCTGACTATAGCCCAGACATCATCTAATTATGTGAAGCAACTAAAGAGGGATAAAAGAACTTTGAGGTAAGGAAAGAAAAAATAGTAGTAGAAAAGCTATTTAGAGGATCACTAGGTGATCACAAAAAAATGAAGAAATAGCATGGGACAGATACTATTGGCTTTCTAGAAGGTAATAGAGGAAAGCCATGTTAATTTGCTTAAACTAGGAGGAAAGTTGTTCCACTCAAGTCCTCTCTGTTGCTTCATTGCAACTTGAATGTAACGCTAGGTATTAGAACGTTTGACAGAAACTGCCTAACTCAAAGGTTGAGTATGGACCTGGCAACAGACTGTGTGATTGTTACCTGTGGACAAATCTACCTAAACATGGAGAGCCCCATCATTAGAAAGTCAACCACCAAGGGATGAAATTTTTGGCTATGGAAGCTATGTTGGTTTGAGTTAGGATTTCACAAGTGAATAAGGCCTCAATGCAAAGAATTAGTTTAAAGCCAAAGTAATCATACTTAAAAGTGATAGTGATGAGAAAGAAGATTTCCAGGCAAGTGATATCAATTTTGTAACATTGCCTCTGCTTTCCAAGGCTTGGATGCAAATATCCACCCTCTGATGTTTACTACATATGTGACCTTGGGCAGGTCACTAGCCTACCTTAGTGGTCTCAATTTCCTTTTCTGTAAAGTGAGGTGGTGGGACAATAGAGGCTCTTCTAGTTCTAGATCTATGTTGTTATATGGTTCAGCAGGGTTATTGCACAGCCTCCCAGTGCCCTGGCATCCAGGATATGTGATCCCTATTATCTATTTTCTCATAAACATCTTATGCAAAGGCCAAGGAACTCCCTGCCCTCACCTCCCCTTTAAGGGTACTTCCTTAATTTAAGTGTTGGACAAGGGTGGTTGCTATTTGACCTACTATGTAGTGATTAGAACAAAGGAGATCATTGCCTAGAAGCTAAACTTTTACAGGTTGGGACATAACAAGTTAGGTGTGGAGCCTGCTTAGGATGAATTCATTTTTCTTGTTCTAGATGTCCTTTCCCAGGGTGATACTTGTAGCCTTATTCCATTCCTAGAATAGAAAGCTTGGGGTTTTAACCCATCCCAACAATCCACAAAATGGGAAAAATTCATTAAATGATCAGTATTCTTGTGTGGTCCCTTTCTGCTTCCACAGCAATGGTGTCATATTGTCAGAAAAGGATACAGAATCTGCTAAGAATTACATAGTTCATAGCACACACACATATATTGGTTTAACTGTTACTACTCTTAATGAATGATCTTTGTCTAAAGGCCAGCAAGTTGACATACTATTAAAAGAATTGAAACACATCTATATTGACAATATCAGTATAAAGGAAACCAGATGGTGTAAAGAAACTATAGCTAATTTATGATGAAGGATGGTTTCCTTGGAAAGGCAAATAAAGAATTGGTGGAATGAGTTTCATCATGCAACTGAAGCCATCAAGAGATATCATTTCATGGTATACTTTACCATCCTCCTTTGCTGTGCTCATGATAAATTTAAATCAAAAGCATGGCATAAAGATACTTGCAACTTATATGGGAACATCTATTAACAGAGTGAACAATGAATGAAGTTTTCTGAATAAGTTGACCAGGTCATCCATACCAAGTCAACATAAGCTTTGCTACTCAGTGACTACAATGGGAAAGGAGATGTAGGAAAAAGAGTAAAAGCTATGAGGAAAAATAGTCAAGACTAAGAAATAAAAGATTATAGACTATTCAGAAGTCTTACACTTGTACATGATGAATTCTTTCCTCAAGGAGAGAGTCAGAAGCTGCTGGATATAGTGAGCACCAAATAATCATAGGCTCATGGTGTTCTTCTCTAATGATATCCTTGGAAAATTCACTGTTCGTAATGATGGCCCTTCTAATAAGCTAACCACAAAATTCTTCAATCATCTCAATCAACCAGAAAGTATTCATTAAGTATCTACTATACGTGCACAACTCCAGTGAACTTTTCTATTGCACTTTAGCAAGATGCCAAGATGGTCAAACCTTAGACCTCACCATCTTTCAGAAATGCATCACTCTTAAGAATTAGGACTTTTTCACTCTTCCCCATATTCTTCTATCTTTATTACCAAATTTAGTCCACTGGCATCCCAATTTTCTTAGTCTAGGTGCCTCATATTGACATTGCTTGCCTCCATGCTCAGCCTTAACACCACAGTCTGCCTCTTTTTTTAATTTCACTAGCCATTATCTTAGAATTACTTGTCCCCCTGACCTTCTGTCATTAAGGATCTCTGAATCCTTATCCATAAGTAAACCTTACTATTGTAGTTACCTTTTCCTTGTGAACTGCTGAGCATCACTGAACTCACAAGAATGAACTATTACACTAACTACAAGTTGATGATAGATCGCCTCAGTTGGCTCCTTGCTGTTTTTTGACAATCATTCTACTCTGTTCCTATTATTGACCTATCTCATTACAGGAATGCATTATTGGCAGGGATTATTCCAAACCATTCGCCCTTATTCAGACCTTCAACTACTTTCCAGTCTTCTACATCTTTAACAAATGCCTTATTTTTCTACTTAACTAAGAAAATGAAGGCCATATGTGGTGGGAGAGAATGAGACCAAGAGCATAGGCAGTAGAAATTTTAGATGGAAAAAGGAGAGAGTGAGTGATGTGATGAGGACATTTTAAGGTGTGGATAAAGGAGAAGTGGGAGCTCACATCTGCTGTATCCTGTCCAATTAGTTCATCAATACATGGTTCATGGACAAGTGCTGTAGATGGAAATTGAGCTGAATCCCTTTGGAGGATTTGTACAGTGCTTTGAAATGACTCGAAGCTTCTCCCTGTTGAAAAACTATATCTTTAACATCTATATTTGCCTGCTGATCCTATAATACAACTGAAAATGAAATGCAGATATTTAAAGAATTAAAATTACAATAACTCATGGGTAATGGAAAGACACATGATGAATGGAAACAGGAAGTAAAGCATTTTTGATTACGTATATGACTGAAAAGGTCATCTCTTTATACAAAAAGTGGGTGATAGTAAATAATGGTTCACATTTTTATTTAAGTTTTACAAATCACTTTTTCACAGCAGCGTGGTGAGGTAGGTGAGGCGAGGGTTGTTAAAGCGAAGTTAAACAATATTAAGTGACGTGTTCATTATCACATGGATAACTGTTAGAGTCCAGGCTAACAGATGGGCAGCCCACATGGCATATTTTATAAATGAAAAGAGCTAGAGAAAGGCCTATAGCATGTGGGAATTTAGGAGAATCTATGAGAATCACAGTGGATGAAAAGAAATGGAAAGGTTGTATTCTGTGCTGGTGGAGGGTATACGCACACAAATGAAATCATGGACCACCAGTGTAGTTACAGTAGCAAGAAAAGGAGATATGGTAGAGAAATTCAAATTATTTTTATTACTTTTAGAAATTTATATTACTGTTAAGAAGACTTGAATTAGATATCTTGGAGAGTCTTTCAAGTGACTTAGCAAATGAACAAGAGTCATTTGAAATGAATTCACCCACTGTTTGAAAGAACTGCAATGTGGGTGTCATAGTGGAAATAGTGTGGATTTTCATTCTAAAATAGCATTAAATCATTCTCATTTACACTATTACTCTATTTACTAAACATTTTCCCCTATTCTAATTGCACCTCATAGTGCCCAATGTTCCCTTGTGATGACAAATGAAAATTAGTTGAGTCCTAAGTAACTATGTATGGCCTGGAAACTAAAACAACAACTGGTGGTTTTAAGGACTGTTGATTCTAAAAACTAGAAAAGTGCCACATCTGATTAACCTGTATCTAGGCACCAAATTAGTTTGGAAGTTATTAACAAAAGAACTATTTTTAGAGCTTTTGTCGGTGGGCAATTTGTTGAAAAATGGTGGATGGTCACAAATCAAACCAAAGAGGTCAATTAATGCCTTCTAGTAATGTAAAGTCCTTTCAATGAGCAGTTTGTTACTGAGTTAAGTCTAATCAGAGTTCTAAGAGTGAAAGGATAGATTTCAGGCTTTTACAAGCTAAGTCTGAAGCTGGAAGTGGTGGATGGCTACTATATTTGCTGTTGAGGAATAAATCTAGCTGAACAGAAGAACAATTTGGAAGCAGTGAATCAGGGAAGTCATCCAGAGGATCAATTCTGAGGCTTACTGCTTAGCGAGGTGTTAATCAGGCACAGTGTGGATCAATTTCACTTAGCAATTGAAGCATCTATTCAACACAGAAGCCACATTCATCATGGAACTTTTATGGACAATTCCTGAGACTGAAAGAGGACATAGAAGATTTTAATTCCCTGATTATGAGCAATGCCCATCACATGCGTTTTCCTCCCTTGTGCCTCCTTGGCAGTTTTCTGTAAGTGCGTGCCCACATTTCTCCACAGACACTGAGTATATTGTTGGGAGGGTATGATCCAGGTTGATGTGTAGATTGTGTCACATTTATTATTTCTGCATTTGCTTCAAAATGTGAATACATGTGATGTAATTATTTCTTTTGTATTATTCCTGAGTAAATGGTTATATTTAAGATGTAAAACTGTCATCCTTCTGGGGGCTGCTTTGTTTAATTGGAAACACATCAGTAGGGACTCAAGTGCTAGAATGGTGAGTTGGGGTAATGTATTTCTCTCACAATAGGGAGGACCTGTAAGAAATCAGAGTATAACTATATGATGGTAGTCCTTATCTGGGAACCTAGAGTGCCAATGTGAGAGGTGGTGTGAGGGAGCTAGCCTAGAAAAGGAGTAGGTGTCCATACATCAAATGTGAGAGGTGTAAGATGCTACAGTATGAGTGGTTACCCCATGCATCTATTACAGTAGCATGCCACATGTGGCTAAAATAAATCAACTTCTAAAGTGATTAGGGAGTAGATAGAAAAATGAGAAATGCTGAATTTTTATTTGAGTATATGTCATGTAGTCAGGTGATGAAAAATAAACTCAGTAAACTTTGCCATGCAAAAAAAATCACATAACCAAGTCATCATGAGGCAGAAGTACAAAATAAAATTACATTACAGATTGATATTTTTGTTGCAAACTGCCATAGAGGGAAAATCCTAATCTTTAGTATGTTCTGAACTTTCAAGGTAGATTTCCTGTAAATTAGATTCCGATTGATATTTCAATATTTGCAAATACATAAACATTTGTGTTCCCTTAGATGGATGAGATGAGAAACAAAGGGAAGAAATGGGAATGGGAGGAGGGAAAGGATGTGACTGGAAAGAGTGAGCCGAAATAACCCCAAATTTTGCATGCTCAGTAAAGTTGTTGAGCAGAATGATTTTTAAAAGTAATTTTTCCAGATGATAAAACTCTTTTGAGATTACTGGAGATGGGGGTGGGGTGCTGTTGCCTTTTGTGTTTTATAGCAGCAACTGGGGTGGAAGAATTAAGTTCTTTTCCATAATACCTAACTTACTCCAGGTGGGGCTAAACAAATCTCAGGTTATCTAAACTTGTCGTTAGAGCATAGAAATACCAACCTATAACAACTAATGACCGGGTATCACTGAGAAAATCTGTTCCAATGGAGTTGCCATGGTAAGAATCTTCAGATTAGGAACTGTGCTTTGATATCTGTACAGGATATTTTGACTGGGCTATAAGGAACAGATGGGGGAAAATGTGGTTGTTTTCCTTGAGCAATCCTGAATTAACATCATAGACATTAAAGACGGGAAAGGCTGGTGCTGCCCATTGCCAAGTGGAACATCTGGGTCCACATGCAGTTTTTCATACCCACCTGGGAGCCACTACTGCCCTGGGCAAGGGGAGTTCTAATAGGTAATCTCAATGTCTTTCTCTGTTGGTCCTTCTAGTAATAGACCTTCTGGAGCTTGGTTCAGCCTTGTTATGAAATGTCCCAAGTGAAGTCATTCCAACCTTTAATGACTCTTTTGCTCTCCAAGATTCATTTCAGTGAACATTTACAGAAGGTCCTTCATGAGTCCAGAGCTGTTCACCCTTATTAGACATGCTTAACCCTTACCTTTTTCTCTGTAATCTCGTATTGAATTTCTTTGATGAATGAATGTCCCTGATCTGTGCAGTCTTCTCTTGTGAACTGATGTAGAAGGGAACTCAAAGGTCATTTAGTTGAACCACCTCATTTTACCTGTGAGGAAACTGAGGTCCAGAAAATTTAAGTGACTTGCCCAAGGTCACACAGGTAACAAGATGCTTTTGAAATGGATTTGTTCATATTTCTATTAGCAAAGATTTGATAAATTGTGTTACATTTGGAAAAACAGAAAGTACATAGATGTGAATGTAATAGAAACCAGGACTAAATGAAAGCAGATCACAACACCATTATAATTAGAGCTAGAAGTTTGTCTAATACAGCTCTCTCCTTTTACAAATGAAGAAACTGAAGACAAATTAAAAAGATGAATATAGTTGGCTAAAAGAGTGGTCACAGAGAGGCAGTATGGCATGGTGGATAAGGAGCTGGCCTAAGAGCCAGGAAGACCCCGGTTCAGGTGTCACCTCTGGCTGTAGGATCTTGGTCAAGTCACTTAGCTGTTCAGTGCCCCCAGAGTTGGGAGTCAGGAAGGCCTGGAATTGAGTCCTACCTCTGACAAATCTGGTTGTGTAGTTGGGGGCCAATCATTCGTCTTTTTGGTACTTGAATCACCTCTTTAAGGCTTTAAGTTATGGATGAGTTGCTCATCTGTGTCAGTGCAGGGAGTTTCCCTACTGGGAGCTGCTCACATTAATGATTCACATGTCTGGATAAAAAAAAAACCCAAAAAACCAAACCCAGTACAAACCCCAAAACAATAAAAACCCATCAGGACTAATCTGTATTACTCTGGCCACTACTTGGTAGGTGAGTAGTGTGCTATTTAGTTAAAAAGACATCATCCTGGGCTTAAAAACCAAATCGTCCATGGATAATCCATCAAATGGGTAATTAAGGATTCTCCATGTTGCAGCTATTTCTGTTTAGTGTTCATTTCTGCTGTGTGCCATATGGGTATGGCCTAAGAGACCCAGCCCCTGTTCTCAGAGGGTTATGGGAGCACAGACTAGGCACATAGTGCCTGCATTTAAATCTAATATACCACAAGGGCAATTACGTCATTGAGAGCCTGTCATTTATCACAACTGTTTATTTTAATAAACAGTTATTTTATTATTTTAATCCTTTACTTTGTAAAATTATTCATGTGGAGTATAGTATAATGTGGAACTCTGACTGAGGCGTTATCAGAAGGAAACATGGCATCCTCTAATTAGGCTGCTTTTGAAAAGCATGAAAATGGGAATCATAGGATGAGACAGAAGAGTGAGCTCTCATGGACGTTGTGGTTGGCTTTTCTTGACACATTTTTTCTTCACTGTCCTGGCTCTCATGAGACTATAGTCACAGTAGTTCCATGGGGGTTGGACCAGCATTTTGGGTAATCCCCATGGTACGAACCCTAGAATATCAGGGATGGCAAAGACCAAAGCTCCTTATTGCTGAGGAAGCTGAACTCTGGGAACAGGAATGGACATTCTCTGAGTCACTGAGGATTGGAATCCATTTCTCTTGACTTGCAGTCCAAGGCTCTTTTCACCACACTAAACTTTGCCTAGCCACTACTCTGTGAATGTAATATAGAGTCTGCAACGTTTGGCCCATCAGGTCATTTAAAAAAATTAATTTAATTTTTTTAATCTGCCAAAATTTGCCTTTTCTTTCCCATCTTCAGTTCTCCCTCCAATTGAGAAAGAAAAACAAAATCCATATTACATATATATATACATATACATACATACATATATACATATGCACATATATACATATATCTATACAGTAAAGTGAAATGAAATCCCACTTTGGCTGTGTTAAAAAAAGTCAAAGTCTATACTCTGAATCCCACATCTCTCTATTAGAAGGTGGCTAGCCCATTTCAGTATGAGTCCTCTGGAATTGCAGTTGGTCATTACATTGAACAAAATTCATGATTCTTTCAGAGTTGTTTTTGCAATATTTTTGTCGTGGTATAATTTTTCTCCTGGTTCTACACACTTTACTCTATGTCAGTTCATCCAAGTCTTCCCAAGATTCAAAACCATCCCTTTCATCTTTTTTGTAGCACAATAGTATTTTATTATATTTATATATAATAATTTGCTTGACCATTCTGCAGTTGATGAAGAATTTCCTCAGATTCCAGTTCTTTGGAACTGGATGTAAATATCTTTGTACTTCATTAGCTATGGTATGTTTTGCTCAGTACTAATTTCTCTCTTAATCTAACCTGCCTCTTATCCAGGGATTTGCTGGAGCCATATTGTGGGAGCTGATTGTTCTATTTTCAATGTGAGCTTTTTTAACTTGGAAAGCAACAAAAGTTACACATCAGGGTTTGATTTATTGTTTTGCTGATGGCCTGGCTTTTTGATGGCAAGAATGTTAATAATGCTGAATAAACTTAAAAGCATGGTCAAGTGTACATCCCTCCTCTCCCCCGATAGCTGGTAGTTAAACACATACTATCATTCTTCTGCTGTTATCCTCCTCTCTCCATTTTTCCTTTTCCTTTCTTTTCTCTGTTGAGTGAAATGCATTTCTGCATGGATTCCAGCTGTGTGTTCTTCCTTTCTTTGATCAGTTCAGGTGAGGGAGGTTCAAGCTCCCCTACATCATCCTCCTTGTTTGTAGAGACTTCTTCTTCTTTCCTCCGCTACTGAGTCACTTCCTCTCTTTTCATTCTTCTTTTATGCTCAAGACATAATAGAACTACCTTGAGGACCATGTACATGGGTTCCCACTGCATAGCTTGAAGCCCAGCACATGCTAGCTGCTTAAGTCATGTTGTTCAGACATTGTTGTGATTTAATTTAATCATAAATTAAAAATAACTTAGTCATTGAGTAGTATCTGGTTATTTGTGACTCCATTTGGAGTTTTCTTGGCAGAGATACTGGGGTGGTTTGTCATTTTCTTCTCCAGCTCATTTTACAGAGGAGGAAATTGAGATAATCAGGGGCAAGTGACTTGCTCAGGTTCAGACAGCTAGAAAGTGTCTGAGACCAGATTTAAATTCAGGAAAATGAGTCTAGCTGTCCCTGGCTTGAGGCATAGTTGTTATTTAACAGATTGACTGAAATTCAATTTCTCTAATTTTTGGAGGAACATAATGTGAATGGTGGTGGTCAGGGTGGGAGTTTATTACTGATATATAAAACAGTTAAAGGAAAAGAAAACTGGATTATTTTAGCATAATACAGAGCTAGTGTTTGTTAGTGTTTATCCAGGGCAGGGCTGTTTATGCCAGTTTAAATAATACTAGGGCTGTAGAATGAAGCTCCTACCTTCCTTTTGAACAGGACCAGATATTCAAATTCAAGACAGCCTACTGACCGGGCTGCCAGTATCTATACTCAGGCTGGATCAAGTGATCATCTTCAAAACTCCCTTAAAAAGAGTCTTTTGAATTTTCCAACCAAGGCATCCTGCATACTGCTCCCCTGATTATCTTGTTAAATTTCTTTTATCTCGTTCAACAGTTTTCAGTTGCCTTCCATTGAGTATTGGAAAAATGGTCAAACTTTACAACCTGGAATTTGAGATTTGTTGTCATCTAATCTCAACTTACCTTTCCTATGTCATATGCTAATTTTTTTCTGATGTTAACCTTTTGATTCTATTAGTGTGACTTACCCCCTATCTTACAAACATGCCCTATACAGGACGGATGCCACACTTTTGCTTGTGCTGTTTCTACATCTTGGAATGGCCCCCATGCCAGTCCTGACTTTTTAACCTCTTTTTCACCTTCTTAACTCTCTGGCTCCCAGTTCCTACAGTGCCATAAAATCCTTCCTGATTCCTTCAATCTCAAATAATCATTTCCTCTTTTGAATTGATGCCACTCACCTAGTACTGAATCAGATTCTACTTTGTATGTTATTTGATTTTTCATGGGTTCGACTCTGTCTCCTTAAACTAGGTTCTAGGTTGTTTGAGGACAGGGATAATATAATCGTTCATTCTTGCATTCTCATGTCTAGCACTGTGCTGTCAGTACAGTAGTTATTTAATAAATGTTTATTGAATGGAAATGAGTACTATTATAAATTTATATGCCTCTAATCATGGCTATAGTTTACAGTTAAAGAGTATGTGCATTATTTCATTCCATATACGTAACAACACTGTAAGATTGGTAGGTAAGACTAAGCAATCATTTCTTTCAACTTTTTCCCCCCTTATTTATTGCATTGATTTTAATTCTTTTTAATTTGAACCTACTAGGGTCTATGAATACTATAGTATTCTATAACCAGTACTATAGGTCCTAGGTACTATAACCAGAAGGCTATAGTAGGTTGTCTTTGCTTTATTTTGTGATGTTGTTCTTGAAAAGGGCCATTTTAGGCTTACATTACTTTTGTTTGGAAAATGAAATGAGATTGTTTTAAGATGTCTCAGAGATCTCCATTTTATAACCTCACTTCTCTCCATTGAGTTACCCATAAATGGCGACAGCTTAAGGATATTATAAATCATCTATGGGAATCATATTGACAGTCAAAAATGTGGGAGTCATGACAAAGCAAAGCTAAAGGTGAATCTGAGTCTTTTGTCTCATTTGAATTACTAGCAATGAATTAAGGAGTGATTTGATTGTGAGGGTGAAATTTATTCCAAAGGGCATTTAAAAGTGTTCAGTTGAGAATTATACTTGGGTCACATTCCTCTTTCTACTTTCATCCAACTGGAGGTGTTCCTTCAATGGCCACTTATTAACCTGATTCACTCTTGACAGAGCTTAGCCCTGGATACCCACTGCACAGTTGGGGTTCTGCTGGTGCTGCTGTTCTGAGTAACCTTTACAAACAAGTCATTCTTGTAGATGAGTCATTTAATCATAGCCTGTTTGGATCCCCCCACCAAGTAACTGTCCATGGAGATGAGGTGAGAGGGCTGTGCTGTGTATGTCAAGAAGAAAAGCGGGGAGCAACTTCCCTCGCTCATCAAGAAAGTTACTCCTGTGCTGCCATCTGGCAGCAGAAATGACTTCTCCAAAATTGCTAGTATAAGTTAATGGGGCCTACCACACAAATAACTGGCATACAAGCCATAACCTCTAGTGACTGGTTTTTCTTTGCCCTGGCACAAAGGCAGAAATATATAGACTGGATATGTTATCAGAATTTTATGCTCAGTCTTTCCTTTAAATTTTCATTGAAGTCCAGGAAAGGACCTTGTATTTTGTAACATGATGCCCTTCTCATGCTCCATTGTTTGTATGTGATGTTAGCCAGGGAAGTCGATAATGTACCCGGGCATCACACAGTGAAACAGATCACAATAAACATGAAAATGGCCAGGTTTTATGTGAGCTCTTGCTAAAAGCATGTCTGTTTTTGAATTGCTGACTTCAGTTTTCTTCATTATTTTTCCTTCTTTGTCTCACTCATTGAAACATTGTGAGGTCATAATTAAAATATTTATGTAGTCAAAATATTAGTTGAATAAATAGATATAAGAATGAAATTTAATATTGTCAACATTTATTGCAAGCCCCAAATTCATATGGCAATTTTAGATAGCAGAAAGCTGGAGACTTGGAACTGTCTTTTAAAGACTTGATTATCTAAATTAGATGAATGCTTTTCTGCCCAACCACAGAGAAGAAAAGGGATCGGACCACTGGACAATTTCTCATATGTAAAACAAGGGGGTTGAGTTGAATGATCTCTAATGTACCTTCCAATTCTGATATTTTCTGATTCTGTGAAAGATAAAAACAATGGTGACTATTCTTATACACATTGTGGATGTTGACTATCTTTTCCTAGGAAAGTGCTTGAGAAATGAAAAGATTGACTATTAAATAAGGAAATGAAAATATTACTGGACACAAAATTTCCTCTTTTAAAGTTGTAGCAGAACAGATATTGTTAAGGATGAAGAGAAAAGTTTGATCAGAAGTGAATGGCCAGGAGACTCAGACGTGGAGACTTGCATGAATAATTGTCCACATGAAATGTCAAAGACTTTGTAAGGTAGCTCACTGTTTTGGAAACTTACTTGTCAGTGCAAATAATAGTGAATGATCTAGTCTTCAGATCCATTGGTTTTTAAGCTGAAGTAAATGGTAAACTACTTAAGGAAAGGGACCCATGTCTCATGTTTCCATGTATCTCCCATTGTGTTTAATGCTTTGTACCTACACATATACAAATAAATGCTTATTTAATAAAAAAAATTAACTGCTCTCTTTGAAAATTTTTCTTTCTTTTATACCCCTCTCTAGCTCAGAGAACTTTGCTCATCTTTGTCTTCAATATTTTAGTGACTCTGTGATGTAACCAGTTTGCTCCTCCTCTGGGGCTGATTGCAATCCATGTGGCTTTGTGCTGTCCTTATCAACATTAGGATGTTTCTGACTCTCTTCAGGTTTCTTTGACTCCTTTTGGTCAAGATGAGCTATGAGCTTCCTTATATGTATTTTGCAATTCCTTGATATTTTTCTATTTAACAACAGCAACAGCCAAAACAACTAAGCTTTTCTTGATTCTCTTGGGTTGTTGTTGTGTTTGTCCTTCGTTGCTGAAGAAGACCATGCCATCAGAGAAATGATGACATGACTTGCACTTGACTTTGTTTTGAGTGAGGGATGTGCAGGTCACCAGCCTCACTTCTCCTCCAGAGCCATCTGAATCCAGTGACCAGATATTTATCAGGGTGACTGAAGATGGCCCAAGATACAATGGGAGATGTTGGACTTTTTAGGCTAGGCCTTTTCATGTACTCACTTAGAGATAAAGACTCAGAAAAAAGAATGCAGAGGTAAATGATGTGGCCAGAAAGACTTCCTAATTGCAAAAATCAGAGGTGCAGCCAAAACCTTGGGGAGATGTGTCCTCATTTTTGATGTTAAAAAGGTCCTGTTCATTCAGAAAGTAGCAAGAGATTTTCTGACCTAGTCCCTAGAAAAGGGGAATTTTTGTTGATGTGAATATTGAATTTCCACGTTTCACTCTGCAGGGGACTAGATCCTGTCTGCACATCTAGCAGAACAAATAGAAATGGATCCGTGCAATCAGAAGGCAAAGATAGAACCCAAAAACCGTGTAGGAAAATTTGGAGAAACTTTATGACCCAACTGTCTAATTGTTATAATGAACAGGGTACAAATGGTCCTTAAAATTTTTACATCTGTTTTCCTAAGAACCAGCCTTCGTTATCCTGTAGTCATTAATTTAAATTTTAAACAGGCAAAGACAAGATTATCAAACTCATGAGTAAAGACCAGATGTTTTCAAAATTATGTCTTATGTAGGAGTGTATGCTACCCTTTCTTAAAGCTGTTTCTTTGGTTTCTTCCATTAACCTAAGAGTTTCTAAGAGGACCTAAGCAAAGGAGAAGTCGATGGTGAAGATTTATATTTATAGTCCTTGATGAACTGAATACATTTACAAGCTGCATTTTGAAATCATAATGTTCTAATGTGGTGCAATCAGAATTCCAAAATCATCTAATCAAGAATGACATCAGAGGCGAAAAATCTCTCGATGGAGTAGGTATAATTCCCACTATAAATCTTCGATTTACAGCAGATGTTCTAATTCAGGGGATTCAAGAAAGAACTTTAGAGCTAAGTTGTCCAGGAGATAGTTATTTAGAAAGGAAAGCCAACATAAAACTTCGTTTACTTAAAGGAAAAAAAGGTCATTCTTAATCTCTGTCCTCATTGCCCAGATCATAACCATCTCATCTTAGCCAACAAACAGCTTAAGATCTTGCCTTCCTGAATATCAAGAGAGTTGGATGGCTAAATAAATCTAAAGGGATAGGAAGCTGCTTGAAAAGAAGGATAATCAAAGAGTGATACAAGGGCTGTCTGTTCTCTAATTTCTAATGTCCTTCCTTCTATTGTAAATTCCT
>CM053769.1:670808955-670838648 GCA_028658325.1 Potorous gilbertii
AGGAGCCACATGACTGGGTCTCGAAATATAGTATGACATGTTGGTTTTCAGTTCATGCCTTTGACCCATGGGACAGTTCTGTCTTTTTAAAAAATTGAGGTTAACTTCTCTCCTTCACCAGATGATGTTATCTACAGAAGGTTTGACATGCTGCTGTTCATCCTTTGCTCTCAAAGAGGACTGTGCCATCAGGGAGGTGGTGCCATGACATGCAAATGAATTGTATTTAAGTGAGGGAGGGCTGTGCAAAGTGGTAACCAGTGTTTTCATTCGATTTCTTTAAGAAGTAGTGTTAGTGAGAGGCATCATCATCTAGGGGATAGAGACATTTTCGGATCTGCAGTAAGAAGATCTGAATTTAAGTTCCCCTTCTAACCCTTGTGAGCTTCATGACTGTGAAAGTCACTTAATTCCTCTGAGTCTCAAGCAACTCTCTAAGAACTGTCTACTAAAGTTGGGCCCTTCATTGACCCCAAGTGATAAAATCATAGTTTCATAGAGTTATCAGTGACCTTATCCTGCTAAGTCATACTGCTCTTCCTTCTGGCAAAGTAAAGTGTAAGGAGATAGGGACCCATTGCTCTGTTTCTAGAAAGTGGCTCATCATTGGAAGAAAACAAGTTGACTAATCTTATAAATTAGAAACATTCTGAATATTAACAACCATTGAAGGCATGGAGCTTTAATTCCATCTACAACTCCCTAATTTTATTGAGGAAGAAATAGAGGACCAGCCCTAGGTGTGAGCACCCAATGACAGATGGCAAGCTTCAAGTTAGACCAAGTCACCATAAAGGGAGAACAAACTATCTGCAAGTTACATAGATGCAGGCAATTCTCTGCTAGGCCCAGATTCACTCACAAAATGGGCTAATGTGGTTCCTTTGTCTACACTCACTGGTTAATTGCTAAACTTCTTCCTCTTAGGGTTGAGTAGAGGGTTGGAGAAAAACGGGAAATGCTTAATACCCAATTTAGCCAATCACAGACCACTAGATTAGGTTGCCAGTTCTCTATCTATGCAGGAAAGTGATAAGCACAAAGGTAGAGAAAGGTTCTTCTTAGACAAGATTATGGCTTCTTGGTATCAGTGGTCACAGAAGTCTCTGAACCTTCACTGGACTGTATAGTAGCTTTTAAAGTATTTGAAGGATTATAATGTGTAAGAGGGGCTGAACTAATTCTGTTTGGCCTCAGAGGCTTGAACCAGAAGCAGTCAGTGCAAATGAGAAAGAATACTTTGGCTTGATGTCAGGAAAAACTTCATAATAATTGGAACTGTTCAATAGTGGAATAGGCTATTTCCAGAGATGATTAGGTCCTAGGAAAGGTTATATAATCACTTATCAAGTATGTCATAGTCAGAATTTCTTTCATTTATGGGCTGAGGTACAGTCTATTTTCTCTTAATAAAATTATTTGTTCTGTGAAGTTTGGATTCAGGCAAAGGACCTCGAGAGTCATGTGTATGGCCTTGAGGCCGTAGGTTCCCCACTCCTGAACTAGACAGTTACTGAGATTCCTTCCAATTCTCAAATTCTGTGAGTTTTGTAATTCTGATATTTGTGATATGAATCCTTACATGTTATGAGTGGCATTTAGAAAAATGAATGTCATGGAATAATGGCTAGGTACTTGGACTTGGAGTTAGAAATACTTGGATTTGATTTCTATCTCTAATACACACTAGCTGTATGACCAGCAACCTTGTTGCCCAGACCAGCAAGCGTTCACCAGTGGACTTAATCTTTTCACCCCAAAAGTCCTGCCTTCAGATTTCTGCTTACCTCAATCATCCATTACACCTAGGTCTGATACATCCATTACATCAGGCTATGCTTGACTCCCTAGCCATCTTCTTACTGGATATTTTGCCACGAAGACATCTTGCATCCTTCTTTTTCTCCCCTTCATTTTCACTTTCTCCTCTTCCCTCTCTCCTGGACTGTCCAAATTTGGAACCATAATCCCATCATATCTGTCACTGGTCCAGGAAGGGGTATGTCAATCTATTCCCCCATTCCCCTTCACCCTTTGGATCCACTCACAATTCTTGCAATTTTCCTGCACCTCCCTGGCACAATTGCCATTTAGAGGTTGACTCCCCTTTTTAGAATGAAAATTCTTTAGGGGCAGGAGCTATGTTCACTTTTGCATTTTGTATTTTGGTGAAGTTGAGTGGCAGCTGGTCCTAGATCAGAAGAGACTTTGCTTGGATTCCTGTCTCTGACACCACTTGCTTTGGGCATGTCTCTGTTTTCCCTTGTTGTAAGAACCAAATGAGATAAAGTGTGTAAGGTACTATTAGAATCATTAACTATTAGAGTTATTACTATCTCAACAATCTTTTTATTCACTTTTTGTCAAATTTTTCCCATATGTTCTACCACCCAACTTCATACTTTCTTCATAGTCATATCAAATGACCTCACCTTCAGTTTTAATGAAAAATAGCATTTGGTTCAAGCTCAGTTCCCTTCTTCACCTCAAAATGTCACTCTCTCTACTCTCTCTTCCAATTTTTCTGTCTTAATCCTTTGTCTTATATCCTTTCTATTTCGGAACTATTCTTTCTCTTTCCAAAGCTGGTCCATTCAGTTGACCAGTTATCCAACCTTGTCCTTCTTCTTCAATGACTTAGTTCCATCAACCATCCCTTCTTTAGCCTACCTCCCAATTGCCAAATATAATGACCTTCTTTCAGTTTTCAGTTTCTTTATCTGTCTGCCAAATGAAGGCTGCTCTGCTTCTTTCTAACCACTTCCCTCCCCAAAGAAAGTTGGCATTCCTCAAGTTTCCCTCTTTAGCCCTGTTCTTTCTTTCCACTGTTTTCCATGAAAGTGATATTATCCACTGACATGGCTTGTCACTGTGATGGCAAGCAAAGAAGGATTTTTTGCTGTTTTTATTTTAGTATAATCAAGAAGTATAATGCCTCTATTTGTTCAAAGATCCATGGCCATTTAGATTGTAAGGCCACGGGTCCTGGAAGGGTCGAGTGTGATGGCAAGCAAGTGGGATCTTTTGCTGTTTTTGTTCTAGTATAATCAAGTGCCTCTGATTGAATCTTGCCTTTATCAATCAAGACTCTATACTAAGAGTAAAGTTCAGAAACAAGAGTTTCATTAACTGGAAACAGTATATGTATTTGTACTGTTAATTATTTTAATGTGATTAAAGATTTTCCCCACCCATTAATGGGCCTGTCCATTAAGGGCAGTTTGATTAGGGAACGTTTGTAGGAAGGTCCACACCTTTTGTTAATGAGGCACTGGTTCTCAAGGGATGTGATGCCTTTTGGCTCTAAAAAAGGTATAAATACTCTGAGTTGAGATTTTACTTTGGGGCTTACTGACTGGAAGGGTTTTGTTTGGCTGGAGGAGACTCTAGAAAATCTCTAAGGAGCCTCCCCCCCAACCCCTTGCTTTGAAAACCCAGATGTGGGTGCTTCTCTCTCTGGTAACTATGGTCAGACAGTTGGATATGTCTGTTGATTTGCGATATATGTATTAATTATGGTCAGATGGTTGAAAGCCATGTTTCTTGATCTTTGGTTTCTCTGAATTTTCTCTGAAGTTCAGGGTGCTGACATTTTCCCCTGAACTAGGTGAATGATATGTGTGCTTGATGAAAGGAGATTATTAACCCCTCAAAGGTTGTCTTTTCTTTTATAAATACAGATCTAAGAACCTGTGATAGTAGGCCCCAATATATATGTCAGGGTGCTTACTGATACAGTCACCTCAATACGGATGAGTCCCAAATTTGCATCTTTAATCCCTACCTCTCTTTTAAGCTTTTCCACCTATTTTCTGAATAGAGGATTTGGGATAGAGAGGAGATTAGAGGTCATCTAATTCAATTTCCTCATTTTATATTTCTAACTGGAGGTCTTACTGATGTTTCAAATTCAACATATATAAAAGCTAGGTTCTCCTCTAGACTTCCTTATTTCTATGAGGAGTTTTACCAGAAATCTAAGCTTGTAATTTTGGAGCTATCTATGCCTCTTCCCCTTTCCTCAAATTCCATGCCCCCATATCACAACAGTTTCCACAGCCTGTCAATTATTCCTTTGGGATATTTTCCCCAGTCATCCCTTTAACAATCCCATTGCCTAAACCCTAGTTTTGTCTTTTATCAATCTCGTGCTTTGGAATATTACAATTGCCTCTAAAATGGATTCTTTGCCTCTATTTCCTTTCCTTTCTAATCTATCTTTAACATCAAAGGTAGATTACCTTATGGTGAGATAGAAAAGACACTGGACTTTTGAATCAGAGGACCTGGGTTCAAAACCCAGCTCAATCATTTACAACCTTTGTGACCTTAGAACAGTTACTTAACCTCTCTGGGCCTCAGTTCCCTTACTTTTGTTTAATATCTGAGATACTCCTGTCTAGCATGTTGGGTCCATAGAAAGGTTACTCTTAGGTTCAAAGTATTGTACAGGTCAATATCCACTTAAAAACTCCATAACTTATGAGCCATCACTGAAATGTTTACATTTACTTGTCATTCCAAGGAAACAATTCAAAGCAAGGACATAATGAAACAGGATAATAAGAAATGTAGCAATAGAATATTTCCTAATAAACCTAGGAAAGACTTTCCCATAAATATGCACTTCATTAGTGGAAAGAGAAGGCAGAGTTAAGGAACATGTATGGAAAGACTCACATATAAGAAAATTGTGGGGCCACACAGCACAGGCATGGGGATGCATCCTGAACCTTTGAATCTGAAGTTCAATGATACCTTTTGGAAAAGTCATTAGGCCTATTCTTTCCCCATTTCACATGGCATGCAGTCTTGGCCAGGAGCAGCTGGTATCCTACTGGGTACTTCACTGGTCTTATTCACTCTATTGCTAGAAAAAGTTCCCTATACATTTACTTAACCTCTCTGGGCCTCAGTTCCCTTACTTTTGTTTAATATCTGAGAATGAGGTTACTAGCAAATGATTCAAGTAGTAACCTCATTCTCACTTTTGGGTTGGCAACTATACACATTCAAGGCTATATCCAGTAGAGAAAAAAATTAGAGGTGTGATATGTACAAGTTTGTGGAGCAGCTGGTATCCTACTGGGTACTTCACTGGTCTTATTCACTCTATTGCTATAAAAAGTTCCCTATACATTTGTTGCACATTTTCATTATTTGGCTTTAAAACATAAGTTTTGTGTCACAATTATGCTCCAAAGTGTAATGCAAGTCCTTTGGGCTCTAAGCCTAAGCATGGAAAATCAGTGATTGCTGCTTAGTGAGAAAATAATGTTGTTAGATAAACATTGTGCAGTACAATACCCTCATACCATCATCTGACATAGTGGAAGATAAGATTCAGATTAAAAAATGTTTTAGTTTTAAGAATTTTATTTGTTGTACAGTATTTATGGTACTGGAGATTTCATGTGTTATGAAAAGTGAGTATTGTCTGAAATCAATGTTTTTTTTGTTTCAATGTTTCAGTCACAGAAGTCTAGGGAATTACTAGTGGCAAAAAATGTTTTGCGTATTACCAATTTTATTTTGTGTACTTTATTTTATGTATTATTTTGTGACTACTACGTTAGGAAAAGTGCAGGCTATCAGAATTAATGTTTTGTTATAAAGAATTATATGCATAAAAGTATCTTTTCAGTAATGTCCAATGAAAGATTAGAGTTTTTGGTGGTCTTGTGACCCCCCACTTATTTCTCCAAAGGTTCAATGTATAATACTTGAGTTTTTGACTTTTGTGCTATTTTAGGAATCTTACCTTCACAAAAATTGAAGATTGACTATAGTTCGCAGACTCTCAGAGTTGGAAGGGACTTTAGTGGGTCCTACTCAGTCTAATACAAAGCATCAAAAGAGAGATACATTGCTAGAACCATAAGAGATTGGATTCCTAAAGATCACCTTCAGCTAGGAGAAACAGGAAAGGAGTATTTGAGTTTGCCTGTAAAATAAAACATAGAATTTCAATAGGGAAGGTTGGAGGATGGAGCAAATATTAAAAACTAAGGCAGGTAAGTGTAGCTTGCCTTTGAAGAAGAGTCAGTAGGCCTGTTTGGTTGGAGTATAAAGTAAATAAGTAGTATAAGGGAGTACAAAGAGAAAGACCTGGGAATTAGAACATGAAAGACCATGAAGGATGGCGTAAGGAGCTTACACATGATTGGGTAGACAATGGGGAGCCACTAAAAATTTATAAGCAGCACTTCAGGAAAATTAATCTGCCATTGGCATTTAGAATTTATTAGAGAAAGGATAGTCTGGAGACTGAGACATTAAGTAGGAGTCTACTGTAATTGTAATTCAGACAAGAAATCCAGAATCTGATCTAGAGAGGTGGTTGGTTGATTGTTATCCATCATTCTCAAAGAGAACCAAAATGACATCACTTTGTTAGAGTCATGTTATAGCATGGCTGACTATGACTGTTCAGATCAAAATGAGCTTAGAATGTTCTACCACAGGTAATCCATGTGAAAATTTGGGGTAGATTCTCTAAATTGGCTCATCTTGCATTTATTATGAGCTACTTCAATTCTCCTTTAGTCAAAGAGCAGAGCATCTTCTCTAATGAAGACATACCATGTGGTGGTTCTGTCTCAGTGTCTCCCATGTTGTGCAATCAATTCCAAAGTTCTTAAGAGATCCTTGTATTACTGCTTCTAATAACAATGTGAGTGCTTGTTGTGTGAGTTCTCCATATAGTAGTCTTTTTGGCAAGCATATATTTTGCATTTGTACAACATAGCCAGCCTGTTGGAGTTGTACTCTCTGAAGTAGTTTGAATGCTTGGCAATTTAGTTTGAGAAAGGACTTCGTTGTCTGGCACCTTATCCTGCCAGGTGAACTTCAAACTCTTCCTAAGACAGTTCAAGACTACACCTGCTTCTTTGTCACTTGCCTGTTTCCACAAATAAGTAAAAATAGTAAAGTGATATGAGTGATGTCCTTTGATTCATGCATAGACTGGATTTAAATGAAACAGAGTTGCTTGAAGTCATTGCCCTCACTTTCTCTTCCAGAGTCAGCACAGTCCAATGACAGTCCAGGACAGAATTAAGATGACTAGTGATGGGTCTCAATGGCATCCTTGATGTCTAACTAAGCTCTGCAGTGCCTGCCTCAGCTTCTTTCATGGCCACTGGAGAAAATTGTTCTCATCCACTTATTCTATCAGGAGAAGTCTTCCCGTGCTTGGGATTGACACCCTCCTAACTCACTGATGGGTGTGAGTCCCCTCAGTTACCCTCAACCTAGTTTAACCTGTTTGCTGAAATGGTTTGCCAAGGTGTATCTACTGTGCACACCATAGCTTCTTGGAGCTACAGGTGAGAGGTGGATCAGGTAGACACCAGAGGTGGAAAACAGCATTGAAAGGGCTTAGCATCCCTTATACCAGAAGTATTAGACTTCCTTGAACATACCCTCCATCCCATGGAAGATAGTAGTAGTAATAGAAAGGATAGTTAGGTGCACAATGGATAGAGCGCAGAGCATGGGAATAACCATCTTTCTGAGTTCAAATCTGGCCTCAGACACCAACTGTATGATCCTAGCAACCCTGTTTGCCTCAGTTTCCTCATCCATAAAATAAGCTAGAGAAGGAAATAGCAAACCACTCCAGTATCTTTGCCAAGAAGACTCCAAATGGGGTCATAATCAGACATGAATTATAAGTCTGAGCAACAACAAAGCAAAAATAGAGAGGAGAAGATGGGTGCTAGATTAAAAAACGATTACAGAAATCTTGGTTGTAATTAAGGACTGGATTGAAGAGATCTGTACAGACTAGTTTCTAAGGAGGATGTAAGAAAGTTATGCTTCCTTGTTTCTGCTACTATGATACCCCTCCTTTCTCCTACAATTGCCCCTATAATCAGAAAGACAAGCAGGGCAAAAAGAACTGGAAGAATTGTCTGATAACAAATGATGCTGGGATGAGAGATGTTTTCAAGACTGAGTTGAATGTGAAAGGAGAGAGTTGGGGGAATGATACTCTGTTAAGGAAACTTATGTGTCTCCTCTGTGGCTGCCTGGCTTGAACTAAGATAACTTGGCAGTGGGTGCTACAGGGCAAAGATGCAAATTACATGAGTCCCTGAAAAGTACAAAGGGCAAAAAACAAATATGGCAGCATCCAGTCTACACAACTGACAGAGTCTGCATGTGTAGTGCAGTCTTCTCTCTGGAACAGATCTTTGGGTTGTCCAGAGTTCTAGGGCCATTGTATCACTGGACAGTTAGGTTCAGTAGGTCAGGACACTGATCTAGCCTGTATGATTTTATTCCTGAGTAGAAAAGACAAGAACTAGCATGTAGTAGGCACTTAATAAGTGTTAATTGACTGATTCCAGCAATCTTACCCAATCTAATAAACATTCCAGGCCCTGGGCTAAGGTCTGGATGTACAATTAATAAAAAGAAAAACAGTCACTGAACTCAAAGAGCTTCCAATTTAAAGAGAGAGACACAACACACAAAAGGAGGCAGAAAAGTCAGGATGAGTCCTGCAATACAACTTCTGGGGCTGTATCTCAAAGAGATCATAAAAATGGGAAAAGGATCCACATGGACAGATATAATTATAGCAGCTCTTTTTGTGGTGGACAAGAATTGGAAATTGAGGGAATGCCCATCAATTGGGGAATGGCTGAACAAGTTGTGGTACATGAATGTAATGGAATACTATTGTGTTATAAGAAATGATGAGCAGGTGGACTTCAGATAAACCTGGAAAGATTTATATGAACTGATACTGAGTGAAGGGAGCACAAACAGTTACAGTCTCACTGTGCTGTGACTGAGGATGATAGACTTGACACATCTCAGCAATCCAAGGATCCAAGACAACTCCAAAAGTCTCCTGATAGAAAATGCCACCCATATCTAGAGAAGGAATATGAATGTAGATTGAAACATACTATTTGCTCTCTCTTTTTTGTTTTATTTTGTTTCTTCTTTCTTATAGTTCATTCCATTGGTTATAATTTGTCTTCGCAACATGACTAATGTGAAAATAAGTTTAATGTGAATGTATATGTAATACCTATATCAGATTACATACCATCTTGGGGATGGGGGAGGAAAAGAGGGAGAGAAAATTTTAAACTCAAAAGCTTGTAGAACTGAATGTTGTAAACTAAAAATATATAGGTAATATATAAAAAAAAGAAAAGTGGAAATGGGTGAGATGGGACATCATGGGGTATTTTATTCTGGCGGTTGGAACTAGGCAGTGTAGCAGAAGCAAAGTGGAGTGAACTAACTGTGGGTCCAATTTCTGCCTTCAATAAAGGAGGGCATTGGGAGGAATTTGGTTCTCTAACCTCCAGCCCTTCAAACAGTGGAGAAGAGGTTGACAAAGGTGACACCAATCAATGCTTCAGTTAACAGTTTGGTGATGAGATTATATGTGAGAGTTTAACCCAAGAGGAGCATATTGTTCAGTGGAGTTGAAACCAGGCAGGGCAGAGGATGAAGTATGGACTGGGGGAAGCTGAGAGCTATTATCTCAGGGTATTGGTGTTAAATTCTTCTGCCTTATTTCAAATATTTTGATTAGAGTTTTGTACAATAAATACGTGATTAATGTCAGAAATACTGCAGAGAGGAAGAAGAGAGTTTTTATAGTAGAGTGGGAGTTGTGAGTCATGATTTGATTGACCAATCCATCTTATTAGCATAAGCAGCTGGGACACCTCCCCCTTTTCCAAAATGAGAAGAGTAGGAAGCATGGAGCTCAACTAATACTCCAGAGTGCCCTCTGGTATTGGGTGGTGCACATAGCATTTGGAGTGAGAGCTTGATTTGACAGCCCAGATTGCTCCTCATTTCTGTAGAGGGTTGGACACTAGTTAACCTCCCTCTGCCCACTGCACCTTAGATCAGGACCAGCAAAACTCTAAAGTAGAAAGATGATATGATGCAATCAGAGACTGTCCTTCAAGAGGAAAGTTGAATATTAAATATTTTTTGAGGGGTGGAGCAATTGATCACATTTACTAACAATGTATCTTTAAACATGTTCCTATTAGTTTAGAATGGTTTAACAATCAGCTCTCTGAACAAAAAGCATGCATGGGGTTTAATCTGAATTACTATCATTTTCTCTATTATTTCCTTAAGTCTGGTTAATCAACAAAACAGTAAATTAAGCTCTGGTTTGTAGCATGTGCCCATTTCCGAGGTGTACATTTTCATACTGAAAATTGAATGGTGGGCTCCCTCAAACTAGTTTAAGACGATTTGAGCATACCCTTGGATTATGCCCTTCACATAGCTTTCTCCTATTGATTTGAGTAATGAAGATGGCTCTTCTCTATTCTGCCCTTTATGGGTCTGAGATTCTGAAGGTTACCTCTTCTGTCTTCTCATCCATGAAAACACTTACCTCTTGTTTGTTATATTAATTATAAGTTTTTTGGTCAAAAAAGATTTACTGTTCAAATTGTTCACTTGTGTTTGTTCCAAACTTTGAATTGTGTCAGAGTGAAGGGATATTTTTTCTGATTCTGGGGAGACATGTAAAGAGACATGATTTTAAGATTATAGAGTTAGAAGGAACCTCATACAAAGAGTATAACTCCTGACCTAGTAAAATGATGGTATTAAGTGGCATAGTCAGGACTTGAACCCAGGTCTTCTGATTCTAAATTTAATGCTTTTCCCACTACATTACATAACCTTTTATGATCTGAGAGGAGAATTTCTATGACTTAGAGTGATAAATAGAAATTTTTGTGTCTGGGGCAAGATGGGGGTAGGAGGAGCTGAGGTCTGGGAGTGCAGCCCTGTGAATTTAGGGATGAGACTGATGGTGGCTGAAGGTAGGCCTTGAGGAAGGGTGTTGTGACTGCTGACGGTGTGCAGGGAGGGAGGGTGCTGAAGGATGATACAATTTGTGCTTTTTAAATTCTAGTGCCTTGAGGCTAAACCCACTGGTTCTTCTGTTCTACTACACAGAGGGCAAGGACTGGTGAAGACACACTCTCTACCAATGCAGGATGGCATTTTCTCTGAAACTTAAAGCGTTGAAGTTGTTTAGAATGCTGAGATGGTTACATGCCTCGTCCAGGTTATATGACACAATCAGTATGTGTCAGAGACTAGACTTGAACTTGGATCTTCCTGTTTTGAGGCCAGCTCTTCTGTCATTAAGGGTGGTCACATGGTACAGGGGATAGAGGAGTCGACCTGAATGAGCTCAAATCCAGCCTCAGACACCAGATGTATGATTGTGGGCAGGTTACTTTATCCTGATTGCATCAGTTTCCTCATTTATAAAATGAACTGAAGAAGGAATGGTAAACTACTATCTTTGCCAAGGAAACCCCCAATGGGGTCATTCAGAGTTGGACATGACTAAACAACAACTCTATCAACTACACGACACTACCTCTCTAATTTGCATATGCTTTTAATGGAAATTTTTATATAGATGTTTGTCTTTCTATAGAATGGAAGCTTCTAGAGGGTAAGGACTGTATAGATTTTGCCTTTGAATCCTCAAGGTATAGGACAGTGCCTATAACATGATAGGTGCTTAATAATTGTTGATAAATAGCTTGATTCAACAATGGTGATGAGGATGTTAGTACTTTATATGTGTATATATATATGCATTTGCACAAACATATACATGCATATCTGTCTAATATACATGACAACCATTCATATGTGACATAGATGTATGTCTCTGGAATTTGGTCCATACCTCTCAATTTTCACCTTGAGGAAATCAGAAAGACTATGGTTGGGCTCTTACTCCCTGCCTTCCTCATTCTTCTCCAAGGATATTGGGCTAGAATTACACCTATGCACCACATGGTGAATATCTGTCTAGCATAGGGACACAAAGTTGAGGATAAAAGACATTGTCTCTGATTGTTCTTCAAGATCTTACACTTGACAACTTAGCTCCTTTTCACCAAATGTTTGTCACACCAAAAATCATCACAAATAGCAAATAGTGGGGTAAACCTGTTTATTCAAGCAAAACAAGGAACAGAAATCATAGAAGTTAGAAGATTAGAACGTACCAGACAATATACAAAGTGAATGAACTTTTCAACTTGGAGCAAGATAGGATCTTAGCTCAAACAAGGAAAGAGGGAATGATGTTACTTAGAGGAGGTTCATTCTCAGTAGTCTCTAGCCCTGTAAGTAAGTCCAGTAATATGATGGGGATTTTGGTTTCCCATTCATGTCCACTATTCCAAAAACCTTCCTCTCTCTTCCATTTCCCTAGGGCTCCTTTTTCTAAGTATCTCTCTTGAAATAGATCTGAAACCAACTCAGTAAGTCTTTGATTCAGGTGTGAAGCATCATTCTAGGTGTTCTTCCTGCCCATTAGGAATTATTCCTTCCTGTACATATGGACCACATTTTGGGGCAACACTCAAGGGGTTTTACACTGGAAATGACTGTGATTTGAAAAGAATAAATGGTGTAATTAAAAAAAAAGACATAATGGGGTTGGACTAGACTTTCAGTTCTCCTGATTTCCTTCCAAATTTCAAAATTCAAGTTTCCTTCCTTTAGGTTAAGTCAATTAAGTTTTCCCCCTATTATTAGAAAGCAAATATCCCTGGAATCATTGGGGAGAGATTTAAACACTGGCTTCTGGTTCTTTTAGCCGTTACAGACTCAACTGTTGTGCATTGACATAGTACTTACTATTCTCTGTTTCATTTATCTCCCCAAGTTGATCATAAACTCACTGAAGGCAGGAGGTATTGTTCCCTGGGAGAAGAATTTCATTAAACCTTTTTCATCAATTATACTTTAATGTCAATGGATTTATCAAATTGTTTTCTGAGATTTTGCTGGTGAAAAGGGAAAGGGAACATGTGTACAGTAAATTATTAGTGGGGGAGCCAATAAAGGGAGAGAATAAGTATAGAAAGGGGATGTGGGGGAAACGATGAAATTCACAATTTTTGTTAAGGGTTGGGCCTCTGTTATGGCCTCTTTAAGAAAGCTTCAAACTCAAAGCTAGGCATATATCTTTTTAAAAATTGCAGTTAGATGCCTCTGTCCTTGATAGTTCATCATCTGAGCTTGCTGACAGGAGGGAACAGATGCTATCCAAGGCTCATGCTGTCAAGGAAGTTGCTGAACAATTTAGGCTTGATGGATGCCACTCTCTAACTGATTCTCTATATAGTGAACTTTAGACATGGCAGGGATAGGGGAGGTCTCTTATCTACCTCCTTTTCAATCTTGGCGACTGGTGCAGCACTGGAGCTTAGATGAGGGTGAGGGAAGCTTTTCGGCTAAGAGCTTATGTTCAAGAAGATCCCTGAGATTTGCTGTCAACATTGATTCCCCAGTCCTGGAAGTTCAGCTCTATTAGTTATCAGTCAATGTGATAAGGCCTTTTCTATATGCTTTGGGGAAGAGTCTGAGCTTTCTCTCACCAGCTCCAAGTCCTCTCCCTTCTTTGAGATGAGTAGCTCCCTTTTTGGAAAATACTGAATAACTGTCCCCTCTTCCCTCTTTAATGACCTTGTGGGAAAGAACTTCTATTGCCTTATGTTGATCTTGGGAGAAGGAGTAGTCTGACACTGAGATTTCCTAGATGTAGGGAAGTTCCTGGTGAAGCAATGCTGATCAGTGAGTCCTTTGCAATTTATAGTCTTGGAGTGAAGAGGTATTGATATTTTCACTAACCTTTGGTTTCCTTTGTAACCTTATATATTCTATTTTTCACATTAAATTTTTTTCCCTGAGGAGTGATCCATAATCTTCAATAGATTTCCAAAAGGGTCTATGATACAAAAAAAGGTTAACAACCCTTGTTCTAGAGATTGTTTGGGGCAGAGAGTGGACACATGACTTGACCATGACAATACAAATATAATTGGTGTTTGTCCAAAGTAGAACTTGAACCCAATTCCTCCTGACTTCAAGACTCACTCTTTATCTCTTTATCATTACGCTGTCATGATGACTTTAGGGGATAGATGAATGCCATACACCAAGTTCTCTGGCTATTTGCACATAGTAAATATTCAAAGTATAATTCTCTACAAAACAAATAAGCCAATAGAGAGGGAGAGGTTGGAGATTAGAGAGAGAGAAGATATAGGAGGCAATCTGCTAGAGAAGACAGAAGGGATCAAGGACTCATGAAGAGGGTTAGCTTTGTCAAGGAAGAGCCTGAACTTCTTCGAGATGGAGTAAAAGGGAAAGTAGTGGGGGATGACATCCCAGGGTTATGGAATGAACAGAAGGGGGTTTGCAAGCCCAAGATTGTCTTTGCTCATAAATAGATGAAGTAACTGCTTATGTGGTATGATTGGAGAGGAGCTGAAAGGTATCACCTTAGCACCTGTCCCCAAATCTCCCCCTCAACAAAATCTTCCAGAGAACCTGAAATCCCTCTGCAAAGTTTTTTTCCTTTGGATTTATACATTGATATCTTCAGGTACCCTCTTTTAAAATTCATAGGATAGGGGCAGGTAGGCTAGAGGGGATAAAGGCAACTCATTTAGACACTAATACCTTAGTGTAAGGTTTTTAGGGAGTCTTATAAGCAAATCATGTTAATTGTGTGGCCATGTCAGGACTCTGAGACAGTCGGTAATGGGACTGCAGTCCTCCTGACTTTAATCCTATACCACTGTGTGTCAAGACTGCAAAGTACATCTAGGACCTAGAACATTCTACTCACTTACCATCATCAGATCCCGTCTACTACTGATACTATACCTGGAACCATTCACCCAGTTACTAGCAATCTCTTACCCTTTCTTACTATCTCCGTTTTTGGGATATTAGTGCAGAATGCTGGACCCGGAGTCAAGAAGACCTGAGTTGAAATTGAGCCTGAGCAAGTGTGACCCTGAGCAAGTCACTTAATTCTGTCTGTCTCTGTTTGTTTAGTTGTAAAATGGAGATAATGATAGCACTTTCCTCACAGGGTCATTGTAAAGATCAAATGAGAGCCTATTTATAAGTACTTAATACAGCGCCTGGAATATAGTAAGTATTAAATAAATGCTTACTCCCTTCCCTTATGAGAATAACTTGCTGCCTTCCTAAGTCCCTGTTTCCTGTTTTCTCATCACTATCCATTTTAAACTTAGTCTTCCCATGTCCTACTCTGCCCCTTCTACGATGCTCTGTGAAACTCTCATGCCATCATGAATAAACTTCCCTTAATTTAGACTTTTCACATTTTTTTTAATCTTCTGGCATTTACTAGAGTCTCTCTGGTGACCCTGCATCCATCCCTGGCCACATTCCTTCTGGTATAGGTTATATATACTCCCGCAGCCTCTGACATATTGTTACCAGGGGGAGAGCTGGACCCTCTCTAGTGGTCCTGATCTATAATCTGACTATTGGACCAAAATGGCTCTGGAGGAGAAAGTGAAGGTGGTGACTTTGCCCAGCCCTCCCTCACGCCAATAAAATTCAATTGCAAGTTATGTCATCATCTCCCTGATGTCACAGTCCTCTTCAAGAATGAAGGACAAACCATAACCACACACACGCAACCAGAGGGAGAATTAGAATTCTCTTTATGCCTAGAGTCACATCTAGGCTCCTGTTCTGCTGCCATTACTCAACAACTTTTCCTCCTTTGAAGTTCACCCTATCCAAATTTGTCACCCAATCCAGATCCTGGTAACTGTTATCCTTGCCTTAGACATTCTATATCCTTTCTCAATAAATAAGTACTTGGCTCATAGTCTTCTGTATCCCAAATTACTTACATATACTACAGGGTTTCAATATCCACTCAAACATCTCAGTTTCTCAGTCTACTTAATCCCAATGACCCACTCCTCTTCTTCACCTCCACTATTCACAGGGATTGTCACATTCTTCATCTTTCCATTATCCACAAATATAATTCAAGAACTCCAAAATTACTTTGTCTGATTAAAATTCCTATTACAGTAGTCCCTCAACAATTGTGTGTGTGGGGTTAGGGATGGAGAACTCTTGTGACTGTGAAAAACTGTGAATAGACCTCACTTCAAACCCTTATTTTTAATAATTATGATCTTATTTATTTAATACACAAAATAAATAAACCACACACTGCACCTACAAAAAAGATGCAGTTTCTATGCAAGAGAGATTGGTAGCTTGTGCATCATGCAGAGTCTTCACAGTCACTGGTGTAGCTGCCGCAACTGCTACGTGCATTTATTTCTACAAAAAACACAAGATACAGCAATTGTTGTGGGAGAAAATCATGTGACTGAGTCTAGATAGTAGAGAGAAAAAGAGGAGGCATTCCTGAAGAGAGTGAGCCCCTAGTTCTTTAGTGCACTAAAACTTTTAAATGAAATTAACAATTTATAATAAATTTATGTATGTATGATGGTAGTAAATGATTAAATAAATTTAATGACATACAGTATGCATTTATAATTTAACTAATTATTTTTAAATTTTGTTTACATACGCATATTATCTGAGATTTTCTGCAGTGTGACACAAATCTCCAAAAATTCCCACTTAATTATCAATGGTCAATTCTTGAATAAATAACTGAAACCATGAATGTGAAACCTGTGAATGACAAGGGATGCATCTGGAAGTCACCTGGACAGAGGTGACTAGAGATTCAGTGTGTGAAGGAGGTTATCCTTGAGAAAGAACCAGTCTCAAATTCCTTTGCAATCTTCAGCCCCAGGTTCATCCAGAGGCTGACTGCCTCAAGCTGACCCAAGTGGTTCTGCCACTGATTTCATTCATGTTCATAGGGACAGCAATGCAGTGTTCCCCTTGTGAAGGGGAATCTAAAAGTGTCCTCAAGAACTAGAAAAAGACTGACTCTGCATTCTCATTTTTGATCATGCAGCTAGTAGGGCAAGAGTCCCAAAGGGCTCTGGGGGAAGAGGGATTGAGGCTGGTGTGAAACAGAAACTGTACTCTTTCAGGAAGGTGACTGGTGTTGTTTTTGTTATTTTAATATTAATTTCTGTCCTAATTACCTGTTTTCTGTTTCAGCATACCTCTCCAGAGTCTGTTAGTTCATGTGAGTCACTGAAAACCTTGGGCAGAGTTCATTTCAGAAGAATTCAGTTTTTAGGCTGGTGACAGTCAAGATAGATAAATTCCACTTAAAGTCCCCACAATTTGAATATAAGTCTGGGGCTTGTGCCTGAATCACTGTGGGCTGATTTCTTCTCCTATTTCCTCCCCGTGTCACAGAATATAGACACTATCCTTCTTAAAGAGGAGGCAAACCTGAGGGGTGGGGGAGGGGGAGATGAAAAGGCAAGGAAAACTTTTTCTCTGAAAGCAAAATGTCTTTTTACAAAGTTCCAAAGGTTAGTGAGTGCTGGACAAGGCCCTAGCCTGAGAATATCACGCTTGTAGTTAGCCAATAAACATTTATTAAGATCCTACTATGTGCCAGGTACCATGCTAACCACTGGGGATACAAAGAAAAAAGACAGTCCATGCTCTCAAGGAGCTAATGGGAGAGATAATATGCAAAGAAATTTGTCCAAACCAGAATAAATTGGAAATAGTTAAGAGGGAAGGTTGTAAAATTTGAAGAGATCAGGAAAGGTTTTCTACAGAAGGTAGGATTTTAGCTGACACTTGAAGGAAGCCAGGGAAGTTAAGAAGCAGAGATGAGGAGGGAGAGATTTCCAGGCATGAGATAATCAGAGAAAATACCTGGAGCTGAGAGATGGAGTGTCTTATTCAAGGCAAATCAAAGAGGCCAGCATCCCTGGACTTTGTGTGAAACAGGGAGTGTAGACATAAGAAGACTGGAAAGGTGGGGCATGGTATGAAGGCTTTAAAAACCAAATATTTTATATTTGTTCCTGGAGATGACAGGGAGTGACTGGAATTTATTTAGGTGGAAGGGTGACATGGTTGGACCTACTCTTTAGGAAGATCACTTTAACAGATGAATGGAGGACAGACTGGAGTAGGGAGGCAGTGGCAGGCAGATCAACCAAGAGGCTATTTCAGTAGGTTAGGCATGAAGTGAAGGCAAGCATCGGGGGTATATGTGAGAGATGTAATGAAGGTAAAATCAGCATGCCTTGGAAGCACACTGGATAGGAGGAAGAAAGAGAAAGTGAGGAAAGCCTGCTGGACTGGGACGGAAGCAGTACCCACAACAATAACTGAGAAATTTGGAAGAGATGAGGATTTTGGAGGAAAGATAATGAATTCAGTTCTGGATATATTGAGTTTAAGATGTCCACAAGATATCCAGGTTGAAGTAGACAATAGACAGTTGGAAATGTGAGACTGGAAATCAGTTGAGAGGTTAGGTTAGAAAAGCTGACTGGAGAATCATCAGCACAGAGATGATAATTAAATCTACTGGGGATGATGAGATCACATGTGAAATGGTCTAGGACGAGAAGAGGGCCTAGAATAGAGTTGTGAGACCTGCAGTGAGAGGGTGGACCTTGGATGAAGATCCAGCAAAGTTTAGTGAAAAAAAGCAGGCAGATTAGTGGGAGGAGAACCAGGAGAGAGTTGTGAGAGTGAAGAGATAGCAAGAAGAGAGTGATAAACTGTATTAAAGGCTACAGGGAAGTCGGGCAGGATGAGGATTGAGAAGCGGCGCCCCAACTTGGTTTTCAACTGTGGTAAAAAGCTGTTTTAATGTGAGCTTGCATTTAGAGACAAGTTAAACAAAGCTGTATCTCAAGGGTCCTAATCTCAAGAAGGAACTTGGGACCTTCTAGTACAATTAATGGTGGAAAAAAATAGCTTCTTGCTTTCTTTGGCTACATTTGTTATAGGTCTTGGAATAGTCTGTTTCATTCTTTTAGGAATGTTTCTACATTGTATGATTGTCTAGAGGCAATATGGCATAGGGAATGGAGTTCTGAGCTTGGAGTCATGGAAACACGTTCAGAACCTGCCTGTCACACTCACTAGCTCTGTGACCCTGGACAAATCCCACTTGCTAGGATTTAATAATTCATGGAAAGTTGTAGTTGGTAAAAGGAGTTCCCATACTGAGGATTTCATATACTAATGAAATCATAGATTCTGTTTTTACCTATAAGATTGTGTGGTCAATCACATTACAAGAACATGAAAAGCGTTAGGAGCTGAGTAGAAAGTTTCTTATCATCCCTTACTTTTTTGTTATAGATTCTGGTCTTAGAATAATATTACTAACTCACATTTATAGAATTACTTTAAGGCTTATAATTGCCTCTTCAATTCAATAAATATTTCTAAGTTATCACATGTAAATTACAGTGTTAGGTAAAGACAGCTTCTGGACTCAAGAAGCTTATATTCCTTACAAGAACCCTGTGGGATAGTGCAAGTGTATCTTATAGATGAAAAAATTAAGGCTCAGAGAGCTTACCAAGAGTAGAGGGATAGAAGGAAAGGCCTTGGAGTAGGTAGGTAGAAGATAATTATAGTCACTATATCTGTTATGGTTCTAATAGATGATATTACTAAGGGTGACCGCTATTAGTAAAAGTATTGAAAATACCCACATAGAATCAACATGTGCTTTTCACTCAAAATGCTGGAAGTGCTTTCTATGTAGTGGCTACACAAGCAGTAAGTGGGGTTAGCCTTAGATTTTCAGGTTAGGTTTTAGGAGCATTTTGGGAGGAAATGAGATCATTTAGTTTGAATAGGGGAAAGTTCCAGATGGTAGGTGAGAAAAAACTTGAAAATGGGAGGAGCATTCTAAAATAATAAAATTTGGAAGGACCAGTGGGAGGAATGTTGAAAAGGACATGTTTCCCTCACTTTTGAAGGTAGACATATTTGGATTTAATGAAAAGTAAATGCAAAAACTGAAATGGGGATTTGAACCAGTTCAGAATGACCAGAGGGAAAGAATCTTGGCAGCCACAGGATGCTGTATTTACTCAAGTTGAGAAACATAGAAGGAGGAGAGGCCATCTGGACAACAGTTATACTTGTCAAATCAAGAAGTGACCAAAACACATGCTGGTGTCTCATCACTGGGAAAAGAGAAGGTTAGCAAAATCCTCCAGGATGAATAGTGAGCTTGACAATACAGACAAAAGGAAAGAAGAGATTTAGAATGTGTTAACTTAGAGAGTGAAAGGATGGGACACCAGAAGGTGGACAAGGGGCAATGATCAGGGCATAAAGGAGAGGCAAATAAAATCACTAGATCTGTTTGTTATTGCTCCCTTTTTTTTCTTCATTTTTGAGGAAGAGAGCCGAAAAATGTGAATTAATTCTTCTTAATACTCTCACAGCACTACTCAGACACTGACTAAAAAGCCTTTGACTATATTTTGCAAAAAAACTCCATTAAAAAACTTCTTTTTAAGAAAAAATTGGGGAAAATACTACACTTCAAAAAAGGATAAGAAATAATTATTTCTCATTTTATGTGTGGGTCTATATGTGTAGGAAATAACAATGTGGATGTAAAGTAATCAAGTAATAATAAATTATAGCATTATCCTGGAGGACTCTCTAAAGTTTCCATAGAGTCCAATTTTGGGAGTACAGTGATAAGCTTTAAAGCATGGAAAATTTCACATATATGGTGAGAAGACAGGTAGCAAAAGATAAAGCAGATTAGAGAGTCAAGAGAAAAGAGCTAGCTTGCTCAAGTGGGTTTAGTGCCAAAATATTTGAAAAATCATATAGGAAAAGAAAGTCCCCTTTAGGAAAAAGAAATAGAACAGAAGGGGACACTAACAATTTGGAGGGAGGAAAGGCAAAGAATGATAGTATTACAAATATTACAGGCTAGATGACAAAGCTCTAGGAGTGTTAAGGAGTAAAAGAATACTATAGAGATGAATGTGGTGTAATGGGTAGAGGGCAGCTCTTGCAGTCAGAGCTGCATCTCCAAGTCACACTTCTGATGCGTACTAGCTATATGATCAAGAACAAGGCTCCTAGCTTCTCAATGCTGTCGTCAGCTCCTTTAAGATTATAAATTCCAAACAAATTGCTGATCTCAGAAGGACTTTTCACTTGAGAGTTTTCCACATATCTGAAACCACAGTCTGGATTTTAAAAAATGGCAAATAGTAAGAGTGGAATGATTTCTCCTTAACCTTCTGCACTGCTTAGACAGGCTAAAGTACTGTGTCCACAACTTGCCAGATGTGGAGAGCTTAGAGAGGGTTAAGAGAAGAATCTCAAAGATGATTAAAGTGATAGAAAATAGGACCTATGTGGAAAGGTTAGAGGAATTTATAATTTCGCCTACAAAAGAGAAAGCTGAGGGAAGACTTTAATAACTATCTTCAAATATATGGAGATTTATTAAACAGAAAATGGTGACCAACTATTACCTATCTCCACTGAGCAAACTACACATTGATGGTGTCTATCTTCAGCTGGGCCCTGGGTTCTGCTTGACAGTCCTTCTCTCTTACGATTGAACCCCTGTGTAATTTCCCACAGTGAATGTTTGAAACCTTGTTCTCTCTCCTCTTTCCTTCAGTGAACCCCCAAATTAACATTTATAAGCAGATCATTTGGCCTCCTACCCCACTGACAAGAGTGAAGTGATGTAATGTGAATTCTCCCCTCTGATTTCTGAACACTCTTAGCAGAATCACTTACTCTGTCTTTTTATCCTTTTGGCCATAGATAATGAGATCTCTTTTACTCATTAAGGCTAACTGCTCCACCCAATTCCCTTCAGGATCATCCCATTCTCTCATGTATCTTTAGTCTTTCTTCTTCATTGGCTTCTTTCCACATGCCTTTGGTTGTGCTCAGTCTTCCCCATACCTAAAAAAATCCTTCCTTGGATCCCTACGTCTAATCCAGCCATCAGTCAATATGTCTCTTTCCCTTTACTTTCAAACATCTTGAAAACATTATCTCCATTCAATCACTCTGATTCCTTGATACCCACTCTCTCCTCCGTGCCTTGCAATCTAAATCCTGACTTCATACTCTATTGGAGCTTTTGTCTCAGAGATTTCTAATGACTAATCCAATGACTTTTCTTTAGTCAGATCGCTCCTTGAATTCTCTGAACACTTGAAACTTATTGACCACTACTATTGACCACTGCATTGGGGAGCAGATTACAGTCCAAATGAGTAACATCGAAGTTTGCTATGAGTTCTGATCACATATGCGTGATGTGAGTATAGAAACAAATATAAAAGCGTCTGTGTTGTATTGAAAATTTTAAAGTAGACAAGAATGCTTTACATTAAATAGAGTTTATATACATACATATATTGTGACACTTTGCTTATTAAATATCTTTTATGAAATAGTACACATGTAGATACAATGATGTGCACATGTATGTACACATATGTATTATAACACTTTCACTTTTGGGGGCATATTATCAAATGTTTTAAGGGATTATCATTATAAGTTTGTACAAATGATCATAGAACTTGGAATGACATCTCTTATAATGATGATCATGCATGTCACACAAGTCAACACAACAATAACGCCTATGGACATGTGATTCTTATCACATGTTCCAAAATCTTCATCAATTTAGAAATTTTTAGCTTTGGTGAGAATGCGTATTAACAGATTATATTCAACTTAGTGTCTCATAGGTCTTTCTGTGGAAATAAGAGAGCAAATTTATGAAGCATACAGAGAAAATATGCACTGGTCACATTGGAGAACTTTTAATTCAAAGACAAATATTCAAATTATTGTTCATCAAAATGGGAATCAGATAACCACTTTGTATGATGAACTTTTAACAACTTCTAGGAGTAATATAAGTCAGGCAGAAAAGATACAAATGCAGACATAAAAGGGAGATGAACAAAACTAGGGGATATGTACTAATACATATATACATATGTACACACACACACACACACATATATATATATGCATCACACAATGTACATTTATCTATCTATATGTATATGTATATACACAGATATACACTTATGTACATACATTTAGCCTTCCATGTATATAGCACATATATAGTCTTTATATATCTAAACTTTTCTGTGTATAAAAATACATATGTAAATATGTATATATAGGTGTGAACACATACATATATAAATATTTGTATGAATTGATTAAGAATGAAATAAGTAGAATAAAGACAATGATTTATATAATAAACATATTGTAAATCCAAACAACTTTGAAAATTATAAGAACTATGAGCAGCGCAATGACCATTCATGATACCAGAAGAGAAATGAAGAAGCATTCTGTCCATCTCTTGATAGAGATGTTAGACTCAATGTACAGAATGAGACATGTAATTTTTGAGTATGACCAATCAGGGAATTTGTCTATATGAGAGAAAAAGGGAATAATAACATATCCACTTATACAAACATAGATAACTGTGTGCCAAAGAAGAAACTGAAAGCATCAGGGAAAGTATCTTTGGGTTGATAGTAGAGAACAGTAGAGACTTTATTCCTAGGGGTCCACTGACCAACTTTTATGGGATGAGTTAAGACTTCTGGTTAGCTAAAAAAATCAAAGGGGGTTTTGAATCTCTCAGCCATCAGAAGAAAATGAGAGAGATCCAAGGAGGGAGACAAGGACAATGAGGAGGCAGAGAGATGGATAAGGACACATGAATACAAAAAGGGACAGAGGCAGAGTGGGAGAAAGCATCCTACAAAATAAAGGAATAGAGGGTAAACCCTTCTGTGTGTGCCTGCAAACTTACTTTCAGGCAATGAGAAAACCAAATACCTTGTGAGTTCTTCATTAGGCCTGAAACCAAAAAACACATCAGCCTTTCCAAAACAACAACAAAAAGAAAAACTCATTCTACTCTTTCTGTTTCACTCTCTTTGCATATAGCCCATCTAATAGATATATCAAATACATGTTAAATATATAATTTATTTATTTTTACATATGTGTGTGTTATATACATGTCTATATTTTTCAAAATAGAAAGACATAGATACCATTGGTATACCTACTGTCATAGTTGGGATGTATGAGAAATGTCTGGTGTTCTTGCATAACTATTCCAGGTTGGTTTTGCAAAAATTTGTTTCTATTTTCAAAAAGCAGGCTATGGAACCTCAAAAAGATCATTAAACAGCGATTAGGAATTGAATTCAAGAACCAGAAGAATTGAGTAAGGGAGACAGAGAATGATAGCTACAGAGAGATAAAGAGATGAAGAGCCAGAGAATGAATCAGAGAAAGAGGGAGAATCATATTGTGAGGATATTATTTGAAGTATGTTCTGCTAGATTCTGGTGTAGAACTTGTAGTTTGATCTTGCATAATTTTGATCTTAGATTCTTTCCTCTTGTTTTGATCCTGTGTAGTGTTTGGTTGGAGAATTGTTGATTTAAGCAGTGCATATATACAGATGCAACCCAAGGAGTAATCAGGTCTGTGGCTAAAGAAGTCAGAATTTTTTCTCTCAAGGTAGGAAAACAATGGAGTCTTTAGAGAAATTCCACTACCATATTTGTAAGACTTCTTTTTGAATCTATCCTGCTTCTCCTATGTGTCCACTTGGAAACAATTCAATAGCTGGATGATTCACTCTGGTCTATTATTGTGGCTTAGGTGTGTCTCTCATAAGCATTCCAGGAACCAGTAAGCATATAATACTTTGCTTGCATTTAAGAAGGAATTTACTGAGGGTGAGAGCAGTTTGATCCTGGAATAGGGCATAAAAGGGAAGTTGTTTTTTTATTGAGCTGTTTTAAATACAAAATGGCACGTTTAGTATACCAATGGAAAGAGTAAATAACTTCACCTGTTTTGGAATAGGTAAAGGAGGTGCTTTAAAAAATTGTTCTTCCTTTTCTTGTCCTGGCTAAGTTGGGAAGGTGAAGAACCATGATGTTATTTTTAGGAAGGAAGTACTTAAAGCAAATGAGTTCCGCTCATTGAGAATTGGTAATTGCCAGAAATCTCTAAAGGGAGCCTGTTTATGCAGGGTCTCTGGAAGAACTGAAGAACTCTAAAAGTTCACAAATATGTGAACTTCCCATGAAGTATCAGTATATGTTTGATAGAGACTAGCTACACTGAGCAAAACCTGTCAAGACATTGATCGGTTTTCAGCTCCTGTCAATTATTAATGGTGGGCATGCTTCAGAAGGATTCCTGGGCCTAATAAGGGCACAAATGCTAGTGTTTTGAGGGAGAATATGTATTTGACTATACTTTTCAGATAACTTAAATTTAATCCTCCTGTTTATCTTTTACATCTTACTTTTATCGCCAATGGATCTTTTGAGTCTTTATATACTGTATATTATTTTTAGATTTGTTATATAGTTGACTTCATGACCATTTCTATTAATAATATTTTCATAATTTTCATGAGTTTATAAATCAGCACACATATATACTTAGCGCCTGGTATATATCCTGAATGGTGTCAGGCACTATAGGTATAGAGCAATGCGATAGACTGTACTATAAGAAGTGGTTTCTTATAACCCTTACAAAAGGAGCTTACAAATTCTCTTTAGAGAGAATCCATTAATCCAGATTACTACATATGAAATGATAATGGCATAATGAAGGACAATTTATAATTACTAAATTGTAAAGAGTAGATTACTAATTCAGAGATGAGAGATTATCTATGTCTAGAGCAGCCTGAAAAGACTGCTTAAATCTTCACAATGACATTACATCATTTATCATGTGTATATGAGATATCTATCATTATCCTTCAGTATTTCAATAAATACTTTATCCTATTGATATGCATCCTTGTTCTGCTAATCAACCCTCTCTTTCTTAGTATACAATCTCCATGAGCTCCTATGACCCCAAATATTCATCTGGGACTCTAGAGTATTACAGAATCATAGCATTTCAGAAATGGAAGGAACATGACATGGTCTAATCCAGTTTACATGTGAAGAAGAATCCACTCTATATTATACTCAACAAATGATCCTCTACCCATCCCTTGAAGACTTACAGTGATGGAGAGTCTACTACCTTCCAAGACAGCCTGTTCCATTTTAGATAGCTTGAATTATTTGAAAGTTGTTATAAGAAGCACAAGTTTGCTTCTTTGTAAATTATTTTTCTGGACAGTGGAGTAAGTCTAATTCATTTCTCATATGGCAGTCCATCAAATCTTGAGGGTAGTTCCCCTAATTATTCCAAACACCCCAAGTTCCTCCAATCTATTTTCATAACATGACCTGATTATCTCCTTCTAGGTCAGGGTCAGAAAACCATGGCCAGAAAGTTGTTTTTGTATTTCCAGGGAGTTAAGTATTGTTTTTACATTTTAAAATAGAATACAAATAGGCTGCTGACTGAATTTGGTCCTTAGGGCCATAATTTACTTACCCCTGCTTTATATAATCTTCATTTTATCAAAATCTTTCCTACAGTTATCCATAATTAAAAATAATATTTCAGATATAGTCTGGTCCAGTGGGATTTCCATCTCCAATGGGATTCCCACTTGCTTCTTTGGACATTCTCTGAATACAGTGTATGAGTGCATTAGACTCAAATTGAACTTGCAGTTCAGGAAAACACTGTAATTCTTTCCGACCAACAGCTATCCATTTATTCCTCTCCATTTTATACTTGTGAAATGATATTTTGAACCTAAATATAAGACTTTACATTTATCCCTATTAAATTTCATGTTTTAGTAGGGCAACTCCAAGAGTTTTGTTGCTGACTACACATATATAACAAGGGTAGGCTTTTGGAACAAAGGATTCAAATGGAGGAAGCTGCAGTTCCCTGGTGTGATATTTATGAAAGGCCTGGTTCCTTAAAAGAGCTGAAGTTTAGAATCTGAGCCCAGAATTAAAAGAGAGATGGCAAAGTCCAAATCACTTCTTATGGAAATAAGGTAGCACTTTTGCTGAGGGATGCAGCTGGAAGTCTCTTAAGTGTAGCACGCAGAAAAGTCTGAGAGATGAAAAGAGAAAGTGGGTGTGGAAGAGGTGACTCCTGTCAGAGACTTCTTCCTAAAATGCTCTCTTTGGCATTTAAAGTCCTTCACATTTTGATCCCTTCCTAATGAAAAGCTGGAGTTGAAACCCCACCATCCTATTTTAGCTTTATACAAAATGTGATAAAAAATTTCTATTATTCAATCAATTCAAAGACCTTAGACTAATTTGGAAAAGTTATCTGAGAAGGTAAAATGATGTGAGATAAGAGGTCTGTTCCAAGTCACTGAGAGATTAGGGAAACTTTTCCAGAAATTATAGCTATGGCTTTTCAGCACACCAAAAAGTGTGTGGGGTGGGGTGGGCTGGGGTGGGCTAGAGTGATCCCAGCTTCAATCAGGTCTCCTTTTACTTCTTTGATCAGAGGACTTTCCAGCATCCAAGGGTCTGGAGGATAGTGGACTTCCCATCTTCTCATAAGTGCTGCAGATCAGCTGGTGGTAGAGTCTGTATTACTGGGAGCCAAGGGCAGACTGGACTTATGGTCTACAGGGAGTTCAGCAAAGAAACTATACCATGCCCAAGATATGAGCACTCCATGAAGAGGAAAAAGGCCTTTCAAACAACCAAAAAATCATGATTTAGCCATTTGTCACATGTACTCTCTGAGTCGGAATCCAGTTTCCCTTGGCTTCTATATGTACTTAGTGAGAAAGTGTTATAGACCTTGGGGGTGGATGGGTGGGTGATTTTGCTTTTTTGACTAACTAGTCTTACTCCACCGCCTTAATAAAGATCCTTTTCTTAAAGTTACTTAAGGATCCCTGACCAAATGATTCTCAACTGATAATCTTGGGGAGAAAAACACTAGGGATAGATGAGCTGATGGCTTCAGAGAATTACTCGATCCCTCAGGGTTACTCTTAGAACCCTAAGGAAGAGATGTAGCCAACTTAGTTTTGGAAACCTACTCACCTGTGAACATGTCAGAGTTGGGATAAAGATGCCCCAGAGTCTACTTGGGTTACATTACCTTCCTGGTCTTCTTATACTCTGCTACCCTTCTATACTCTATGACCCACCGCATGGACTACTTACACATAAGGATCCCACTTCTGAATATATACGCTTTTATTTGCTGTCTCCCATTCCTGGAATTCTCTCAACCCCTGCCCAACCTCTTGGCTTCCTTGGTATCCTTCTAAACTTAGCTTAAATCCTACTTCATGCAGCAGGCCCTTTTATTCCTTCCCTCCCACTGCTAGTGCTTTCCCTCTGAGGTTATCTTTCATATACCCTGCATATATCTGGTAGGATATAGTAATATGCATGTTGAGGGTAGAAGTAGTATTTTTTGACTCTCTTTGTAGCCTACTGTAATTAGCACAGTATCTGATATATAGTAATATAGAAATTATATATTTATATATGTAAATAGAAATGAATACTACATATAAAATATATAATAAATAAATAAAATATACGTAAAAATATATTTAAAATATATAAATAAAAAATGTAAATAGATAAATAAATACTTGTTGAATGACAATAATGACCCAAAATGGGAGTCAGGGAGAGGCCCAGGAAGAGCAGCACAATGACATCACCAAAAATATCAGAAGCTGTGCGTTATTGCAAGCATGAGTTTTCCTCCACAGACATACCCTGGACGCAGATGTCCTATAAGGCGTTCCCATGTATGATTACTATGTGTTTTGATTCTTTCCATTGACTGTGTGTATTTGTGGGGAAGCACTCCATGCTTATAGGAGAAACAGTCTATTGTTTAGAATGTTATTTTATTAAATGCCTTTTAAAATTGCATTCTTTGACTAATTAGTAAGTATAAATGGGTGTCTTGCCAATGTGATATTCACAGTGCTTACAATGGCTATGAATATGACATGACAGTTCTGAACTGCAAAATATAACATACTCTCCACATGGAAGACAGAACCAAAACATTTATTCAGACACCAGAAAGCTGAATCCCATCATCAGAAAACCAAATCCATCATGGCAACAAAGAAATCTATACACAATAATAATGCAGGGGGCACTACCATCCCCAAGTCTTTCTTCTGTTAGGCTTCCCAAGAGCCAGCTCCCTTAAACAAAATCACAAACAAGTTCTCCCATTCATGTTAATTGCTGCCTGTGCTCTTTCCCAGCTCTGACTCCTCTGACTCACTTCCTGCTCCATCCCTTCCTGCTCCACCTGTTTAGCAAAATCCTCTGATCACAGGGTCCATGTGACTCAGACTTCCATATGACCCAGGCAGGTCATATGGGCCTATTAGTGGAAGGGAAAGATCTTCCATTTAAATTACCATTACAGTGAGTCAGAGTTTCAAGTGGCTGGAGACCTTTGGAGTAGCTTGAACTTGGTCTAGCTTTTCTGGGAGACTCACTTATGAAAGAGGTAACTTTCGGTGCTGCATTGTAGAATTCCAAGATTTCCATTGTGATTGGAGCCTTAGTGTTGCCAATATGCACTGGCTAATTTTGTTTTTAGACTGTGATTGGGCAGCAGTTTGCTAAATTTTTTTTTTTAAATAAATTTATTTATTTAACTTTTTACATTCATTTTCACAAGATTTTGGGTTCCAAAATTTTCTCCCCATTTGTCCCCTCCCCCTCCCCAATACACTGGACATTCTAATTACCCATATCACCAATCTGCCCTCTCTTCTATCATCCCTCCCTTCCCTTATCCCATCTTCTCTTTTGTCCTGTAGGGCCAGATAACTTTCTATTCCCCATTACCGGTATTTCTTATTTCCTAGTAGCAAGAACAATACTCAACAGTTGATCCTAAAACTTTACGTTCCAGTTTTTCCCCATCCCTCCCTCCCCACCCATTCCCTTTGAAAAGGCAGGCAATTCAATGTAGGTCAT
>CM053769.1:670839148-670905086 GCA_028658325.1 Potorous gilbertii
GGGCCGGATAGGATGCAGGGAAATATAATTAGTCTTTCACAAGATGACTATTATGGAAGTCTTTTGCATAGCTGAACATGTATAGCCTATATTGAATTTCTTGCCTTCTCAGTGGGGATGGGTGGGGAGGGAGGAAGGGAGAGAAGTTGGAACTCAAAGTTTTAGGAATGAATGTTGAGAATTTTTTTCACATGCAACTGGGAAATAAGAAATACAGGTAATGGGGGTATAGAAATCTATGTTGCCCTACAAGAAAAGGGAGAGGATGGGGATAAGGGAAGGGAGGGATGTAATAGAAAGGAGGGCAGATTGGGGTAAGGGGTAATAAGAATGTAAAGTGTCTTGGGGTGGGGGACGGGGAGAGGTGGGGAGAAAATTTGGAACTCAAAATCTTGTGGAAATGAATGTTGAAAACTAAAAATAAATAAATAAATATAAAAAGAGAAAACTTTTAAATGGTGGTGCATCTAAGCATGGAGGGATATTCATGCATTGCTGTGAACAGCATGAGAATGATTTAAGCTAAAATGAACACCACATCTGTCTGGGATTTGGAATGTTGGTGCACGATGATAAACAAATTCTCCCAGGCAGACAAGAACACTGAGTTTGTTGCTTGATGCCAGGGATAATTTGGGGAGATTGAGGGACTTTCTGGAGCATACAAAGGGTCAGACAAGACACTATCTGTGTTATGGGAACTGTCTGAAGGAGGATTGCTTTCCAGCATCCATGCAAAGATCCAAGTTGAGGAGAATAATTGGGAATTGATTATTAATGCCTCCCACCTTCACCCATAGATATTCATGTAGAAATGTAGTTCCAGATTTTCTTGAAATGGGAGAGATTTTTAAGCACAGTATAAATAGTGCATATAAGAGGTCAGCAACAAAGAAATCTAATGACAGTGAGTAGGCTGAGTAACTGTCAGCATCTTCACAGACCTTCCTATTACAAGTTAAGGAGCTTCTCTGGAGAATATCAATGCCTTGATTGGTTGATTGACTTTAAGAGAGAACACTAGCTAGTAAGAAATAAGGCCTTCCCTGACAAGAAACCCAGGGGCAGGTTCAGGAGCAAACAATACCCAGGGAGAACCCTGAGACATCAGAAGACATCAGTGGCCATGAGGGATTGGAGGTGCAACTTAGCCCTCTGACAAGCACCTTGGTCATATGCATTCTCTATGTACATCCTTTGTCTCATTAATGGTGTATACATTTGTGGGAGAAAATGCTGAAGACTTATGGGGGAAATGTTCTATTGCTATTTTTCTTATGATTGTTCATTAAATACTTTTTTTTATATTGAAAGGTGTTCTAGAAATGGGAAATCAAGAGTCCCTTTCCAGACTCTGCCCTGGCCAGAACCCATCTTTATTATTATACCCAGTTTTAAAGTCCATATTTTATTTTATTTTATTTTAAATTAATATTATTTATTTATTTTTAGGTTTTGACATTCATTTCCACAAAATTTTGAGTTCCAATTTTTCTCCCCATCTCTCCCCTCCCCCACCCCATAATATCTTACATTCTGATTACCCCTTCCCTCAATGTACCCTCCCTTCTATCATACCCCACTCTTCCCTTATCCCCATATTCTCTCTTTTCTTGTAGGGCAAGATAAATTTCTATACCCCATTACCTGTGTTTCTTATTTCTCAGTTATATCCAATAATTATTCTAGACATTCATTTTTAATACTTTGAATTCCAACTTCTCTCCCTTCCTCCCTCCCTACCCTTCCCCACTGAGGAGGCAGGCAATTCAATACAGGCTATATATGTGTCATTATGCAAAAGACTTCCATAACAGATGTTGTGTAATACTAACTATATTGTCCTCTATCCTATCCTGTCCCCCCCTTTATTTTTATTCTCTCATTTGACATTGTCCCTTCCCAAAAGTGTTTGCTTCTAGTTACTCCCTTCTCTCATTTGCCCTCTCTTCTATCATTCCCCTCATCCCACTTGTCTCCTCCTCCCCTACTTTCCTGTAGTGTAAGATAGATTTTCATACCACATTTAGTGAGCATGTTATTCCCTCTTTAAGCCAAATGTGAAGAGAGTAAGCTTCACTTTTCCCCTGTCACCTTCTTCCTTTTCTCCTCCAATGAACAAGACTTTTCTTATCTCTTTTATGAGTTATAGCCTGCCCCATTCCATTTGTCCCTTTCTTCTCCTTGTATTTTCCTCTTTCACCCCTTAATTTTTATTTTACTTTTTTATGGATATTATCTCTTCTGACTCAACTCAACCTGTACTCTCTGTCTATATGTATGTGTGTGTGTGTGTGTGTGTGTGTGTGTGTGTGTGTGTGTGTGTAATCTCTCTACCTACCCAAATACTGAGAAAATTCTCAAGAGTTACAAATACCATCTTTCCATGTAGGAATGCAAACACTTCAACTTTAGAAAGTCCCTTATGAGTTCTCTTTCTTGTTTACCTTTTCATGCTTCTCTTGATTCTTGTGTTTGAAAGTCAAATTCTCTCTTCATTTCTGGTCTTTTCATCATGAATGCTTGAAAGTCCTCTATATCATTGAATAACCATTTATTCCCTTGAAGTATTATATCAGTTTTGCTGGGCAGGTGATTCTTGGTTTTAATCCCATTTCCTTTGACTTCGGAATATCCTTTTCTAAGCCCTTCAATCACTTAATGTAGAAGCTTCCAAATCCTGTGTTATCCTGATTGTATTTCCACAATATTAAAATTGTTCCTTTATAGCTGCTTGTAGTTATATCTCCTTGACCTGGGAATTCTGAAATTTGGCCACAATATTCCGAGGAATTTCTCTTTTCGGGTCTCTTTTAGGAGGTGATCAGTGGATTCTTTCAATATTTATTTTTCCCTCTGGTTCTAGAATATCAGGGCAGTTTCCTTGATAATTTCATGAAAGATGATGTCTAGGCTCTTGTTTTGATCATGGCTTTCAGGTAGTCCTATAATTTTAAAATTGTCTCTCCTGGATCTATTTTCCAGGTCAGTTGTTTTTCCTGTGAGATGTTCCACTTTATCTTCTATTTTTTCAAACTTTTGGTTTTATTTTCTAACTGCTTGGTTTATCTCATAGTCATTAGCTTCCCTGAACTAGATTCTCTTTTTTAAAGAACTATTTCGTTCAGTGAGTTTTTGAACCTTCTCTTCCATTTGGCTAATTCTGCTTTTTAATGACTCCTTCTCCTCATTGGCTTTTTGGATCTCTTTTCCCAGTTGAGTTAGCCTCTTTTTAAAGGCGTTATTTTCCTCAGCATTTTTTTTTTGGTTCTCCTTTAGCAGGCTGCTGATGTGCTTTTCTAGCTCTTCTATGACTTGAACACATTTCATATTCATTTTGCATGTACTGGAGGCAGAGGCCTTGACTTCCTCTGACAGTATGCCTCTTTCTTCCTCATTTGAAAGGATGCAAGGAGATACCTGTACACCAAGAAAGTAATGTTCTGTGGTCTTATTTTTTTCCCCCTTTTTTGGGCATTTTCTCAGCCAGTTACTTGACTTCTGAATCCTTTGTCAAGGGCAGGGTCCTAGTGCCTCTTCTCTCCCTAGTACAAGACTGAGATTCATATCAGCTGATTCCCTCACCCAGAGACTTTGGATGGGGGTGGGTCTGCCCCTGAGGGCTGAGATTCAAATCAGCTGCTCAATTCTACCAGAGACTTTAAGCTGAGCTGCCTGGACAATGGACTCAGGCTGCTTCGAAGTGGTCCCCTGTCACCCACTATTGCTGCTGATCCTGCCTGCTACTGCTGCCTCTGCTGCTGTGGGAACCCCATTCCTCTCTTGCCCAGTTGGGAAAGCCTTCCTACACTGACCTTTGGAGCTTTCTTTGTTGTTTGTGGGTTGATGGATCTAGGACCCTCCCTGCTGGAAATTCTGCCCTGAAGGTCTGTTCAGGTCCTGTTCCTCCCAGTGCCATGTGGCCAGGGCTGTGTGTGCTCTATTCAGTGTCCAGTGAGAGAGACCTTTCCTGTCAGCCTTCCAGGTTATCTTTGGCTGGAAACCTCTTTCACTCTGTCGTTTTGTGGCTTCTGCTGCTCTAGAATTTGAGTCATTTTTTACATGTATTTTGCAGGCTGTGGGGGAAGCACTGGAGTATATGCATCTTTCTACTACCCCATCTTGGCTCTGCCCCCTCATTAAATACTTTTCCTTTGAACTTGTATCATTCCCCTGATTAGTAAAAATAAATATAAAACAAGCTGTAGTTTTAAGTGACTATGGACCCAGAGTGTCTTGAACCTGGCGTAACTTTTATGGCTGTGTGAAAATTGTATTTTGTTCTGGTTTCCTTGAACACTCCAGCACCTTCTAAACAGTATAGTAAGTTTATAAGTAGCCAGCCTAAAGGGGCAATAGTAGGAAATAAGATTGCTAAAAGGAATCTGAAATTATTTAAAACTGTCCTAAAGATCAAAGGGAGCGTTTTTTTCTCTCCCAACTTGCTATTTAAAAAAAATCAATTAATTGTTTAAAATAATTCCTTGTTTTAAATTCTAAGTTCCAAATTCTCTTTCCTCCTCTTTCCCCACCTCGTTGAAAAGGCAAGTCATTGAGAAGACAAGTAATATATTGATTATATAAATATATGCTAATATAAATATAACATAAAATGAAGTTATACAAAATATATTTCTTTATTATCCGTGTTGCCAAAAGAAAGAGCAAGAAACATAAAGCAAGTCAAAAAAGTATGTTTCAACCTGCACTCAGAGTTCATCTGCTCTCTCTTTGGAGGTGGATAGCATTATTTATCACAAGACTTTTGGAATTGTAGCATTGTGTTGATCAATGTAACTAAGTCTCCCACAGTTTGTCATCATTGCAATATTGCTATTACTGTACACAGTGTTCTCCTGGTTCTGCTCACTTCATATTCTATCAGTCCATAAAAGTCTTCCCAGGTTTTCTTAAATCATCCTGCTTACTATTTCTTATAGCATTATAGTATTCCATAAAAATTATAAACCATACCTCATGAACCATTCCCCAATTGATAGGCATTCCCTCTATTTGTAATTCTTTGCCATTCCAAAAAAAATGACTGTAAACTTTTTTGTTCATATACACCAAAAGGAACATATTTTACAAATTATTTTACATGTTAACCAGAAATTACATCCTGCTAATAGGTGCTGAATCAGGGACCCCTATCTAGATTTTGATGTCAGAGCCTTTTAGTTCTATGATCTGAAAATTCCAGACAAATTATAGACCTCTACTGTAAAGACCAAATAATAGTGATAGTTGTGACATGATATGGACCTGTTAACTTTAAAGTTTTGCTGACAACTGTGAAATGATTTGGAGATGTTAATGAACTAATCTTGGCACAGCTAAGATTTAGGCTGTTCTTCCCCAAAACTTTATAAAAATGAGATCTTAAACTCTTATGCACCCCTTTCCCCCTTCCCTAACCCCTACCTCAAGGACTCTTTCATCTCCTATGGGTCCATGCTACTCAACTGCTCCCAACTTCACTCTGTAATTAAATGAGTGATTCATCCTCTGCCTATACTTTTCCTCACACTGTTTGCTTTCAGCACCCCAATCCCTGTTCCCATACCATCTGCCTGTGTACCCCTTTCCTGGCTTGTCTTTGGTACTTTTTGTGCTGTTTGCTCCCACATCCCCTGTGCCTAAGTGTGATTGCCACCCTATTTCCTGCTGTCATCATGGCCTTTACTAGTGAATACTCAAAGATGCAAGTGTGCCTGCCCTCATTTTATAATTTCATAAATTAATGATCGATTCATAGGTTGATTCATAGATGAGTGGTATGTGTTTCTACTAGTTATATTATTAGAATTTGCCAAATATTCTAGATTATTGAGATTATTTTAATCCTGACTTTGTCATTCCCTGTGTTATCCCTCTCATATTTGTGTCAGTTGCTAATTTGATGAGTATGCCACTTATACCTTCATTCAATTCATTAACAAAAATGTGAAATAGTGCAGAGTCAAGTCAAGATTCCTGGGGCACTCTACTGGTGACTATTTGACATCAAATGTTTGGTAAATGATACAAAATTTCAAAAAATAAACATGACTACAAAGAAGAGATATTAGAAGACACCCTCACCCCACTTCTAGTACATGCCACACATTTTCAGACTTTTTAATGTATTAGTCACTTTTATGGATTTTTGTCTTTTTAAAAAACATAATTTGTTATAAAATTGACTTTCTAGGAATGAGATTGGGGTGGGATATTGGGGAAAATTTTGGTGATGTAAATCTGCCCTCCCAAGATAGCAATAAAATTTATTTTAAAAATAGTGTGAGAATGTTTTTGAAATGCTTGACTGAGATCTAGGTAAATTATATCTGTGACAGTTCTCTGATCGATCAATTAACTAACCCTTTTAAAAAATGAAATAAGATTAGTTGGCATTCCTTGTTCTTGAGAAACTCATGCTAGCTCTTTGTGCTCCTTACTTCTCCTTCTAAACATTTACTAATATCCATTTAAAAATATGCAACAATTAGAACTATTGATGGGCTCAAGAGGGATGGGGACTTTCTCCTACAAAAGTGGTCTTTCTCAGCTCTGAAACTGGGCATATGCAAAAATGGGTCCAGTCTTAGAGAAACCTAGGCTCTAAAAAGAGGAGTTAGACTCTTTCCCCTAAACTCTCTGGTTCTTTATGAACTCAAACAGTAGCCCTGGAAAAATTACTTAAGTTTTTGGATCATGTATAGGGTTTTCCCTTGATGGGGATTAGAAAAATGTTCAATGTATAATGTGAATCAGGTATGAGATAGTTTTTTTCTTTTATACACAATAAATACTTGACACACACATCCATAAGACTCAGAAGAGTGAGTTGACAGAGAAACAAAGAACTTATAACTCATATTCTTTTGAAATATTAAGACTTAGACATTAGAACATGAAGCAGCTTATAGGACTGCTGAATTGGAATTTCACATTTCATCTTGGCTTTGCACTGTCCAAACAATTCCCTCCAGGTCTATGTCTTTTGGTCAGTCTCATCCTCCTATTCATAGTCATCCTCTCCAACTTGAATATACTCTTCCAACTGCAAATCTTTTCTGAGTGAAAGACATAGGAACTTCAATCTCTTGAACTCATTAGACTGCTTCCAAAGTGGGAAATGTTAGTTTCAGGATCACTGTTGAGTTACCTGTCCCCATGAGAGAAACACAGAGAAGAAAAACTAGCAGGACTCATCTAGTTTTAGCTTCCATGTGCCTGCAGATACCATGGTGCCATAGTGGAGGGAAAGACACTTCCTCTCCTAAGCCCTCACAAGAAATCTAGCAATAGGGAACTTTTTGTCACATTAAAGAGTCAAGAGAAGAGAATGAGCTGGAACCTGTCTCTCAATTTTAACTGATACAGTACTCCACCCACTTACCATTTTCATAGGATAAAGGGAGAACCAAAGAACCACTCAAGTTCTGCTGCAACATACCAAAGCATTGGGTCCTTTCAACATAGAGACACATATTTACCCAGAAGTACCTAGGGCACAATGTCAGTGCTCCATGGAGTGTACCCTAATGAGAGAATGTGGGTGGGGAGGAGGTTGCTGTTTGTCTCTCCCATTACAATACATTCAAGATTTTTCCTAGGAAACAGTCAGACTCATTGACCTATAGTTTCAAATTCTATTATCTTCAATTAAAAAAAAACCCATCATGTTTGCTGTACTTCCATTCTATGGTATCTCTCCTCTTCTTCATGGCCTTTCCAAATTTACTGACAATGACTCAGAAATCACATTTGGCATTTCATTTAGTGCCCTTTGATGAAGTTCATCTGGACCAGGTAACTTAAATTCATAAAGGGCAGTTGGTGGGATCTTATCCTATCCTTATTTGTCTTGGATATCAACTGCCTAATATATTTCCAGTCCAAAGATAATTCTCTTTGCCAGAGAAAAAAGAATTGAAAATAATTGTGTACTTTTATCTTCTTTTAAGTCATCAGTTATGAGTCATCATTCCATTTACCCTGAGCAGAAATGCTATCCCTTTACTGATCTTTTCCTCCAAAAGAGTTACTCCCTCCACTACCTCCCCACCCTTTTTTTTACATCTGTAGACTTCTTCACCAGCCTTAGCTCTATAGGTTTTAGTACTCCAGACACAATTCCATTAAGATCACACCATACTCTTAAAAAATTAACCTTTTATTACTTGTCCTTACTTCTATCTTCTGGACATGATTTGAAAAAAAATCTGTGTTTGATTTCTTTGGATCTATTTTAATCTCTTAGGACAATTTTCTCTCTCATTTTTTTCCTCACTGGAAATTTTTCCTAGGGATCATCATTATTTCATTTTGGAGACCTACCCATTCATTCAAGGTTGGTTTTCTTTGCAGAATTTTAGTCCATGGCATACTACATACCTATCTTTTTTCTGATCCTTTTTACCAAAATTTAGAATGTATGTGAGACTTTTTTCCTAATTTTTCTTTCCTCTGTCACATAGTGGTCTGTTTCCTCCAATGTTTCTCTCATTTCTACCCCAGAAACTAATTCCCTCCCTTTGGTGAGAATAAGAAACAACAGAATTTCCATATTCATTCCAAAACTTCTTGGAAGAAGGAAAGGATCATTAGAGCAAGTGAAGAAATTAGTGGCTTTGCACAGAGAGAGAGAGATTCAGCAGATATCTAGATAATCACAGGTCTTTATTACTGTGATCTCAGACCTCTGCATCAGGTTTGGAATTTGGTTTTCAAATTCCTTTATTTATTTTTTTCTGAACAAGTAGTTTGTAGCACGCTCCAATGACCATACTGTTTTCATTTCAACTCCTGATAATCTTTACCCAAATTCTTTCCAATCATTTTCCCTTTTGATCTCTTTTCTTCTTTACATAAAGACATCTTAAAATAAAATGCTACTTCACCTCTTTTATTTCTCTATTTCTTTAGAATAAGATATCTTCCTCCAAATCATATTGCAATCATTGGACTCATCTCATTTAAACAAGATGATACCTTTTATAATCAAACTTATCTCCTTGGATTAAGATCTCTCATTCATCTTGCTTGTTAATCATATTTCAAGACTTTATGCATATTTATCTAAGACCATAGGTTTTTGTTAGTGATTCCTTTTTTGGATTTTATCTCTAGCAAATTTTTGGCTTTTTCTATTGTCATTCTTCTTCCTACATTTTAGTTATACTCCATGGTTCCTAGCTTAGAGAATATTTATAGTTAATTTTCTCTTTTGTCTCTTTCACTTTAGAGCTCTTTTGATTAGATTTTCAAGATTATAGGCAAATACATTCTTTGCATTTATCATGCATACTCCATCTCTGGCCAAGAGACTGTCATTCCTATAATTTAAGCCATGGTTCAGAAATCTAAAATCCATTCTAATTTACCATCTTTTTAATGAGCTGTTTTCACTTCCCAAATCTGTCTTCTTTTTAAAATCTCTTGCCTTAGATGGGATCAGTGATGAAAAACACCTCAATCCCTAAGGTCTTAAATTTCTTGTCCAAGATTTTGCAATGTTTAGATATACTTTTTAAAGGTTTCTTTCTTTATATTCATATGACTCATCAGAGTGAATGAATGGATCAAAAGGCATTCATTAAGATAGGTAGCTAAAGCCTTTTTTTAAATACTCACTTTGTGTCAGGCATTGCACTAAGCTCTGGTCATGCAAAAACAAGAACACAAGATGATCCCTACTACCCAGGAGCTTACATTCTAGCAGGGGAGGCCAAAGCAAAAAAGGGAGGTTGGGAAGGGAAAGGAGTATTTTAGACAAAAAAGTCAGAATAAATGACAAGGGAATCACAGGCAATTGATGGACGTAGCCTCACCAGTAATGGTAGTATTGGTATGTTAGATCTAAGACAAGGCAAAATGGGTGAGAGTTATCTGTGAGAGTGCAGCATCACAATGATGCAACTTTCAGTTCTGGATTATGGTGGAGGCTAGAGCATGAGCAACAGGGAATGAAGTCCGAGAAGTGAGTGGTAGTCATATAGTTTGTCAAATCTTGGGAGCTTCTCTTTCATGCCTTAGATACATGCCCTGTGGAGAGGGCAGATGTCACTATGATTATCTAGTCAACAAACAGTTGTCTCAGTTCTCTTCAGTGGGGAGTCCCTATTGCTCATCTCTTTTATCTCTGATTCTTTTTGGACATTATGTAGCTATAGGGCCACATTTTAATTCCTTGGGAACAAGCGGCTTCCCCAGTGGTTCCTCTGCTAGATGGCATAGTGGGTAGTACACTGGATGTGTAGTCAAGAAGACCTGAGTTTGAAACCTGCCTCAGACACTTAATGGCAGTGTGATCCTGGGCAAGTCACTTTTGTTATCCCAAGTTTTATCTGTAAAATGGGAATATTGACAGTCCCTACCTCGTTGGGTGCTTGGGAGGATGAAATGAAATCATATACATGAAATGCTCTGTAAACTTTAAAGCTCTGTAAAAATGTGATCTATTATTTCTTCTATGTTGTGTTTTTCCCACTATTCAACCTCCTAAGGGGATCAGGATTTCCTTTTAGTTTCTCCTATTCTCATCTTACTTGCTGATAACCTGGAGGAGGGAGTGAACTTCTTTGAGCCCCTTGACCTTCTCTTCTAAGATGCAGATCAGCCAGTACTTTGAGGAAAGATGGCAGGACATTGGTGGTAGTTGGAAATAGAAAGATTGGCCACTATATGTGTCATTGTAAATTTCCCTGTTTGCCATGCTTATTGGAAATGAGATCGTTAGTCCTCTTAGTTCTTGATAATCCATCCCTTTCCCCCCATATATTCCGTAGTTTAACTCTAGCCAAAATGGATTTATTCCTGCTCCTCAGAAATGATAGTTGGTCTCCCACCTCTGTGCCTCTGCCTTTGGCTGTCCTTCATGCTTGGAATTTATTCTCTCTTTTCTGCTGTCTTTCAGACTCTTTGGTTTCAGTAAAAGTTCAGTGCAAATGCTACCTTCTACATGGGGCCATTTCTGCACCTTCCCCTCCAACTACTAGTGTTTCTCCCTCCATCACCAATTACCTTGTATGTAGTTTGTAGATATTTATTCATATACATGGGCAATTAGGTGGCTCAGTGAATAGAGTGCTGGGTTTGGAATCAGGGTCATCTTCTTGAGTTTAAATCTGGTCTCAGATACTAACTAGCTGTGTGACCTTGGGCAAGTCACTTAACCCTATATGCCTCAGTTTTCTCATCTCTGAAATGAGCTGGAAGGGATGGTAAATTACTCATATCTCTGCCAAAGAAAACCCCAAATAGGGTCACAAAGAATCAGACTGGACTGAAAAACAACAAAAATTTACCTATATACTGTCTTCCCTGGTAGAATGTAAGTTCCTGAGGGTGGAGATTGTTTCATTTTTAATCACTGCACCCTCATCACCTAGTTCAGTGCTTAACAGATGTTCAAAAGAGGGGATTAATGGAAACCTTTTGATTGATTGAATGACTGAATAGATCTTGCAACTTGAAATCAGCTTTTACTCTTTTTGGACAAGGTAAATGCCTGGCAAAAAACTAAGAGTCCGCCTGCCCTAAGCCATTTTCTTCTCCATCAGGCCTCATGACCCCGAACATGTGATCTATTGAGGTCACCTCCCTCCTCTACTTGCATCAGTGTCTGGCTCACATCTAGCATGCTGACAGGTTGGGGAACTGTGTTGCCAGAAATGGAGGACATCCTTTTCTGTTGCCCTTGAATCTCTGAATTAGGGCTCTGTCTCCATGCTTTGCTTCTGTTTTTGTGTCAGGCCTGCAAGTCAAGGTATCTGACCCAAGTCTACCTCTCCCAAGGTTCTAAGCATCTCATGGATTGATTTTTTTTTTTTTGAGTAGTAGGAGAGGTCATTCTTTGCCTCATTTCTTACCTAGCCTTAATCACCGCATGGGTGTTGCCTCAGTAAAAGTGAGGCCTTTTAAAGATTTTAGCTTAAAAAGTACAAGGTCTCCCATTGCATCTGGAGCCATCTCTAGATGAGATGATCTTTGTCTTGCCACTGGACCAAGGTGACTCTAGAGGAAAAAGTAAGGCCGGCAACTGCTCAGTCCTGCCCACTTAAATCCAATCCACTTGTAGGTCATGGCATCACCTTCCTGATGTTATGATCCTCTTTGAGAACAAAAGACAGACAACAACAAGAAGCATCTCATAAGGAAAAGGTGAACAAAACTATTCTGAAATATCCAAGTGCTATTGCAGTGCTTAAGTACTCCTCTTTACAGATATTTTTACCAAGCCAGTCAGCTATATCAATCAATTCTGCTGCATTATTTGTTTTGTCAAATAGCAGAATGTCTGGTCTGTTTGCCCAGATTTATCAGCCTATAATTATGGCTCTATCCCAGAACAGCTTGTTGCAGTTATTATAATGCATTTTTAGGTGCTGTGTTAATTGCTGGTGTGTGATCTTAGCAACGTTATTATACCTGTTGGTCTAATCTACAGCATCTAAGGTGATATGGGCTCCAATAATAATAGCAATGGTAGCAGTTATAATAATAGGTACAGTGGTATAGGTAACCTCTGCTTTCAGACACCATGTAGTACTTGTGATTATGTCTTATAGGGCATCACCAGGAGGAGAAACCTGGTTGCATGTTTGTTGACTGTATGTGCCCTGTTTGTTTACCAGCAGGGACCTTTAAGTGAGATGACAAAAGAATCAAGAAATGATATATAGATCTTTATTAGGAAGTTTTGAGTAAGTGGAGGGGCAAAATATGAGGGATCCTGGTACAGTGGATAGAGTCCTGGGTTTGGAGTCAGGAAGACCTGAATTCCAGTCTGGTCTTAGATGCTTACTATCTGTTTGACCCTGGGCAAATCATATAACTTCCATTGCCTTCAGTTTCCTCCTCCATAAAATGGAGACAGTAAAAATAACACTTCCCTCCCAGGGTTCTTATGAGGGTCACATGGGATAGTAATTTTCAAGCACTTAGCACAGTGCCTGGAACATAGTAAGTACTATACAGATATTAGTTTAAAGAAGAACGGGAACTACAAAGCTATTGGGTCTTAAGGTTTCTTGATTATTTTCATAGACATGATTTCATTTGTTTCTTTATTATCAGTAGCTTTACTTTACAAATTAAGACAATGAAACCTACTGAAACTGTCACTTGCTTAAGACGATATGATGGTGGTTCCAGGTCTAGACTCCTCACCAAAGACAGAATTTTAGGGTTTGTAGAATCTACAGATAGAACATTTATTTAAACCCCTTCATTTTATAGATATGGGAAAGCCCAGAGAATTTAGTGAGTTCTCTAAAGAAAATTAATGGCAGAGTCTGGAAGGGCATTGGGTTTAAACAGAGAACTGTGGTTCAGATCCTTGCTACTCTACCTAGATGTGTGATGAGAAACAAGTTGCTTCACTTTTCTGAACCTCAGGTTTTTCCTTTATAAAAATAAATGGATTGTGCTCAATAATCTCTGCTTTTCCTTCCCACTATAAATCTCTGATCATATGGCTCAAATTTAGTCTCCTCAGTTTAAGTTCATTGCTCTTTCCACAACACTATACTGGCTTTCTCAACTTCCTAAGACTCCCGCAGTCTGTAGTCACCTGTAATGGTAATTTAAACAGGGAGATCTTTCTCATTCATTAATAGGTCCATGTGACCTGCTAAAATCACATGGAAGCCCAAGTCACCTGTGGTGGGAGGATTTTGCTAAACAGTTGAAATAGGAAGTGTGGAGCAGAACTGGGAGAAAGTTGGTGAGAGCAGTTAGGGAGGAGGAGAGAGGAAACAGGTAGGCACAGATAGGCTCATGAGTGTTTGTGGCAAGGCCCTGCGATGGGGGAAGGCTTGAAAATGCCTTTGTCCTCTTCAGTGCTGATGTGTATTGACTTCTTAGGTACTGTCACAGATTTGGCTTTCTGGTGTCTGAATAAATATTTTTCTTCTACCTTTTATATCGAGAGTCTGGTATACTTTGCAATTCAGAATTACGTTGGCATATTCGTAGTTGCCCAAAATGCTGTGAATATTGCCTGGGTGATATACCACCCCTAGTCAAAATTACTTTTATAATTTTAATAGTTTTGGTCCAAATTATTAGTATTGCAATTTCTGCCTCCGCATACTGAACCTATGGAGGTTTTGTGGAAAAGCATGGTCAAGAATCACACAGGATGTGAAGATTTTCCTCCCTAAATGCAGTGACCACAATTGAACAGATGTGATCTGACCAGGAAAGAGCATGGTAGGACTATCCCCTTCCTTGCCTTGACCATTATGGCTCTCAATGTAGTTGTAGTTGTATGATAGACACATATCATCAGGCATCACCTCAAGGCTGGGAGTCAAAATCTTTTCAATCTGCTAGGGTCCAGCAGGGGCCTAATGGTGCGATGGAGAGATTTCTGGCCCTAGTTGGAAAAGCTCATTTTCGTAAATTCAAATCTGGCTATAGACACTTACTGGTTGAATGACCCTGAGCAAATCACTTGACCCTGTTCCCTCATCTTCTTCATGTATAGAATAGGCTTGAGAAGGAAATATCAAAACACTCCAATGCCTTTGCCAAGAAAACTTCAAATAGGGTCATGAAGAGTTGGACATGACTGAAATGAGTAAACAACAGCAGGGCCAAGCAGAGCTTGTGTTCAGCTGGCATAATCTTTGAGAACAGAGTGTCATCATCATACCACTATGTGGCACTGGTTTTAGTGGAACTCTCATTTAAATAACAGCTAAATTTAAAAAGTTATGATAAAATATGTGGCACTTTGCAAAATATAGTAATTTATTTTATACTTTTCTTAAGTAACTTGCCCAAGACCACACAGATATACAAGTACAAGAATTGGGACTCAAACCCATGTTCTTTACTCTAAGTCAACTTCTCTTTGAGTTAAACTACGTTCCCTACCACGAGAACTTAATGTGGGTCTAAGAAGATGAAAAAGAGCTAGATTTCAAAACAATTGCTTCATGCATGCTTAAAATATGATTATGTACTAATAACAATAACAGCTAATATTGATATAGCATCTATAATATTCCAGGCACTGTGCTAGATACTTTACAAATATGTCATTTTACTCTCACAAGATGAAGAATTGGAGGCAAATAGAGACTGAGCGACTTGTTCAAGGACACAAAGCTAGTGTCTAAGGCAGATTTGAACTCAGGTCTTTCTGACTCTGGGCCCAGAGCTCTAACACACTGTGCTATATATATCAAATGTTGCTAATTTAATAAAAAGGCTCATACCAAACTGAATCATGGATTCCTAATAGAGCTTCTGGAGAATCTAGTTCTCCTAGTACTCCATAGCCATGAGTACCTTAGCCAAAACATTTGTGACCTAGTGGTCATTTAACTGGTGATATGTCCGAAAATACTGATCTAGTCTTGTCCTCAGAGAGCAGACACAATTTGTTACCAGGTCCATATGCAAACTCTTTGCTTGGTAGGACATGCTAAGATTTTCTGGCATAGCTTTTGAGAATCCTGTGTCACTTTCAGAACCATAAATAAGAATTTTTGCTCCTGCAATGGTTATTTCTCTCCATCTTGGCAGAAGACATCTCATATTTCACTGAAAAAAAATGAAGTCATTTGTCCCTCTTCCACCCATACCTTTATACGTCAAATTTCTTCTCTTTGTCTCTCTATTCGTGTGAAATCTGGAACTCATTTTTTCTTGTCTTCTCTGGGAACTTGTCACTTCTATCACCTATTCTCTTTTCCTAATTTTCTCTTTCCTTATCTACTGGCTCCTTCCCAAATGTTCATGAAACTACTCAAATCTCTCCTATCCTTAAAAATTTTCTCTTGATCCTACCTTCTCCCCAAATTATTATAACACACAATTACATCCTTTCCTAATCAATACTGTCTTTCCTCATCACTTCTACTTCCTCACTTACAATTCACTCCTCAACCCTTGAAAATTTGGCTTTTCTTTCATTGCTTAACTGAAACCACTTTTGCCATCTTTATTAATGACTTGTTAATTTGATAAATTCAGTGATCTTCTAGACTGGTACTGACTCAGCTCAGTCCCCTGGGAGTTTGTGTTCAATATTGGAAGAAAATTAGACACACATAGGTGATTCAACAGTTAATAAGAGAAGATGTAATTAGACATCGAAGGGGAAGGATTTACAAGAAGGATACTATTGGGAACATATTGAGTTGATTCAGCTGAGTGAAGCTGCTTTTCCAAAGCTGCCCATTGGTTTCTACCAGTCCAACATTAGAGAGAGCACCTGAAGCTTCTTGAGACTGTTTTGTAGTAAGGGGACAAGGAAATTATATCAGTAGACCAAGTCCCCTGAGCTAATCAAAATACAAGGATGGTTTCAGTACATTTTAAGGTAATACTAGTCCGACCTGAATTTTCTCATTCCTTATCCTTCTCAACTTTACTATAACATTTGATATTATTGTTCACCATTCCCATCTCCCAGGCTCCCTCTCTTCCCTTTATTTTTGTTCTCCTCCCACCTGTCTGACTGCTCCTCAGGATCCCTTTGCTGGATCACCATCCATCCCATGTGCTCTAACTATGAGTGTATCCCAAGGTTCTGTCTGGTGCCCCCTTCTCTCTTTTTTGTCTCCTTAGCTCCCATGGGTGAAACCATCATTTTTATGAAAATGACAGATTTATATATTTAGTTGGAGTTATATATTTAGCTTATCTAGTTATATATCTAGCTGTAAACTACAGTTCATCACTAACTGCTTACTGGATATTTCTACCTCGATGTACCACAGAAATCTCAAACTCAACATTTGCAAAATAGATTTTATCTTCCTTCCCTCCTCCCAAACACATTCTTCTTTCTAACTTTTTTATTTCTAAAGAGGGCAACACCATCTTATAGTCAACCAGATTTTTGGAGTCATCTATTCTCTCTCATTCTACATAAGAAGTTACCAAGTCTTATGGATTCTATCTTTACAATACCTTTTCTATCGGTCTCTTTATCAGTGTTGAATTGGCCGACTCCCTGGTTCAGGCCCTCATCACCTCTCACCTGGATTCTCGCAGCCACCACCAAAGTCACCACCTTGCCTCCAGTCTCTCCCCTCTCTAATCCACCCTTTAAACTGCTGCCAACTAGAAACAGAGGTCTGATCACGTCACTCTCCTGCTCATAAAGTTCCAGTGATATCTCTGATAAAAGACACAATCCTCTTAGGCATGTAACATCCTTTACTAACTGGGCCCAGGTTACCTTTCCAGGCATCCTGCCCATTACTCTCCTTCACGCATTCTGTGTTCCATCCTCTTTACTATTCTTTGTATATAACATTCCATTATCATTGATTTTGCACAGTCTGTCTTCATACATGGAATATATTCCCTCCTTAAATGTAACCTTTTGAGATCCCCAGCTTTCTTTGGAGCAGTTCTCAAGTATTCCTTCTTGAATGTGGGCTTTCCTGAACCCTCCTTCCCCACATCTTTTAAACAATTTTTATTTTATTTTTAATTTCTGGGATAAAATAAGCATTTCCATAACATAGTATAATAATATTAATATTAAATAATAAAAAGATTGTACATGAAACTGCAAATCTATTATATATAATGTGATATTCCATTCAAATATATAGTCAAGTTTTCATGTAAATTTCTTTTCTTCTTCCCCCATCCTTGAGACGTTACCATTAGACACAAATGTGTATATATGTGTGTATATGTGTATATATGTATGTATATATACATACACATATGCATAATCATTTCATACATACTTCTGCTTACTAGTTCTTTCTCTGGGTGCAGATAGCATCTTCCTTCATATGTTCTTTGTAGTTACTTTGGGTATGTGTAATAGGCAAAATGACTTAGTTGCATAGTCATTCTTAAAACAATATTGCTGTTAGTGTACACGATGTTCTCTTGGTTCTACCCATTCCCTCTTGATATTACTTTGTGTTATTTTATGTGAGAGACAGCAAGGTATAGTGGCTAGAGAGCTGGACTCAAAGTCAGGGAAACCTGGGTTCAAATCCTGCCTCTGACTCATACTAGCTTTGTTATGCTGGTCAAGAAACTTAATTTCTCAGCACTCTAGGCAGGTCTCTGAGGTTCTAAGTGGCTGACCTGAACTAGGAGAGGGAGTTTCCTCACCGGGGAGGGTGTTTCTTGTATCAGTGAAATCAATCTTCATCTTCCTTTGTAATTACTTGGGTACAAAGTACCTTCCCAATATGATGGAAGGATTACTTCATTTTTGTGTTGGCATCTCCAGCACCTGGCACACAGTAAGCCTTTAGTAAAACAAGTCACATCTGGGGCAAACTTTAAAAAGAACACTTTAATTTGAACAGTTGTGCAGGAGGCATGATTATAGAGGACACCAGAGACAGTAACCCTGGAACCTCAGAACATGGCTACTGACAGGGACTCTTTCAAGTATGTTTGGTTGTGGGGAATGGGGAGGAGTATGGGAAGAGTTCCCTTCAGCCTTTAATCTTACAGCTTCCTATTTTAATTAATTACTTTTGCAGAGTGGCATAGTAGATAGAGAGTTGACTTTGAGTTTGAGAAGACCTGGTTTAACATATACTGGCTGTATGACTCTGGGAAAGTCATTTTTCCTCTCGGTGACCTAGGCAACTATTGGAGACCATAAGGGGCAGAAAAGGTGGTAACCTACTTATGAGAAGTAGTCTTCTCTTCCAGGAGTTCCTTGCAGTGATGAAATCCCAGGGCTGATTTTCATCCTCTACCTTATTTTTGCCATTTAGCCCTGTTGCTTCTATGCTGCTCAAAGGCTGGAAGTGCTCTGTAAATTCAGTCCCCTTCTCTCTCTCTCTCCCCCAGTTCTGGCTTTGGTCACCTTCTCACTATTATGAGACAATGGTTCTAGAGACACAATTATGAAAAAATCCTCTGATCTAGAGAGGAAGTCTTTTGCCATGGGTCAGGTTGTTGAAACAAAACACCCTCTCTCCCCCTCCTCCCCAGAAACATAGATCCAGGATTATCCCTTTAAAGCCTGATTACCAGTACCTTTCCTTAATCCTCTGGGAGAAAGCAGATTTTGGAACAAGGATGTATGACAGAGAGATCAAATATCAGAGGATGGATTGATTTTTTTTGTCACCGTTGTATGCCCTTTCCAGCTACTGTAATAAGGTTTCTGGTGCTGGAACAGAATGTAGTCATTTGGACCTCTGGGGTTAAGGATCCAGGCTTGTCCTTATTGCTGCAAATTATTCTGGGATCACTGCTAACAATGGTGGCGATGAAAAGGAGGAGGAGGATGGTGAAATTAAGGGTCGTGTCACCAAGTGGCTCATTTCCCCCCTGCTGGGAAATAGGCTGTCTTAGAGGGCAAGAAGACCCAAATAGGATGCCATCCATGACTCAGAGCTCCTGCCTCCCTTGCTGTGCAATGGTTCTCATTTGCCCACTGAAGTGTTTCCACTAGCCACTATGCATGAGAATCGGGTCCCCTTGGTGGATAAGCTCCATACTCCCATGAAAAGTCCATTAGACATTGCTAAGCAACACTTCCCGAGATGCCTTCCACTTGCCGCTCATCTCCTTGGGCTCTTCCCACATGCACTTTGACATTTGTCTCTAAAGTATAACAAATAACAAGATTGTTTTCTATCTCGATGCATCAGTGCAAACTGGAGCTGTCGTGGGAGAGTGTGTCTAAGCCCCCGCAAAGAGTGAGTGGAGGATCCCAGGACCCCTGGCGGGTGTACATATTATGCTGGCGAGCTTCAGATCAGAACCCTATATTTTCAAAGATAAGTCAAAAAAATTATTATTTTTTTTCCACATTAGAAACGTCAAGCTGATCAAAGAAACAAACACTTTTAATGAAACATATGTGGGATACTTAGAAGGAGAAGATTTACAATGCATCTGCTGTGAAACCAGAAGGCTTATGGAAAGTGTGAAGTAGGAGGAGAAAGATAACTGGGGTATGATGCCAGAGGAGACATGGCCTAAATATTAAACAGAAGGAGAAATAATTTCCATCTATAAAATCACTATTCGTTTCTGTATCTAATATAAATCAATAACATATATCTATGATATCTCCACATAACTGCAATCAATCTTTTCCTGCTTTCGTCACAAAATTGTACACTTTGATCCTGGGAAAGGAAATTAAATTCTGCCATTTGAATGTCAGGTTGTCACTGTCACTTCAAAATGCCAAGCCCCATTTTTTTTTCCAATTTCACTATCCTTTCTTCACTTCTTTATTTGATAAAGATGGCATCAGACATATAGCAAAAGCAGATCTTTGAAGGGGTTAATATTAATGAAAGGCAGGATTTGTCTTTTTTTTTTTAAAGGCTTGATGATTTCCAACAACTTTGGGTCTGCAAAGAAACATTGGCTAAAAATTGAGTGATCTTTTCCTTACTGAATGATCAAGCCTTTTGAAAGACTGATCACATACACTCAGTGTGAGACAAAGCATTTCAAATTTTGTTAAAATAGATCTAATCTTTTATTTTTACTAGGTGTTAAAATGAAAGATTATAGGACCATCTGATCAAAAGTCCCCTGGCCATCTAGTCCAAACCTCCCTTCCCCCCATATCACAGATGAGGAAACTGAAGCCAGAGAGGGGATATGGCCCAAGTTCATACAAGTAATGTCCTAGGTGAGAGGTGGTCTGTTTTCCTTCTAGAACCAGGACTCTTTCTACTCCTTTAGGCTGCTTTCAAAATGAATTATAACCTAGTATTGAGGCATGATATTAAATTTCTTTATATCACATAGTTTAATAAGTGAAATTTATATCCTAATTTCCATCTGTAAAGCTTGTTAGCAAGAATTCTTTTCCGTTAGCAAACAAACAACCACTTGTCTACTGCCCAGTTTACAATGACAGTGGGGTCTTCCCTTTCTGCATGTACACATTTCCTAGTTCTCCCTTATTTCCTGAGGGGATAAGGAGGGACAGGCAGAAAAATAGATCCTTATTCCACTTCTCCCACACCCAGTTTGTCTCTCTCTCAACTTTTCCCTTTTCACACTCTCAATTGTATCCCTAGATGTAAAGTCCTCAACATTTTTCCCAGAGGGACCCCCACTTTTCATTTCACCAAAGTCTTTAAGGTGCCAGGACAAATGAGCTTCAGACCATGGAAGCAGCTGACTGAGTAAATAAATGTGTGTATGTGTATGTGTATGTGTGTGTATGTATGTATGTTTAGTCAGATGAGAGGAGGTGATTGGGAAGGATTTTGTGGTGGTGACCATTCAGAGCCGAAGGAACTACTATGGCAAAATCTGCCAGTTCCTTTATTGGATGGGAATTAGACTTCAAGTTTAATTACAGAGTCCTAGTGGAAGGATCCTGAGGATGTGAGCTGTGCTTTGTTTATCTTTGCATCCCCTGCAGTTCCTTCCACTTGCCGCTCATCTCCTTGGGCTCTCCTTGCTCTGTATTCACAGACATATAGGAAAGACTCAGGGTTTGTTGGTCATGAGGCATTTAGACTACACTATTTCTAAGGTTTCTTCTGTCTCTAAATTTCATGGTTGTCTGCACATTTCTCCAATGATTGTACTTGGCCTGGACGTTTTTACAAACTCTCCTTTATATCACTGACTTGTTTGGGACCCTGTCTTTTTTAACCTTTTTATCCCTAGTGACCATCTAGCACATAGTAGATACTTAATTAGTGCATGTTGAGTTTGAAGGAATGAATGAATGATTTGACCAAGGCAAATAGGAACCATTAGAGTGATCTATGGAGCTCCCACTATGTATATCTGTTTCTGGTCTTCTTTGACTTTCCCCATCCTATTTAAATATCTGAAATAGATTATTTGGAGGGAAATTAGTGTGATACATTGGAAAGAACACAGGCTCTGGCATTAGATGACTTGAGATCAGATCCCATCTTTGATGCCTACTTGGCTCCTCTTTGACCTTCACCTTATTGTACTCATCAGGAAAATAAGGCAGACGGAGTAGCTGGCCCCTAAGCGAGTTCCTTTCCCAGCTCTAAATCTGTGATGCTGTTGTCACAGGTGCCCAGCTTAAATCATTTGGATAAATAACCTGTTGTTCATATCCCTTTGCAAGGATAAACACAAATGAAAGCTAAGTTTCGAAAGGCAACTTTCTTCTGGATCATCAGCCTAAGAGTGTAAACTCAATGTGGAGAACTTCTCTTTGGCCAGCGATACAATTTAGGCAGAATTTTCCCTCCAGCTTATTTTAAGGGCCTTTATACTCTTCCAACTGTTTGGTGGTTAATTTTCTTATGCAAATATGGTAACTAACAGTATCGAATTTTTGTCTCTATGTGTGTGCTAGGGTGTAAGAGGGAGTATTTGTTGAAATGGTAGACATGGGGTGCTTTCTTCTGTTCCATTTTAAAGAGATTATCTTGAGATTATAGGAAGAAATGTTTGATTCTACCCTGGTTTTGGAATGGAGACAATTTTCCATTTACTGCCCTTTGGGCATTTTTCTCACCACCCGTACCTGAGATCTCTTAAATCCAAAATTCTCTCTCCCTTTAAAAAAAAGTTTCATTCAATTGGCTCTCTGTTTACAAACACTCTTACTTCTAAATGATCCTATACTTTGCCCTCTCCCCCCACATATACGTAGAAAAGCTTTTTTATTTTTATTTGTTTTTTAAAATTTATTTATTTTTAGTTTTCAACATTCATTTCCACAAGATTTTGAGTTCCGAATTTTCTCCTCATCTCTCCCCTACCTCCACCTCAAGATACCCTGCATCCTGATTACCCCTGCCCCCAACTGCCCTCCTTTCTATCACACTCCTCCCTTCCCTTTTCACCATCTCCTCTATTTTCTTGTAGGGAAAGATAGATTTCTATATCCTATTACTTGTATTTTTTATTTCCAGGTTGCTTGTGAAAACAATTTTTAACATTCGTTTTTAAAACTTTGAGTTCCAACTTCTCTCCCTCCCTCCCCACCCATCCTCACTGAGAAGGCAAACAATTCAATATAGGTTATACATGTGTAGATGTGCAAAAGGCTTCCATAAAAGTTAGGTTGGGAAAGAATAACTATAATTTCCTCCATTCTATCCTGCCTGCATTTATTCTATTCTATCTTTTTGACCTTGTCCCTCCCCAAAAGTGTTTACTTCTAATTATCCCCTCCTCCCATTTGCCCTCTCTTCTATCATTCTCCCCCACACCCCACTTATCCCCTTCTCCCCTACTTTCCTGTAGTGTAAGATAGATTTTCATACCAAATTGAGTGAGCCTGTTATTCCTTCCTTAAGCCAAATGTGATGAGAGTAAGCTTCACTTTTTCCCTCTCACCTCCCCTCTATTCCCCTCCATTGAAAAGCTTTTTCTTGCCTCTTTTATGAGAGGTAATTTGCCTCATTTCATTTCTCTCTTTCTCCTCCAAATATATTCCTCTCTCACACCTTAATTTTATTTTCTAGATGTCATCCCTTCCTATTCAACTCACCCTGTACCTCTGTCTGTATGTATATAATCCCTCCAATTCCCCAAATACTGAGAAAAATCTTGAGTTACAAATATTGTCTTTCCATGTAGGAATGTAAACAGTTCAACTTTAGTAAGTCCTTCATGATTTCTCTTTCCTGTTTACCTTTTCATGTTTCTCTTGATTCTTGTGTTTGAAAGTCAAATTTTCTAGTCTTTTAAGTCCTCTATTTCATTGAATGACAATTTTTCTCCTGAAGTATTATACTTAGTTTTGCTGAATAGGTGATTCTTGGTTTTAATCCTATCTCTTTTGACTTCTAGAATATCATATTCTAAGCCCTTCAATCCCTAAATATAGAAGCTGCTAGATTTTATGTTATTCTGATGGTATTTCTTCAATACTTGAATTGTTTCTTTCTGGCTGCTTGCAATATTTTCTCCTTGACCAGGGAACTCTGGAATGTGGCTCTAATATTCCTGGGAGTTTCTCTTTTCAGATCTCTTTCAGGAGGTGATTGATGGATTCTTTCAATATTTGTTTTATCCTCTGGTTCTAGACTATCAGGGCAGTTTTCCTTGATAATTTCTTGAAAGATGATGTCTAGGCTCTTTTTTTGATCATGGCTTTCAGGTAGTGCCATAATTTTAAAATTGTCTCTCCTGAATCTATTTCCCAGGTCAGTTGTTTTTCCAGTGAGATATTTCACATTGTCTGCTATTTTTTCTTTCCTTTGGTTTTGTTTTATAATTTCTTGATTTTTCATGAAGTCATTAGCTTCCATCTGCTCCCTTCTGATCTTTAAGGAATTATTTTCTTCAGTGAGCTTTTGGACTTCCTTTTCCAGCTGGCCAATTCTGCTTTTTAGGGTACTCTTCTCCTCATTGGCTTTTTGGATCTCTTTTGCCATTTGGGTTAGTCTATTTTTTAAAGTGTTATTTTCTTCAGCATTTTTTGGGTCTCCTTTAGCAAGCTGTTAAATCATTTTTCATAATTTCCTTGCATCACTCTCATTTCTCTTCCCAATTTTTGCTCTACTTCTCTTACTTGCTTTTCAAAATCCTTTTTGAGCTCTTCTGTGGCCTGAGACCAATTCATATTTTTCTTGGAGACTTTGGATGGAGGAATATTGACTTTGTTTTCTTCTGTTTGCATGCTTTGGTCTTCCTTGTCACCAAAGTAAGATACTATAGTCTGATTCTTTTTCCAGTTTTTGCTCGTTTCCTCAGTCATTTACTTGACTTTTGAGATATTTTTCAAGGTAGTTCTTGCTTTCAGTGAGGGTGGGACGTGTACTGTCAGCTAAAATCTATAGGCCTAGAGCTCCAGAAACAGTGGCTGTAGCTGCCACTGCTGCTGCTGTGGCTGCCTCGGGTTCCTCTGCCCCTCTACCCTCAGCCACCCTGGGACCAGACCCCTCCACTCTCCTGCACTGGTCCCATAGACTTTTCCCATGACCTTCCAATTTATCCTTAGGGTTTTGGGGTCATGACGTCTGGAAACCACCACAAATGTGAGAGATTCAATCTCCCCAAGGCCTGCTCAGGTCCCTTCTGTGCACTTGCTACCCACACTGGGCTTTGCTCTGCTCTCCTTTCAGCATGGTGTGATAGACACTTTCAGGTGAACTTCTAGGCTGTCTTGGGCTTGCTTCACTCTGTCATTCTATAGATTCTACAGCTCCAGAATTTGTTAGAGCCATTTTTCACAGGGACTTGCCTGGGCTTGGTGGGAGTACTCTAGAAAGTCTGTGCTGTTACTCTGCCATCTTGGCTCTATCCCCCCAGAAAGCTTCTTTTTAAGCACATAAACACAGTTAAGCAGGTCAGTTAGGTGGCACAGTAAATACAGGGCTGGACCTGGAGTTCAAATCTGACTTCAGATACTTACTAGCTGTGTGACTCTGCATAAGTCACTTAACTCTGTTTTTCTCAGTTTCCTCATCTCTAAAATGAGCCAGAGAAGGAAATGGCAAGCCATTCTAGTATCTTTTCCAAGAAAATTCCCCCAAAGAGGTAATGATGAGTTAGACATGAGTAAAATGACTGAAGTCCAGCTACACCACTTCTCTGTTGAGATATTTAACACTGCTTCTATCTGAGTTTTCTGAAGTCATGTGAGCCACATTATTCATCAAAGCTCTGAAGAACCTTTGTGTTGTTCGCCTTTATGTTATCGTGGCTATATAAATTGTCCTGCTGGTTCTGCTTATTTCATTCAACCTCAATTCCGACAAAATCTTTCTAGGTTTCTCAGAATTCTTTGTATTGAAAATTTCTTAAGATGTAAAAGTCTTCCATTCCATTCACATATTGCTGTTTGTTTAGCCATCCATCCTCTAGTCAGTACATTTCGATTTTCCTTCTTGTTCTTGGCAGTGCTTCTAACCTCTACCATGAGGAAGTAATTATCAAAACTATTTAGTACTGATTAAAATAGAAAAATCAATCAATGGAACAGACTTGATAAGCATGACCCAGAAACAATTGAACATAGTAGCCTAGTGTTTGAGATAGTCCTTAGTTCATTTCATGATGATTAAGGAAGCTGAGGCAGACAGAGGTTAAGTGACTTGCCCACATTAACATAGCCAGTAAGTGTCTGAGTTTGAATTTGAACTCAGTGTTTTCTGACAATAGGCTTATCCTCTCTATCCACAGCAATTTTGTTGTTGCTGTCTTCGTGACCCCATTTGTTTTTTTGGGCAAAGATACTGGAATGGTTTGCCATTTCCTTCTTTAGCTCATTTTACAGATGAGGAAATTGAGGTAGATAAGGCTGTGACTTACCCAAAGTCACACAGCTATCAAGTGTCTGAGTCCAGATTTGAACTCAGGAAGATGAGTCTTTCTGACTCTGGGCCTGGCACTCTATCTACTATTCCATTTAGCTGCCCATAGATTACATTGCCATCACTATCTAATCGGTCAGTCTTGCATCTAACTGTTGCAATGTTATAAGTAAGTGTGTGTTCATTGACATGTCTGTGGCTAATGGTGAGTCATTCTTGCAAATAAAATAAATATTAATAGATTTATATGCCCAGTACATTTTATACAAAGCATATGAATGGTGTTCCAAAAAATAACAAGTTTTGGAAGCAAAGTAAGTTCTTAAATTGGCAATGTCAACATGTGATTCTTTGTAGTGCTGTCAACCTTGTTGGGGGATCTGAATGTTACGTTATTTGAATACTTTCCAATAATGTTTGCTGGCAGTTGCCAGAGCTTGAATATTCACTATAGGCTATGGTTCTTTGTAAATACTTAATAGTTCTCATTTCTTAACCGCTTTTTTAAAGATATCCATAATGATGAGTAAAGAATATGAAGAATGTTGGAAGTATTTTAAGAAAGATAAAGGAAATCAGTCGGCTCAGTGCCAGGTATGGTTTAAATCAGTCATAAGAGATTGTTTCATAAAAACAATAAATCATTCATTTATTATTACATCATTTTTCATAAAATCTCTGAAACTTTTATTATATCCCAATCACCATAAAATGATTCATTGTTTATTATGTTGATCATGAATTGTTACTTTAAAATAGATTCATAAGATGTTACAAAAATATAAAGTTACCATTTAGGATTTTGAGAATTCTTTAGAATTCCTAATTCTGATTCCTAAACTCCATAGATGAATATCTGTTGCAAACTTGGAAACCGTAGGTTGGATTTTTTTTTTTCTGAAAGGCAACCAAGCTGGAACTTGATTGGCTGGGGAGGGTAAGTTTTAAATTGTGTCCCCCTTGATTCAACTTCCTGGTGGCCTCCAGTTATATTGAATTGGCTTCCTGGTCATCAAAGAACTGAGAGCTTCAGAATTGGTGAATATCCTGAGACTACACTCTGCCCGGCTTACCAGGCATGTTTCCATATGGAGACAAGTGGGGGCAGGGCACATCTACTGAATCTAAGTGTTATAGCTTCCTTGTTAAATTCATGTGTTATGTTAGGGCTAAGTTAACCTCCTTTTGTTGAATGTTCAGTGCCTTATGAGTGCCTCCTATCACCCCCAAAGCAAGCCTGAAGTAACAATGTCATTGTGTCAGGCTGCCCCTACCAGAGACCTTCTATAATCTGGTGTCAAACTCTCTGTAGGGTATTATCTCTCACTTTGTCCCCACGTGAACCCTTACTTTATTAAAAATGGTTGTTCTACTGTCTTCTAACCACATCATAGTCATTGATAAACCTTTGTTTTCCCTTTTCTTTCCCCCTGAAGAGAGAAGTATGTGTGGCCTTTGACAAGTTACATCACCTCTATGGGGGGGAGAGAGGGGATGTCTTCTTGTCCTCATCTGCAAAATGAAGGGTCCTTTTTCCATAGCTGAGCAGCCTTCCTCTTGTGTTACAGGTCAGAGAGTATGGCAACATGGTGGGGGCAGAGGCTCTGAAAAAGAAAAAGGAGAGAATTATGAACAAGGGTAGTATCCAAGGGGGAATGGTGAAGAGGTTCTACCTCTAATTCTGGGTTTCCTTGCTTTCTGGGAGGCTGGGAAGGCTAGTCTGAGGGCATGTAGGCAGTATATGGATGGACTGAGTTGTAGCAAATAACTGGTAACAAGTTCTTTAGACTTTAGGAATAAATGGGCCACTAACAGGCAGCCTCATGGGCCCTGGATATGTAGGTGGTGAGGGTTTCACCTATGTGACCTTAGACACGTCCACTTCCCTGGGCCTTAGTTTCCTTCCTGTAAAAATGAGGGGGGTTCAACTAAAATGCTTCTGAATTCTCTTTCATTTCTAACTCTGTGATCCTATGATAGCATTGAGAATGTGGGTTCATTCCATTGGGAGTTGATGAGACAAGTAGACGGTCCACGAGCAAGTAATGTATATAAAAGTATCCATTGATGTCTTTACATTTGGAAGCTTGAGATGCAACCAGAAGCATTCATTGTACAAGCTCAATAATGTTCCCTGCTGCAAAGGCTAACTTTTATGTGGCCAATCACTCCCAGCTGCTTTCTACTTCTACTTTCACTGTCCCCTTGATTCTTTACCAAATACAGCTCTGAACACAGGCTATTTGATCTCATAGTCCTATGTTAGATAAAATGGAAACATGATCCCCTACATGGAATACTTATATTCACTTAGAAATATAACTCTGTTAACAGTTCAGGAAGAGCCTGTTCTTGGTTTCTTTGAAAGCATCTGCATGTGGCTCTATGTCATTGAAATGACCCCCACAGTTTACAGGTCATTGGGATGTTTTCAGTGTTCTGGACAATCACTTCTCTTTCTGAGTGGTTGCTGTTGGGCACCAGGACCTCCCTTTACATCCTACTTGTGAGCCTACAAGTTCTGGGAAAGTACTTTTTAAAAAGCTGCAAGTGCCATAATTATGCACAAAAATACAAGATATTTTTTTAAAGTAACTTTTTCCCATGCTACTCTAAATGGACCTGGGGTCACTCTGCCTCGAGTCTTGCTATCCATCCCTCTCTTGTTCTGCCTCGTTTCTAGTGGTTATGAGGAAGCGAGGTGATAGAGTGGCTAGAGTGCTGCGCTTGGACTCAGGAAGACTTGAGTTCAACTATAACCTTAGATACTTAGTAGCTGCATGACCCTGGGCAAGTTACCTAACCTCTGCCTGCCTCAGTTTCCTCATCTGTAAAATAAGGCTAATAACAGCACCTACCTCCTAGTATTGTTGTGAAGATAAAGTGAGATAATATCTGTAAAGTCTTTCGCAAATTTTCAAGCTCTATACAAGTGCTAGGTATGTGCAATATATGTATACACACATGTCTATATGTGTATACATGTGCATATAAAAATGTATATACAGGCACACGCACACATGTGAATATAGGTATGTGCTCACATATGTATTTACCATGTTCTGATCCAGGCTATACACATACACCATATATACATATATACATACATGTAATATGCATATATCTCATAGCAACCAAGAATACCATCCTTTCCAAATACAAATACCTTGGGATGAGGAGGAGCAAGGACCCCCATCATTTTACAGATGCCCAAACTGATACTCCCAGAAAAAGTGACTTGCTTAAAGTCACACACAGAGAAAAGAGCAGACTAGGCCTTGAACTCAGATCTCTTGATCCCAGTTCAGTGGGCTTGCTGTTGTACTAGGATGCTTCCTTAGCTACTTCTTCCCGCTTGCCTTTTCTTCTCTCCTTGTTTACTCCTGGTTGGTCATAGGTAGTATTAGATCTTTTGAGATTTTCACTAAAGTACTCTTTCCTTCCTTCCCTACCTGTTTTAAGTGTTAGATTACAGCACCAGGTGTTTAACACTATCCTATAGGAAGGAACTCATAGAGGTTGAGAATGAATATTTACTTTTCTGAAGAGGAAGGAAATCAGGTCGCCACAGAACTTCATGCAGAGAGATCACCTGAAGTGTGAAAAGAATAAATGTTAAATGAGATTGTTTTCTGTCTGTCACTCTGCAATCATCATCATTGATAGAGACATAGGTCCTTACAAAGGACAAGGTGGTATTTTAGGGGGCAAAGAGTAATCTGTGGGGCTGGTCTGTCTCTGTCTCTCTCTCATTCAAACTTATCGCCCTCCCTGACTTCCTTCCCCTTACCACAAATCCCCAGGAGACTCTATTTCCTACGCTGTGGTCCAACAACCCCCTTCACTCAAAAATCGCTAGAGAAAAGAGCAAGATTATCTTCTGGAAGTTTTTGTATTCATACTCAATTCAGGCTTAGCAGCCATACAAGATGCTGACAGGAAACAGAAGATATCTGGGTATACCCCCAAATGGGGAAAAGTGCCTCCCTAGTCCACATGCCCAGAAACAGTCTCACCAAAGTTGCTTCACTTTGAATGAGAACCTGGCAGGAGATATCACAAATACTCTAAGTAATGAGGTTTTTTTACCCATTATATATGGGATGCATTCCAAGGGGGTTTCACTAACAAGTTTTATTCAGGGCACATGCTATGAGATTATAGGACAATAGATCACAAAACTTGAGCTAGAAGGGCCTTAGAGGGCATCTAGTCCAACTCCCTCAGGTTTTCCATACCTGAGATCCCAAGAAGCTCCAGAAATAGTAATCCTCAGCGAGAAGAATTCAACCCAGGACCTTTGAGTCCCAAATCAGCATTTTCCCCACTGCACTAGTGAATCTTCTCTCATATCAAAATCTCTCCAAAAAAAAAAAAGGTCATGTTAGTACTTCCATAATTCCCTGTCCCTTCCCCCCTCATCATCTGGAGCTTGGGATGGACCTACCTTATATTGATTTTTGCCTTGTAGTGAGAGGCTAGTTAATTTCTTTTCAGTGATCATATTTTATGAAATATTTTTTAGTATTTCTCAACTTCCAAGAAGGATCTAGGATTGATGTCCCAAACCAGTGTCTCAAGAAGAAAAAAGAAAAACCCTGTCACGTATTTCTAAGTTGTATACCCAAGAGCCCAAAAATAAGACACCGTGTTCCTCTGATCAGGAAAGGAGGTATGGATGGGGAGGAAAAAACATAACCAAATATAACTCTGCATTAAGAAGAGCTGAAAAACAAACATCCTCCCGAGTTTGACAATCAACCAAGAATAAGGCATGAGTTCATCTGGTCCCAAAAGGAGAGAAGAAAGATCGAATCATTAGGGCTGCTAATTTAAAAATTAAGAAGTTCGATTCTCATTTTCATGCAGAGGGCCTTGCATGAACAAATATTCCTGGAGTAAAGCTATGCCCCTAAAGTGGGGTTTCCTGTAGAGATGAAGCAGCTGCACCTTTGATGAGTCCATGGATATTAGCAAAACACTCGCTAAATATAGAAGAATGTCAACAAGTCATAAATAAGGGAGCATGAGTGGGAAACTCTGCACAAAAGGTGAGTGGGCAAGAACAAAGAGATGCTTTTCTGCTCAGGCAATTATCATGTGCAGCGTCCAAAGCATTAGTCACTGAGTCATTTAAAAGCACAAATGCCAAACAAGAATAAAAGTCACTGTGCAGGAAACTTGTCTCATATTGGGGTAATGGAAGCAAATGACGGCATAAATCTATTTCTAGAGCTTAGAGTAGAATGCAGGCCTAATGTTGGAGCCAAGCCTGATGATGGCACAAGAAAAAAAAGTACAAAGAGGGAATGAGTTTTGCAAAGTTGTCCCAGGTCAGGTAAATTCCAGTGGGGGACAATTGAATTGTTTAGGGGTCTGCTTTACTATCTCACCTCTCACCTTTTGTAGATGTTGGAGATCCCCTTTCTTCTCCTTGATATCTCCCTACTTGTTCAAATGTTTATTTTTACAGTGTTTCCAGCTTTCTTGCATTTTGATTTGAATGTGTATGAAAGTGAGACTGAAACTTTAGGCCATTCCGCATCCTGACCCCCATTCCCCTCCGCTTTGCCAGTGGCTGTCCTACTAAAAATCACTTTGTACATTCATTTTATCTATATCCAAATTCCATATCTATCTCCAAGTTTCATATCTATCTATATATGTATATCTATATTCAAAAGTCATCACCCTGCCCCAGACAGTGTTAACTCCTTGAAGGCAAATACATTTTTGTCTTTTTAATCCCAGCATCTAGAATGATTCCTGGCACATAATAAGTGTTTAATAAATATTATTGATTAATTTAGGAAATAATTTTGTGATTCACAAACAGCTCTAGAATTTATGTACTTAAGCACCTTCTTTTTTTACAAATGAGTAAACTGGGACTCAGAGGAATGGAATTATTTGCCCCAAGGTTTTGTAACTCAGAAGTAAAATAAGGAACTCAATCAAGCCTTCTGACGCTAAGCTCACTGCTTTTTCAAGTCCACCAGTGCTACCTCTAATAGAGCAGGCAGAGATCCCTAACAGGCTGCATGTACTAACCATTTGACTTATTTGACTTGTCACTTTCACCTTTTTGACACTGTGAATAGCTATTTTCTAGATCAAGGTTAAGTTTAAGACATAAAACTGTATTGCTATAGCACTATCTCTGTGGGTTTCTGTTCCTACTTTTGTCCTAACAACCTTGGAGAAACAACCTTATTTGATGCTTAGAAAGATCATTTAAAAATTATTACCATTAACTTTTCAAGAGAAAGAGATTAACAATAACGACAGAATTCAAATGAACATTTATTGTCTACCATGTATGAGTCCTAAAGAAGGTACAAAGTTTAGATATGAATTTTAGAAATATTTCCTGTCCTTAATGAGCTTATGGGCCTTACATACAAATATAGGAAGATAAAATATGTAAGGGAGACAGAGACCTTTGCGTTTCTAGTAGCTTCTGGAGGCTTATTGGAACTTCATCTGGGCCATTCCCTTGGTGCTGAACCCATTATATGGAGGTCCATGACAGCATTTGAAAAGAGTTGCTGGTGTTTTTTCACAACCTCAGAAAGACTCAGTAGGAGGTACTGATGATGTCTATAATGGCATAGGGCTGCACTCTGCGGTGAGCGATAGATGAAAGGAATTCACCAGCTTTAACTATCGGATTGAAGGACTGGAGGCCTTCCATTGGGATGAGGAGAGTCAGTGAATTCTCAAAGCTGTCCGCACCTCCCTTTTGAGTGTTTGCTGGATAAACATAGTTAGGTTATTCAGTCATAGAGCTGAAGATGTGCTGCCTCAACTGAGGTATGATGTTTCAGTGCCCTCACTCTAAGAAGGAATAACAATGCATTCTTGACATAGGAGAAGTAACTCTAACAGCAGCAGCTGGCACAGGGCAGAGCCTCAGTGGATGGCAGCTAAGGAGCTGGAAGAGCAGTGATGGAGCGATGCAGTATCAGAGAGCAGAGGGGAACTTCAACAGAGGACGATGAGGGCAAGAGGGCAACTTCAATAGCTATTCATAGCAGGGCAGTAGCAGAGTGGCCCTTCCTGGTGTCGCTGGAAGTTGATGTAGGGTCAAGGCAAGAAGCTTCAGAATCTCTGAGTGATGCCAGGCATCTATGTTAGGTAGAATCATGCAGATTCAAAGAGGTGTAGATTTAAAAAAATTAATTAGATTAGATAATAATTTAGATTCATAATAAATTAGATTCACAAAATTGTATTTTCTTGACTGTCCCTCTGCCCTGCTCCACAGTGGGGGTGGGGGTGTGTGGGGGTGTGGAGGAAGAACAAACCTTGCAATCAATATGCACAGTCAAAAAACCAAACGTCTGTATTGCCCATATTAAAAAATATATCTCATGCTACATCTTGAATTTATTACCTCTCTTCAGGAGGTATGTAGAATATTCCATCATTGATCTCCTGGAATTATGGTTGGTTATTACTTTGGTCCGTGACTCAAGTCTTTCAAAGTTCTCTGACTTTACAATGTTATAATCGTATTAATTTTTTTCCCAGGTTCTTTTTACTTCACCCTGTATTACTTCCTATAAGCATTCCCAGGTTTCTCTGAAATTGTCATGACCATTTTTTGAAATGACAAAATAGTATTAGAAGTAATTTCCTGACATTGTGGAAGGTGAACATCATAAAGACTGAATCTGTTACTCATCCTAAGGCGTCAGCTTTCTGAGACTTTGTTTCCTTTCTCAACAACATATGATACTATGAGTACTTGTACCCATTTGTGTATGAGATTCTTTTCTTTGATTTTTCCTTGTTATTTATTTCAGTGTTCGGTCTACTATATTACCTTGCTTTTTGTTTAATAGTTGCTGACGGTTCTCTTGGTGTGGAAGAAGACCCTGGATGGGGACATGAACCAGCTTTAACTCCCATAATGAATCCAAATGATGATGAGATTCCAGAGTTGAAAAGGATGCCTTTTGCATATATAATATTACTTGTTACATGCATTAAAGAATTACAGAACGAAGTGCTATGTGACGTCTAAAGTCAACTAAGAAGATGAAGAAAATTTTCTTGAAGGGACGTTTGAGTTAGGTTTTAACCAGAGTGTGCTGATAAATGTTTAACAATTAGCTCTCTGAAAAGAAATACTTGACATACTTTAAAGTTTGACTCCAGAACATACTGGTGTTTTACAATGGATTAAAGAGGTAAAGAGAATGAGGGAAGGCATTGCAGGCAGATGGCATGTCCTGAGCAGCATAGCTCAATGCATGGGTAGGAACAGAGATACAGTTTGGCTTGAGCACTGAGTACATGTAGACATATGTTCATAAAAGTAGAGTGATGCCAGTTTGGGGAGTGTCTTGAATATCAAGAAGAGGAATTTGAACTTACCTCATGAGGAAATGAAGAGTCACAAAGAATTTTCCCGAGAATAAGTGATGTGTCCAGATTTATGTGTAAGAAAAATGATTCTGGTGGCAGTAAGGTATAAAGGATGGATTATATGGGGGTAGAAGTGAAAGGTTATAAGGCTAGTAAAGAGGTCATTATAATAGTGATGGATGGGTATGATGAAAACTTGTCCTAGGAGATTATCCTTGATAACAGGGAGGAAGAGACAGATGCAGAGATTTAGGGGATGATGATGTGGAGATGGAATTGGCAGGTTTTGGTAATTGATTGGTAAGGAGAAGAAAAGTCAAGGACAAGCCTAGTTATGGTCATAGGAGCCTGAGTAAATGAAGATGCCTTAGCCAAAGACAGATAAGTCAGAAGGAGGCGCAGGTTTTGGAAGGTGGAAGATAAGGAGGGCAGTTTTGAGTATTTTGATATTGAAGTGCTGATGAGTCATAGGTGGATCAGCTGATCAATCAATCGGCAAATATCAATTAAATGCTTGTGCGTGCCATGCACTATGCTAGGTTCTGAGGATACAAGGACAAAAGTGAAAATAGTCTACATTAAGGGGGCTTACAGTCTAGCTGGGGAAGACAAAATGCACATATATAGGAATGTACAAAATATAGATGAACTTGTTAGGGAGTAATTTTGAGGGAAAGGCACTAGTAGGTGAAGAGGGTCAGGAAAGGTCTCATGTAGGAAGTAGTGCTTGAGAGGAACCTTGAAGGAAACTAGGGATTCTGAGAGGCAGAGGATGAAGGAACATGCTCATGCAGAGGGGATGACAGCCTGGACAAAGGAATGGAGATGGCGTCTGGGGTGCTGAGTATGAGAAACAGTAAGAAAGTCAGTTTGTCTGGATGTGCAGTAAGGCTGGAATGGAAGGTTGGGATCAAGCTGTCAAAGGACTAAAATGACAAACAGAGGAGTTTGTACAGGATGTTCCAAAAGTCTTGGTGCAGTTTTAGTATATGCAGTTTTTATAGCTTATAGTCACTCTGTATTTGATCCTGGAGGTAATGAGGAACTGCTGGACTTTATTGAGTAGGAAGATGGTATGACCAGATTTGAATCTTAGGAAAATCGCTTTGCAGTCATAGGGAGGATGAATGGGGAGAAGAAGCGGCACTTAAGGCAGGGATATCAATTAGGAGTCTATGGCAGTGGTCCCTGTGAGAGGCGATGAGGGCTTTAATTAGGATGGTGGTCATTCGAGTAGAAAGAAGGAAATGAATGCAAAAGATCTTATGAAGGTAGAAATAACAAGAATTATGGGAGATGAGTGATAGTGAAGAGTTCAGGAGCCCATGGAGGTTTTGAATCTGAGTAACTGGAGGGATGGCACCTTAAAAGAGAGGTAGCAAAATTCATGAGAAGGCTGTGGTTGGAGAGGAAAAAGTACTAAGTTCAGTTTTTAACATGTAGAGTTTCAGCTAGCTATGGCACACCCAGTGCAATGTTTCTAGAAGCATGTGGTGATGCAGGGTTGTAGTTTAAGACATGCACCAGGGCTACCCTAGGGCTAGAATTATAGGTCTGAGGGGTTTCAGCCTAGGCATGATAACTAAACCCATGTGATCAGATGAGAGGAAAGAAAAGGGCCTAGGACAGAGTGGTCGGTCTCACACACACAGTTAAGGGTCATGTTGTGGATAATGAGTAACCAAACAACAGTGAGGAGCAGTCAGACAAGTAGGAGGAGAACCAGGAAGGAGCAGTGTAACAAAAACTGTTCTAGAGAAATCTCTTCAAGAAGATAGTGATTGGCAGTGTCAAGTGTATAGAGAAGGAAAGAAGGACCAAGACTGAAGAGATCATTGGTTACTTTGCAAATGTCCTAGAGTCTAAAGCTTAGGGTCAAATTTAGGACTAGTAGTTGAAATCAGGAGCGAATGAGATTGTCAAGAAAGATAGAGAAGAAAAGAGGGTTAACAGTAAATCCTTGGAGAATATCCCCTATGAGGTCTTTGGAAGGAGATGAGGAGCCATGATAGGAGACAGAAAAAGAGAGGTTGAACAGAAATGAGAAAGACCAGGAGAGCATGGTGTCTTGTAAGCCAAGGGAATAGAGAATTTTTAGTAGGAAAATCCTTGCTCTTAATTTTTGAGAAGGATAATGCAGACATTTTTTGTATGCAAAGATTCAGCTACTGCTGGAATCAGAAAGAGGTGATCCCATGTGGTGTCTGCAGCTGTGGCTTGTGGGTCAATGCCACTCTCTGTAACTCAGTCTCAGTAGGGACCACGTTGTTTTGGTTCAGTTGAGCTCAACATTCCCCTATGGATAGACATGTGGCATCAGTTTTTATTCTGCTTTGGAGTTTTGGTGTGGTGTTTTCCTCCTCTTGCAGTGTTTTCCATAGGCAACCCTCCTTTCAGAAGTCTCCCAGAAGCCAGGGGCTTTTGTTAGCTATCCTTCTTACCTTCAGAAAAGCTGAGTTGCAGTCCTCTCATGTCTCCAGGTCAAAACAATTCTTCAGTACAAACCCTTTATTCTAAACTCATCCCTTTGGGGTCCTCTAAACTGGGTTTGGGGGCCAAGATTTCTTTGAGGGAGGATTTTTCAAATGTTACAGATCCTGGGGGAGAAGTTGAGGGCAGGACTGGTGGGCGTCTTACAAGCCAGCGTACTGCAAACCATCTGCAGCTCCAAAGCATGGCTGCTAAACAAACACAAGGGATCACAGACAGAGACTAAGAAAATTGTTCTAGAGAAATCTCATTAATTGGTACTAATTGGCAGGGGCAGCACCTATTATTTACACCCCACATTTGACTATTGGATGCTGCCTTGAATTTTTACTTTTTTTCCCCCTGAGTATGTTTGTCTCTTCTAATAGATTGTCATAGAAGCTGCCTGAGGGCAGGGAGCATGCCTTGGACTTCTTTGCAGTCTGTCACACAGCTTAATTCGGAGTAGAATACTTAGAAGGCTACCGATGGATTGGGTTAGGGAAAAGTTCACATTAGAGAATATTTACCAAGAACTGAGATCTTGTCTCTCTGGAATACTTGTGCTATATCTTAATGAGGGATACCTCCAGTCTCCCAGCAGACTGAATTTTTGAATCTTGTTTAAATAATGTTATTGCCAGGCAGGATGGTAACTAACTCGAGCTACCTGTGAGCTGAAACTGGCAAATTTCTTGAGCTCGGGAGTTCTGAGTTTCAGTGAGATACACAGATATGGTCTCCGTACTAAGTTTGGTATCAAAATGGTGAGTCCCCTTGGAGGAGGTGCTGGGGGAAGGCCACCAGGCTGCCCGAGGAACAGCAAATCAGTCCAGATCGGATGAGAACAAACAGAGAATGTCACAGCTCCTGTGCTGATCAGGCGAGGGATCAGACCTATGAGCAGTTGCTGCATTTCTGGGCTGAGTGAGATGCCGAGACCCTGTCTTTAAAAGTAATTCTATTAATGCACCTTTCATGCTTATCATTCCTATCTCTTGGTAGTAATGTGACTCTATGTCACATATCTAATTCGTGTTTGTTCATTAGATATCTTTTAAAAAAATACTGATTCCATTTTTAGGGGAAATGCCTAGAGAAAAATAGAATTGTCACTAGTCTAGAGGGGTTGGGGTGATGGTACAATGAATATGAGAGTGGGGAGCACAGGCACCTGAGGTCAGGGTCCCTAGAATTGAACTTGAGCAAGTGTGATGTTAGGTAAAGGACAAGAATTGTTTTACAAGTCACCAAACCCTGTGTCTCTGCTGAGTGGTGTCTCCAGTCACTATGCTAAATAAGGATCAGCTGAAGGAACTGGGGATATTCATTCATTCATTCACATCTATTAGCCTGGAGAGAAGATGTATGGGCAACATGAAAGTTATTTTTTTTTAATATTTGAAAGGCTCTCAGGGGAATAGTACTTAGACTAATTCAGCTTCTAGATGGCACAGTGGATAGACCACTGGGACCTGGAATCAAGGAGAACTAAATTCAAATCCAGCCTCAGATGCTTATTAGTTGTGTGACGCTGGGCAAGTCACTTTACCTCTATTTGTCTCAGTTTTCTCAAATATAAAATGGAGATGATAACAGCACCTGCCTCTCAGGGTAACTGTGAGGAACAAATGAGATGATATTCATAAAGTACTTAGCACAATGCCTTTTGTAAAGCATTGTAAGTGCTAAATACATACTTATTGCATTCTTTTCCCTTTTTCTCCCCCCCCCCCCACCCCCGCTTCAAAACTAGGAGTAACAGATGGAAGAGTCAGAGGCATCTCACAGTAGAATACATATCCTAAAGGTGAAGTGTATGACTGAATCTTCAAGCTGAGGCTAGAGGTCAGGAATGATAGGATTTAGATATCTATCTAGTCCAATCCCCTCAATTTGTAGATGAGGAAACTGAGGCCTAGAGAGTAAAGTGACTTGCCGAAGGTTACGCATATAATAAGGGATAGAGCCGGAATTTGAACCTAGGTTTTCTAACTCCAAATCTAATGCTTGTTCCATAAGGTGGTTTCTTGGTCAGGTACTGGTTGGACAAGGTGATCTCTGAGTTTCCTTACAACTCTGAGTTTTTACAATTCTAAGACTCTTATTCTAATGAGTTTGGGATTCTAAGCTAACCTAAGGGGAGAAGTAACCTTCTTAATACAGAGGGCTCTAGATGACTTGTATCAATTGCATTTCACTCAAACAAGAGTAGAAATAATGGTATGCCTCTTAGAATTCTCTACTGGTCCCACTAAAGAAGCCCTCTTCTGTGGCATCTCAAGTTATCAGAAAAGTAACTTAGACTAAGTAAAATGGTGACGTGTCATACACCCAAAAAGTGTGAAGCAATTTGAAAAAATATTTTAAATCTGCCATGGATTTGTAAATTAATGCAGGCCTCACTGTGCTTCAATTTCCATTTCTAAACGGCTTCATTTGCATGCAAAGAGTGGGCAATTTTTGTGTGTGTGAAAATTTAGCCTTAAGAAATGAAAATCAAAAACTCAGCAACTTGAAAAGAGCTGTTAGGCATAGAAATTGTTTAATCGGTTTCCAGCAGGGCCAATGGTGTTGGCATTTTCAAATACCAGATTGGTCTGGCATCCTAGGGAAAAAAAAACCTTCAGCTCAGAAAAAAGTAGCCTAGGAAAGCCACTATCCAAAAGTGGTGAAAAGCTATATCTGAGGTATGACAAATGCTAATGGGATGGCTCCTGTCATGGAGAAAGAACCCTCAAGTGCAAAATGAACAAATGTGATCAGTTTCTATCTGTCCCACTGCAACCCACATCAGTGGTGTAAACACAGGCCTTATCAAGTACTGTAGATGGTGGGAACCTTCCATCACTGGGAGGGAGGGTTGGAGAGATGTCTGTGAAGGTCACCATGCTGTGGGAAAGGCGGCACCATGATGTGCTTTCTCTGTAAGCAAATGAGAAAGAACCCACACATATGTTCTCTAGCAATGTCAAGTTCCAAATCTTAGGCTGATATTTGTGGGTCTTTAAAATAGCAGGTTTAAACCGAAGATTGGTCCTGTTATGCATTCACCCTGAGCAGCATTTGAGAAATGCATTTAAGTTTTATGGTGCCCTTTTGCCCTCAGACCTGACACCCAGATTGAGATACTGTGTTTTGCTGGAAAAAATTGTTTTTGTCCTTGACAAAGAACTTTATAGGATAATAGATGGAAAAGGGATCTCAGGGTCTTTCTAGTCCAACCCCCTAATTTTACAGATAAGGAAACCAAGGCATAGGGAAATTATACAACTTAACCAAGATCACAAGTCAGTATCAGAAAATAGGAATTCAACACAATTTCTCTCAACCCAGAATCCTGTTTTTTCCCATTATGCCACAGTATCTTACGGAAAGTTATTCCTGCGTGTCTCTCCCCGCAACATTACATTGGGTCTATGTTTAGTGCTCCTTAAGCAGGAATTTTCTAGCCTAATTCTTTACCCTTCTCAGAACAGATCTACCAAATCAAAAAGTCTGGACACCAACAAATTTAATTTTTTAGCCTTTGCTAATCTTTTTCTTGTCAATTACAGTCACTGCAGAACCAGATCAGGGAACTCCATGCTTTGCTATTACTTTATAGCACATGAACCAGACATTTTGCTCATACTCAATTCTGTCTCCTTGTGCATAAAACAAGAAAATGGAGATTCAGGAATCCTGATTTTTATTTGGAGGTCCACAGTTTGAATTTGGGGAGCAATCAATGTGAAAATCATGTTAGGATTTCTTCTTTTCTTTGCCATAGTTGAAAGAGAGCTATCCTTATGGTTTAATTCTTTTACAGAAAGTGGTCTGGGTTGGTATCCTTGTCTTAATCTATGAGAATAAAGAGAGGAATGACTCCAGCATGTTGGATGGACCTCCTAGGGCAGAGTTATGGATCAGAGTCTCACGGAATGATAGGAATGGACAGACACGGATGGGCTGCCCTCTGACTCACTGGAGAGAAGATCCACATTAGTGAGCTCATACTTCCATTGGCGTACTCAGTATTAGAGTTCTGGACGACTAGACCTGTTGGCACATGAAGAGCTTTCACATTTTTTTCTGATTAAATGTTGATAAAATGGTGCCATTTAAGAACCTGGAGATTTTCACAAAAGGGAATTGATGTAAAAATCTGATGCAGAGGCCATGTAGTAAGATTTTTCTTTTTTAGTAGGATTTCAATCTAATAGAATCAATCAAGCATTTCAGAAGCCCCTGCCTGGTGCTTGTTGAAGTCCTGCAATTGCATTTGTAGACAGAAGAGCAGAATATTATGAATGACAATTAGTCTGTCAGTCAATAAATGCCTACTAAGTGCCAGGCACTGTGCTAATATAAAGAAAGGCAAAAGACAGTAACTTGGGACAATTAGAGTTCTTCAAAAGCTGAATGGGTTGCCTTGCGGTATAATGACTTTTCTATCTTTGGACCTCGTTAAGTAGAGATTGCATGGCAGTCTGTGGAGATGTTGGAGAGGAGATATCGGCTTCAGTTGTTCACGTATGAGTCCTATAACAACACCAGAATTCTATGGTTTTATTGATTTGTTGAAAGGAAGCAGTTCAATGCTAAGTATTTTCTCAGGGAACTGTCTGCCTTGTTCTCTTGGGGAGAACATAGGGAGGTTATACCATATTGAGGTGTGGTAGTCCACAATGATGTAATAGGGTCTGGAGGATTGGGTTTTTCTTTAATATTTATCAACATCTTATTGGACACTAGGTTAGTGATTTGCAAATCTGTGACATGAATAAACATTTTTTTGGATTTGTTGGGTGATTGGCACATTAATTACCATTTTATACAAAGTTATTTTGCTAATAAATTTTATATATAACATAAAAATCATCAGTGTCCCTATGGTTCAATTTCCTTATTTTAATTAGTAGTACCAGTTTTTTGGGAAACTGTATGGTGTAGTGGAAAGTGGGTTAGATGGGAGTCAACAGACCTGGGTTCAAATCCTGTCTCTGTCACTTTCTACCTTGGGCAAGTCATTTGATCTCTTTGCTTTAGTTTCTTTATCTGTAAAATAAAGAACCTGGGTGAAATGACTAATAAGATTTCTTCTATTTCTAAACTTGTGACTGTTCAAGTCAAGCCAATAAACATTATTTATTAAGTACCTGTTATGTGACAGGCACTGCTCTAAGCTAGATTAATAAGTAGTAGTTTTAAGAGCTTTAAAATGCTGCCAGGTGAAAAGTAGCAACCTTTCTTTCATTTATGAAATTTGATGTGTTGTGACCAGGATACAGTGTAAGACTGGCTATTTTCCCCCAGATCATAGACCTTACAAACAGAAGTTAGAGTATTACTTGGACTCTCAAGTGAATGGTTTCTGGGAGTGATGGGAGCCTACAGAAAGGAGAGTGACTTGTTCATGGCCATACAGGTAATATATTATACTGTCAGGATTTGAACACAGGTTCTCTAATTCAGGGTTGCTGCCTGTCCCATATCTTGGCTTGGGAGTTCTACCATATTATTGAAACAAGCAGTCAAAATGGGTTGGATTCTGTTTCACAACACAAAAGGTTAGGATCTTTGATGAAAACTGACCAGAAGGCAGGAGTCCTGGCTCTGTCACTTCTAGCTATGTGACTTTGGGCAAGTCATTTCATTTCTCTGCACCTCAGACTTTTCATCTATCAGATAGGGTAGGGTAGAAAAGGGACTGCATGATCTCATACATTCATTTTGGTCTGAAATTTGACTGGGGCTTCAATCTAGTTGTGTCACTTAGGGTTTATTTTATATCTGGTGCGCAGAATAGGATATTCTGAAAGATCCTCAGTTAACTTTGTACTTATCCACTTTCTTCAATAAAAACAAGGCAAGTGCATAATTAGCATTTTAACAATAAATAAATTAGAACTTGAGATCCCTAAAACAATATACGCTGCTAGGAGAAGAATGCACAATGCATTCTAAAAATAAAGGCAAAATTGTAAACATACTCTCTATTCTCTTTCTGGAAATTAAAAAAAAAACCATACTAACAGTTTTATGACAAAGGAAGAATTATGGAAAAGGAAGTGAATACAGTTTAGTCTTCTTTCTCACTAAAGGAGAGTAGTTTGCTCTTTGAAGCAGGGAAGAGAAAACTTGTAACCAATACAACTCAGCAGTGCTTGATTACTATTTCTACTTGAGGGGAAAAAATGGAAAATGGAAAACTGATGCTAGGGGATTTTTATAAAAAGCTGTAACCTATGAAGACTAAGCAGGCATTTTGCAAAACACTGTTCCAATCAGCAGAATTGTTTCCTTAAGAAAATGTGGCTGATGCACCCGCTACCCTGCCCTGGCACAGCCTACAAGTTAAACCTTGCTTCCTGTGGCACATGGAATGGTTAAAAACATCAACTTCAGGGAGGCTGTCATGCCCTCAAACCCTTCAGTGTCATCCCGGAATAATCGCCCTCCAATTTTATAGCACACGCTTTCTATAGCCCAGTGGTCTTCAAGTCATTTTTACTTACAGCGCAGTTCTCTTCTCTGCTAGGAAAATTTGGGGTCTGCTATAGGAAAGCTGGAAACTTTCAACATGTGCTGCCATCTATACAATTCGTAAGAGACTCATGCACATGAATTTGATTCCAAGTGGAAGTTCCAAACCATTCATAGCATACTTAGAGAAAACTCCTGGTGCATGATCATGCCCTAGCATGCCCTTTGGATGTGCACTGTTGGAATTAATTAATTGAAGTCCCAGGAGTAGGGATAAGGGTACATGTGAAGAGTTCTTTGGAGAGAAGATGTGAGAGAAAAATGGAGATGCTTTAAGTATTTAGAATTGTTGGGATTTTCTTTGTCTCTCCTCTGTCTGTCTCTATCTTTCTCTATCTCTTGCTGTCCGTCTCCTCTCTCTGTCGTCTGAGTTTATCTATTTTTGTTTCTCCGTTCCATCCTGTCTCTTCTCTTTGTCACTGTCTCTCATCTTCCTATCTCACTGTCTTGATTCTTTTTGTCTTTTCTGTCTGTCTCTGTCTGTTTCTCTCCTCTCTGTCCCTGTTCTTCCCTTTCTTTCTGTCAGTATCTGTCTCTGTTTCTCCTTTCTCTCTGTCTCTCTTTCTGTATCACTGTCTCTCATCTCCCTTCTTTGTCTTTTCTGTCTGCCTCTGTTTGTCTGTGTCTCTGTCTCTCTATTCTCTTTCTGTGTTCTTTTCTTTCTCTCTGGCTGTCAACCCAATCCCAATTTTATAGTGTTCAGTTACCTACATCTTCAGCTCTGGGAGCCAACCACACCTTCGCTTTTTCTTGTAATAAAGTAGAAGTGCAAGACCTTACTTGGGAGGGTAGTAGTTTGAGAGTCAGATAATCTGGGTACATATCCTGTTTTTGTCTCTTAGTGACTGTGTGACCTTGGCCACATCCCTTAGCTTCCTTGGGCCTCAGTTTCCTCATTTGTAAAATAAAGGGAATTGGACTAGAAGGCTTTGAAGTTCCTTCTCACTTTAAAGAATTTAGTTTTTTGTTGCCCAAGGCTAGTACAGTCAGTAGGTTTTTAAAAATAGCTACCATATATGTAACCTTTAATGTTTGCAAAGCATTTTACGCGTATCCTCTCGTTTGAACTTCACAGTGACTCTGTGAGATGGGGGCTACAGGGATTATTACCCTCAACAGGAAACTGAGACTTGGAGAAGTTAGCTGTCTTGGCCAGGGTCATTCAACTGATTGTATTAGAGGCAGGGCTCTTGTCCTGATCTGCCTGGCTCCAGATACCGCACTCTGGCCACTATGCCTGCTGCCTCTTTGGAACAACAATTTCAAATAGTTTTTACACATTTTCATAAAGGAAAACAATGTATATCCTGAATTTCTTCCCTTATGGAAAAAAGTAAAATTAAAAAAATGGAGCTATAGTTAGTGTGGGATGACTAGGACTTTATTCCAGGGCATCTAAATTGGGGAGGGAGACACTCTTCTTCAAGTCAACAGACATTTATTAAATGCCACATAGTATGTGGCAGTCACTTTGTGTTGAGTGCTTGGGATACAAAGAAAGGCAAAACCCAAATCAAAACTGCTCTCAGTCCTTCAGCTCACTGTTCTTGCACCTCCTAGTCCATTGGCACTCCTGGACCCCTATTGTCCAGGTCCTTCTAGGACTTGAATTCTCCTGCTACCATGCCTTCTCCAAATACTAGCCTCCTCTTGGGATTCAGAATTTAGGAGTAAGGGATTGATAGTCTACACCCCAGACTCTCTGGAGGAAGAACTGCCTCTTTTCTTGACTTGATTTCATTCCACCAGACTGTCTACTTTGCCCTTGTACTGCTGCTGATTCTTTGGAAACCTTTCCCCTGTAACACTGGTGAGCCTTCCCTAACCCAGCTGTGGCTCTGCTCCTCTTGTTGCCGGCTTCTTCCACATGGAGACACAAGGACCTGGAGACAGACATCTATTTTTCAGGTCAACAACAGGTCTTGTATTTCACTGGTCCTGGAACAAGATTTCTTTCTACCTTTTCAGACAAAGTGACTCAAGTCATTGAGATATTTGAAACATTTTTTAATGTGGATGACCAAGGATTTATATATTATGTATATTATATGTATGTGTGTGTGTGTGTTGGGGTGAATTTCATTTTAATGTCTGAGTTTGGGGTAAATACAGTGATCACTTTTGCCCTGTGCTGAAATTGTTCATTATGGTATTTTTCCCTTTTTCCATTGGGAGGAGTTTTAGAAAACTGATTTGCTCAATGGAGACACAGGGAAGAAAATTCATGGATATTAGCTAAATCGCTATGACTTGTTAAAATATGGACTTTGATGTAAAAAATAACTGGGTGGAAATTAATGGGGAAAAATATTTTCCCAAGGCAAAAATGACACAAGAGTCCATGAGCTGGCCAAGAGAACTGGGGAGGACAAACAGGGCATATCCTGGTCAGTGCTCATTAAAGATGAAATAGATCCAAAGAGAAGAAGAAAGCAGATGAGCCGAAAAAAGCACAGGAATGGTATTTCCATGGGGCTTTGCAACAAGCTCTTTGCATTTGGAATAGGATCAAAGAATGTTCAAGCTGGAAAAGACTTTAGAGATCAACTCTTTTCTTTTGCAGAAAGGGATCTAGGCGCAAAGAGGTTAAATGATTTATCCAAAGTTACCCAGCTTGCTAATGGCAAAGCCAGAACCGGAATCTTGATATTGGGCATCCCCCTAAAATCCTCCCTCTCAATTCTTGTCCCTCCATCCCTACCCCCATGCAGAACTCTTTCTGCCTCAACATATTGTGTCTGGTTAAACTTTGGTCTTTTCTGCTTTTCATAACTTTGCTAGGAAATTAAAAGGGGTAGGGGGTAGGGGAGAAAAGAAGCCAGATGGAGAAATAACAGAATAAAAGACAATTGGAACAATTCTGAGGAAAGGAACCTGCTATGATCAGCACTTGTGTAAGGACCTGAATCTTAGTAAATACTGACCAAGCTATTGATCAGTCCATCAATAAACACTTATTTATTAGTTGTCTCCTATGTGTTGGGCAGCAAAGGTCATAGTACTTACTTCTAGATCATGTTATTTATTGTGTGGACTTCCTCTCCTGAAAATGGTCCTAACCTACTGGGCATATCCGCCCCATTCATTCCCCCTCAATATACCAATCTTAGTGTCTTCATCTTCTTAGCTATGCTAATGGGGAAGAGAAACAGGTCCCAGAAAAGCCAGCATTTCAACCATTCATTAAAGCTGCTTCTTTAGGGACCTGGGCTCTAGTCTCAGCACTTCTTCACCTTGTTGAGATTGACCATCCTTCTGAGAAGGCAGCATGGGGTAGTGCACTGAGCCCTGTACTCAAGGGTGTGCTGGAGGTAGCTCTTACTAGCTCAGCTTATTAAAAATTTTAAATTTCCAATGTGAGTATTTAGGCTTCAGGAATAAGCAAATGCAACAAAGTAGGGCTTGATAATTTTTTTTTTGCAAATGATGAGAAAATAATGATAATACAGATTAAACTTAAAAGTATATACATTTTTTTCCAGGTACCTGGTTGTTAAACATCTGTCTGTACTCTGGACTAAAAGGCAGAGTAGACCTGGGTTCTAATCTCTCACTATGTGAACTTGAAAAAAAATCACTTGACCTTTGGGAGACTCAGTTTCCTCTTCTATAAAATAAGGTATGATAATAAGCACCTAATTGATCTCTAAGGTTCTTTCTTTGTTCTAAAATTCCATATAGCATGGTGTTGTTGACTTCCCTGGGTTTGGATCCTTGTCCTGTCTTTTGCTTTCCCTTTGTCCTTTTAGAATTTCTTCTCATCAGAAATGAAAGTTGACAATTACAATAATTAAATCTGTGTGTATGCACATGTATATATTCACATTGATAACTGTTATCTAAAAGAGTCCTACAGTACCTCTCAGGATTCATGCTTTTATTATAGTATTTCCCTTTCATTGCTGGCAGTCATTGTTAATTAATTTTCAGGTTTGTTGGGATCCTAGTGATTACATATATTCAGTGATAGAAATGTAAATGTATTGCTCTTACATGATTTGTATGCAATCAATGATTTATACAATGATGGGGCCAAATTATATTCGAATTAGTTCTCCTTTCATTGTTACCAATGCATATATTTATGATAATAGTACACTCTTGCTTTATTTCCCACATAAAGTATTTTGTGCCATTTTTCTCTTTGGGGATTAAACATCACACTCGCAATACATCTGTATACCTGTTGAAGGGAGCAAAGCAATAGAACCCTGAGACATTCTGGGTCTTTTTGCTTCCAGATCATTGGAACTGTGAAAACCTTGCAAGAGACATCATGAATCACTAGAGAGAAGGAAAAACATGGAAAATCTCCACTGGTGGAAATCAGATTTCCTTCATAAAAATCACAGTAATACCAATCCATTTCTACCTAACGTGGTAGTATATAGTCTTCTCAGTGGGGCGAGGGTCAGGGGGTTGCATCTACAAATCCTTCAGATAAGACCGATGTCTCCCTTTGTCTCCTTTACAAATTGGAGCCATGGAAACCAGCTCCTTGGGATGATATGCCCTGTCTTTAGATGACTTGCTTTTCTGCAAATGTTTAAAAAAAAAACATAGCAAGTACACACTGATCCTGTCAGAATTAACTTGCTGGATTTTCGGATAACTTACCAGATACTAGAATGTTAGAGTGAGAAGGGATTATAAGATTTAGAGCTGGCAGAAGGGTCTTAACAGCCATCAAATCCGGTCCCCTCATTTTACTGAGAGCATCCAATTCCAGTCTTTATTGGTGAATATAAGTGCTGTTTATTTGCCAAAGAACAATATCAGTTCTGTAACAATTCTACCACCTTGAAAGGAATACTAGGAAAACTCCAGCAATGATGGTAGAGGTGGTTGTAGGGAATTCTTTGAATGCTTTTAGATGTATTGTGGACTTTTTTTTTCTTTTTTGGTTTGGGATGGCAGAGGATTGTGTCGATCATCTGGAGATTTCAAATAGATATCTATATAAATGCTCTTAGATGGCATAGTCACTAGAATGCTTTATTAATGGGCAGAGGTGGGGGGTGGAGGGGAAGATCTTTAACTCTCATTACAAGCCTAGAGTCAGGAAAATCTGAGTTCAAATCCAACCTCAGATGCTTATTAGCTTTGTGATCCTGGGCAAGTCACTTAACCCTGTTTGCCTCAGTTTCTTAGAAATGGAAATAACAAACCACTCCAGCATTTTTGCTAAGAAAACCTCAAATGGGATCATGAAGAGTCAGACAAGACTGAAATGACTAGCAAGAATAAGAAGAAAAAGTATGTCCCTCAAACTCCTTAATGTGTGTGAAGCTTTTGAGATTTGCACAAGTTGCTCCTTTTGTTTCTTGTCAATTATCGAGAGTAGTTTGGTTTTTACTTAATTTTCTGAAGTTAGATGTATATACTTGTACGTGTACAAGCAGATGAATGGCTACATTGCAATCACATTACTCACCTAATTACATGCTTAGTATTTTAATGAAAACATTTTTTAAAGTACTTTTTTGCCCTTCTAACTGGCATTCCTTCAGAGCCAAGATGAGCCAATTTACCCTTGGCTTTGAGGTTCAAATGTACTGAAATGAAGATAAAAGTTCCTCTGTTGGGCTGCCCTCCAGCAAAGCCAGGGGAGAATCTGGATGGAACCAAATAGAAAGGTACTTACTATGTGCTTACTGTGTGCACCAAGCACCATGTTAAGTGCTGGGTATTTGGAGGACAGCCCCTGCTCTCACAGCCTTCCCATTCTGATAGGGAGAGACAACACTTATGGGGAGGATTCAGTAGTTAAAATGTTCCTAGTGTTCTTGGGGTTCAGTGACAAGATGGACAGAAAAAATGGGAAGCTGTAGACATGGAAGGAGAAAGCATGACTTAGGAGAAGAAATATTGGATGGAGGTTTTACCCTGTGTGGCCTCAGGCATTTCTGTAGTCTTAGTTTCCTCAGTTGTAAGATGAGTAGGCTTCATTAGACCATAGATGCAGAAGTACAAGGGACCTTATTTAGTCTTGTCTCCTCCTTTTACATGCTGAGGCCCAGAGAGGTTTAGTAACTTGTCCAAGGTCACACAGGTGACCTTGTATTTGAAGTATCAGAAGGAGGAATTGAACCCTTCCCAGTGTCTCTGACTCCACATTAGTACTCCCGTCACTGTGCCACCTGAGCAGTTTTGATGATTGCTAAGGCTTCTTCCAGCTCCAAATACTATGATCCCATCATGCAACTACTGTGCTTGAAAGAGTTGTGCATTGTAAAGATCTTCATCTGTGAAAGATTTAGTAACTGATTAATGCAATGATCAACCATAGTTCCAAAGGACTCATGAGGATATAAATTATCTCCAGATAGAGAAATGATAGAATATATATTGAAGCACATTTTTCTCTTTTTTCGAACATGGATAATGTAGAAATGTGCTTTTCATGATTTCCTATGTGTAAAAATTATTGCATTTCTTACCTTCGCAATGAATTTGAAAGATGGTAGAGAGGAGTGAATTTGGAACTGAAAATAAAAATGTTAAAAAAGAAGAAAGCTGTGGTTTATTTAACTTTGACAGCTTTGATATGATTACTCCCTCCAGCAATTTGTTTTGACTTAGTAGATAAGTCCTAAAGAGAGGCCTTATACAACTCCTATTAAGTCAATCGTAGCTCAGGTGGGCTGGCAGTCCACTGAAGGACAGTTGTCTGTACACAAACAAATATTCACTAAGTGCATTTTATGTGAAGACCATCATGATGGGAGCTTTTTGCCATTTTTTACTCTCATGTCCACTGACCAGTTCAGTCCTTTATCCATTTAACTCACTTGGATAATTGGAATAATGTTGTACTTAGTGCTTCTGTCTTCAGTCTCTGCTCTTCCTGATTCAACTTCCAGATTCCAAAAAGTCTTTCTAAGATGGGCTCAGGTCTGCTTACAGGATTTCTCTGCTCTAAAATTCCCTATTGTCTTTAGGATAGATTAAACTTAACTTGATAGTTAAGGCCTTCCTTGATCTGACTCCAACTGGCCTTTAAGCTACATTTCACATTCTTCCCTCCATGAGTTCTACTTTCCTTGGAATACGTTTCCTCCTTTGTTCTCTTAACCTTTCAGGATTCTCCTCTTCCTTCCGATCTCAGTCCAGATGCTACAAATTCTGGGAAGTCTTTCTTGATTCCTGTATCTTTTGGTGCTGTCTCTGTCTTTAAGTTTTCTTTGAGTACTTGGTGTAGCCTTTCTACTATGTAGCTTGTCTTTTATTTCTTTGTGCAAATGTTCAATCTTTCCTGGTAGTCGGAAAAATACTTTTTATTTTTTGTCTTTATACACCTTTCACACAGTTCAAGTTTTGTAAATATTTATAAATATAAATTGTGGGCTGAGGAAAAAGGCAAATAAAAATAATTGGTAATCATTCCCCTCATGTAGTTTCTAATCTATATAAGTATAAAACCCCACTTTCAAAATCTCCATTCAGATTTGTCTCAATCAGTACAGAATCCCAGTTGTATCAATACTCTGTTGACTGGGAATTCTGGAAAAAATTATAAGGAAAATAGCTCCCATGAAATCAGGGTCTCCAGAATGCTAGAAAAACACAGGACTTTAATCATAATCACACTGAGTGGGAAGACACCATCCAGCATGAATTCTGCTATGATGGGTCCAATTTCCTTTTAACAAGCTAAGGAATACCATGGCACTTAATTTCAAAATGTTTTCAAATCAATCGTTACTAAAAATACTTTTCCTTCTTAAGTCAGTGCCATGAGCATCCCACTGTATGCATCTCTTGCTATATATCTTTCTATATACTATCTGAATACTTGGTGAAATGTCCATTGGATTGAGTAGGATAAAAAAAAAAGCCCAAGGTGATTTTTTAATTGCTTGTGCCAAGACAAAGAATGAGGTTAGAATGTCATGGTCTGTAGTTAGGCCATTAAGATATTGGGCCAGGGACTTGTTTCCTTTATTCTGACTTCGAGAAAGACAAGGAACAACAGTGATCCCCCTTCCAGCGAGTTCTGAGGTTGACCAAGGGCATCTAGTTAAATTGCATAATAATGAGAGTATCAGAAGGCTTGGCTTCATATGGTCTTGTGTCATTAGCTTCCAAAAGCTATTTGACAGGGTCTCCAACCTCTGTATGGGCACACCCTGAATTCTGCCAAAGGAAATACAATGGGTCTTGAAAGGCAGTATCAGGCAGGCAGCGACAGCTGTGCCTTTGGGCGCTCAGATCACAACTGACCAATTCTTTTTTGGAATTTTATGCTCCTTGAAACCCTTGAGCATCTTGTCAACAAGGACTTGGACACATGATGTAGCCAAGGGAACCTAAAGAGGACAAGTCTCTAGACTCCTTCTCTGGTGAGTAACAGCAGGGCATGGAGATGAAAGGAAAGGCACCTGGTCCATGGCCACTGCCTATTTTTGCTGTATGGTGATTTCTTCCCTGCTTTTCTCATTATCTCTTAATCTCATTCTGCTTTGGTGGAATTATGGAGCTAATCTGAGAAGCACTGACTATCTTCTATGGTGCCTTTTTAAGTCAGTTCAGTCCTATTCAAACGAACAGTTATGAAGTACCTACTATGTACAGACCACAGAGCTACCCGTAAATATAAATACAGTCAATTTTTAACTTGCAAGGAATAATGTTCTTAGAAAACAGTATGATAGTTAAAAAGGAAAATGCTGAAATGTTGAACCTATGGGAAACAGGGTGTTAGGTTCCCATGGCCATCAAAAACTGTAATCTTTCTCTAGAGATCACTGAAAATATACTTTTCTGCATACAAGTCTTTATAACAAAACATTTATTCTGATAAGATATGCTTTTCCATAAAATATGGTACATAAAATACAATTGGTAACATGCAAAACATTTTTTCTTGCTAGTAGTATTCCCTAGAATTTGGTGACTTGTTGCACCAATATCTCAATAAAAAAGAAACATTGATTTCAGACAATATTAACTTTTCTTAACACGTGAAATCTACAATCCCCTAAATACTATGTAGCAAATAAAATTCTTAAAACTAAAACACTTTTATATCTGAATCTGACCTTCTTCTGTGTCAGATGACCCTGTCAGAGTGTTGTACTGTTTTTTTGTAGTGTTTACTGCTGTAAACCTCTCTATGTTGGCTGCCCTCTGAAAACCCTGAGAGGTTTCTGAGACTTGCCAGTTAGCTAGCACCTTGGTATGGTCAGTTCCATATACTCTAGCCTCTAGCCCCTTTTAAGATTTCCAGCAATCCTGGAAGCAGAGTCAGTGCTTACCAAGAAGTTTCTTGGGAGAGCATCCTTCCCCTCCTAAATTATGTACCTCAGGCCATGCATCTGTGTTCTTCCCTTCCTTCCATCTCTGTCCCTCTGCACACTGAAGAGTTTGTCTCCAAGCTGAGCTAGGAGGAACCCAAAGTTTGGCCCCTGGTCTCTTCCCCATTTGCTCAGAAGACTTGGAGAGGACAACACCTCTGTCTCTGATACTCTCTCTACTATGCATAGGTTGGAATGTGGTTGGTTGCCCATGTGAAAATAAAAGTGAATTTACCAATAAAATCATGGGAATGCTTGAAGTTGGAAAAGTTAAACATTTGAATGTTAAAGATTGACTATAATATTACAGAAAGGAAAATGTGAAGCCTCAATTCACTATCAATCATACTTTCCCAATCTCAACTCAGATATGACCTGGTCAAACGCAGAAGCTCTATCAGGACCATTTTTTCCTCTTGAGATGGGAAGCTTGATTTTCTTTGCCTTTTCTTAATTGCTTTTGAGTTGAGTAATACCTCTTAAAGCACCAACACAGGCCATTGATAAACACTAAGCAAGCAATAAACTTGGGTAAACTTTGTAAAATGTTCTTTATTGAATTTGCCTAACTGCATTTTCGGGGTCAATTGTGATTTCTTCCTTTAAATTTGGGGCAATATAAGACCTGTGTCACATGGGTTTTTCTGAGATTCTTTAATACTAGTCACCGACAGAGGCATTAAAAAAAGACAATGCTTAAAGGCCGCCAAGACTTCAGAGAAATTGTTTGGGATTGGGGACATGTATGTTGAGTTAAAAAAGCATCCTAGCTGATTTACTAAGGGCAAGAAAATGTTTCAACCAAGGGGAGGAATGCAATCTTCCCTTGGATAAGCCTTCTTCCTTGCCTGTGCTCAACTAGCTTTTCAGAAAAATAAATAGAAGCTTGGGGAATGTTTAGGCTTGCTTCCACAGACAGGTGATAGAGAGGTCCCTACCATTCTTTTCCCTTCAGAACATGCACAATTTCCCATCTAGTTTCAATCCAACCCATGAAGGCCTGATGAACCTTCTTCTGGCCATGAGTGACTAAGAAGCTGGAATGATGAAAAGCTTTTGGTTGGTTGAGGAAATGGAATAACTGATGATTCATGAAAGGCTGACCTGGAATTGACTGTGCAGTTCTAGTCAAACTGTCTTTCATTGTTTCTCCTGGTAACTTTTGTGTAGAAAAGACTAACAAGACTGATCTAGTTCCCATCAGGTGAACACATAGTTTTGAACTCATGGCACTTCTGTTTTCATTGCAATTCTTCTTTTCTTATCTTTGGTGAATGAGTATTCTTAGATGGGGAAGCCTTCTGAGGCTTCCTTTCAACTGAAGTTCCAAAGTTGGTGGTCACAGCAGTCAGGTCTGATGATAGGACAGCACAGTATTTGAGAGACCTTCTTGACATAGTCTGATAGTGGATTGACTTATCTGCTGAGACACCATGTCTTGGAAGAAATCAGTGCAACTGAGCATGGGGGAAACATGCCTATTTTGGAATCCTGTCCTGAGGTAAACTTGGTGGGGACACACTGAAGCTGGAAAAAGATTCCCAGGGTCAGGAATCCTAAGGTATGCCTTGGCCCCATGTGTCCTTTACCCATATATAGTATAAATACTTTAAGTCTGAATCTATTATCCAGAGGTCCCTTGTATCTATGTGTAAGGAGAGAATATGCCCTTCATTTTGGAGGATTTTTTTTTTGGTAATTACTGTTCCCACTGTACTTTCTGATTACTACCATGTAGGGGAGGAAAGGAGAGAGGGATAGAATTTGGAATCAAAACTTTAAAAAATGGCTAAAAATTGTTTTAACATGTAATTGAGGGAAAAATGTTAAATTAGAAAGTTAAAAAAAATAAACTGTTGTAGAAAGGCCTCCTTTTGAATTAGGTTAGGTGGCTTCCTATTTTGTGATACTGGGATTCTCTAAAGATTAAGAAATACTTCTGAAAGGAATGGCTACCATTGAAAAGAAGTTTGAATATCAGCTGGGTGGACAAGATTATTGAAGACACATCATTGACATTGTAGGCCAGAAGTGTCTAAATCTTGATTTGTTAAATTAAACATTTTTAATAAATGTTTAATAAATAAAAACATTTAAAAAATTTATTTTTAAAATAAATGTCTTTATTTTAACAAAAATGTAATGGAACATTTTGTTGTTGTTCAGTTATCTCAATCAGTGTATCCTACGTGATCCCAGTTGGGGTTTTCTTGGCATAGATACTGGAGTGGTTTTCCATTTCCATCTCCATCTCATTTTGTAGGTGATGAAACTGAGGCAAAAAGAGATGTGACTTGCCCAGGGTCACACAGCTGCTAAGTGTCTGAGGCCAGATAAAGATGAATTTTCCTCACTTCAGGCTGAACACTCTATCTCATGCAGCCTAGCTGCCCCATAATAGAACATAGATAATATTAATTTGTAGTTTTCTAGGTCACCATGCGACCTCCCCGCCCCGGGATCCATTTCTATTTGAATCTGACACTATTATGTAGACCATTTTTTGAACAACAGTGTCAATACATGTAATAATTTTGAAAATAAAAGATGGTATAGTGGAAAAACTATTAGATTTAGAATCAGCCTGGGTTCAAATTCTGACTGTGCTCTGAGATCTTGCAGAATAGATCTAATCCCTCTTCCAGGTGATAGCTCTTCAAATACTTGAGGAGAGCTCTCTTTTTCTATCCTTCTGCCTCCCTTTACCTACCCACGCTTGTCCACATTTTACCCCTCAGGCCTTCAATTTCCTCCTCTAAGATGAAGGGATTGAATTACCTAACCTCTAAGTTTACTGCCATCTCAAAATCTATAATGTGGTGAATAAAGCACAATCAACTCGGTACCATTTTCTGAGAGTGACAGCAAGCTCACAACAATGTGTGAAGGAAACATTTACCCAGTGCTTTTGAGGTCCTAGGAGGTTTATATCTATACGTTCTAGTTCAACAATATTTTTTCCTTTAAGTAATTGAAACTGAGTAACCTCTCTGTTATCCACTGTGACCTTAGAATGCAGTGTTCTTAGTTAATTAAATATTTATCTTTCATAGAATGTGATATATAACCAAAAAATTTAAGGGATTATAATGTAGTAAATCATACTTAAAGCTAAAACTAAATAGAAAACAACTCTTCTTTTGGTGATTCAGAAGGCACTCTACGTTCACAGAGAGGACTCATCATGGACATTGGTGACTGATTTATTGATAAAGAAATAAATGATCAATTAAAATAGATTTCAAAAAATTTAGGGTTGAAAAGAACTTTAAAGTTCATGCAGTGTAATTCTCCCATTCCACAGAGGAGAAAACAGATCCCTAGCAGATTGAAATGATTTTTCCCAAGATCACCCAACTATTTATTGAGAAATCTGGACTTTTTACTGTACTTTTTAAAAATAGAAAACAAAGGATATCAAAATAACATGAGTATTACCATATGCACACAAAGGTGGAGAAATTATTTGCCATCGGACATTCAGGTAGTCAGCATTATTTATTAAGCACCAGCTGGTGTTTAAAGTGTAGCATGAAGTGGCATGAAGAATTGCAAAGGAAAGAAAAGACATTGTCCTTTTCTTAATCTAAAAAGGGAGCAAATAAAAGGCAAATGAGAGAAAAGAACTTAAAAATAACAAATGTTATCCCCTTTCCCCATACTGGAAACCAAAATAAAACAAAACTCAAAACAATAGGTTTCCATTAACATACAAATAACATTATAAATACATGTTTATACAGGTGGTAAAGGATTGCTCTTGACAAAATATGCTGGGGCGAAGGGGGAAGCATGGTGGACAGTATTTAGCCCATGGCAGCTACTTAACAATTGCTTGTTGATTGTTATTTGGGTGAAGAACAAACATAAGTGATATATTGGTAGGGCTATCTTCAGGCCATCCAGGCAGCTTGAGGAAATGGAGGATGAATTTTGTTTTAACAGAGCAATTTTGATTGCTCCTTCTTTTTACAGGCTTCTTACTTTCATTCTTTCTTGTAGCACAATGTTATTCCTAACACTTAGGCACCACAATTTGTTTAGCTGTTCCACAATAGGTGGATAGATATGTTGTTCCTAGTTGTTTGCTGTGACAAAAAGTGAATCTATAAATATTTTAGTATATATAAGGCTTTTCTCGGTGAAATTTTATGGACATTTCAGTTATTTTGTTTGCATTATTTCATAATGGTTATATTTTCCATAATTGTTAAATCAATTCAAAGCTCCACTAATAATACTTTAGCGTGCCTGTCTTTCCACAATGCCTCTAACGTAGACCATCCCAACTTTTTGTTGATAATGATGTTTTAATGCAGATTACAAAGCTAGTCCAGAGACAGGGCATGAATATTATGAGGAACTTCCAACTATCCAGACATCTATTGAGAATCCTTAAAGACAAGCTGAGAAGTTCAGGCTAGGTTAGTTAATAGTTTTATCTTTCAGAAGGTGCAAGGACCAAAGAGTGAAAATGCTAATATGGTGTTCATTCCCACTGAGTGAACAAGAATTGGTTACTGAAACAAAAAATGGTGGCAACTTTAAGAATTAGTGACTATATCATCATCAAGGATCACTCTTGCCAAACTAACTTCCTTTCCATTTATGACAGGGTTACTGGGCTGATAGATTAAACTAATGCTGTATATATAACTTACCTAAATTGTAGCTGAGCCTTTGTCAAAGTCTCTTACATTATTCTTTTGGTAAAAAATGGGAGAGATGTGGACTAGACAATAGTATAGCTTGATGAATAACTGGCTGGACAAATGGGTCAACTCAAAAAAGGCATGTCCAGTGGAATGTCTCAGGGACCTGTGATCAACTTTGTTCTTTTATTTTTGTGAATTACTTAGACAAAAGTATAGATGGTAGGTTTGCCAGGTTTCCAAATAACACAAAACTAACATATTGGATGACAGAATTAGTATTTAAAAAGATCTCAACTGGTTAGCTTATAGAACTAAATCTAATAAGAAAACACTTGATAGAGATAAATGGAGTCGGATTTAAAAAAAATCAGTTTCAGAAATATAAAGTACAGGAGGTACAGACAGAGAGTAGTTCCTCTAAAAATTATCTGGAGAGTTTAGTGGTCAGTGATGTGATGTGGCAGCCAAAAATGGAATGCTATCTCAGATTCGATTGGGAAAGGCATAGGACTATGGCAGTTGATCATTCTCTTGTACTCTGAACTGATTAGACTATATCTACAGTATTGTGTTTAGCTATGGGTGTCATGTTTTAGGAAGAGAATGGATAAGTTGGGGAGTATACCCAGAGGAGGACAGCTACGATGATAAAGGACCTTATGATTATGCCCCATAAGGATTATCTGAAGGAATTGGGATGCTTAACTTGAAGAAGGGAAGACTGGGGTAGATGATATGAGAGCTGTCTTTAAGTATTTGAAAGGCTGTCACCTGAATGAGGAATTAAATTTGTTCTGATGAACTCAAGGGAAAGGATTAAGAGTAATAGGTAGAAATTCCAAGTAGATTAATGGAATCTATACCAGAGTGAAATGAAGTGAGCTGAGATGTAGTTGGTTTACTAATTATCAAGTATTTTGCAGAAGAAATTGCTTATTCAGGTATAGACTTTACTAGATGTCCCCTAAGGTCGAGATTCTGTGCCTTTGTGATTTTCAAGTTAGTGGAAGAAAAGGGAAAATCAAGGTATAATCATATGAATATGCAAGATTTTAGGGGATAGATTTAAGAGTTAATGGATACCACAGACAAGATCCCATACCTTGATAATCTCAAAGGGAAACTGGCTCAAGAGGGTTGAGAGTCTCTTAAGACTGAAATTATTTTTACACAATCCCAAATGATTTATATGAAGGAGAACTATAGACCTGCACAAGTTGTTCATCAATGATCTCAGATTAAAATAGGGCACGTACAAGAGATGGAAGTGAGGAGAGTTTGTTGAAGAACACTAAAGAATGATATACTTTTCTAAGAAGAGTATCAGGAAAGCTCAAGTCCTGTGTGAGTTGAGGATTGTGATAAATTCTAAGGACAATAAAAAGACCCTTTGAAGCTTAATGGTGGATGAGGGAAAAGATCAGGAAAAGGGTTAGGACTTTTGCTTGAGGTATATGGGGTAACGATAACGGACAACAAGACAGATGTTCTTTGCTTCTATTTTGCTCCTATTTTTCTCTGCCAAGGCCAACAATTTTCAGATTGGGAAAGATGGAACAGAAATAGTTAACAGGGACTTGGGACAAGATGAATGGTCCCTCAGTGAGTTCAGAGCCAGTAACTCAAAGTGTATAATAATGGTAAATTCCAGGCATCTGTAAAATGGGGATAGTAAGAGAACAGGTGTGAAAAGGCTTCTTCCACCTTCCCCCCGGAGTCTCTGCCCACCCCCCAATTCCAGAACGACAGATTATTAAAAGTTTGGATCATGTGTCGTTAAAATGGAAAAAGGTGATTGCCAAAAACCAAAATGAATTCATTACGAATAATTATATGTAGACTTACTTCATTGTCTTTTATTATAGGTTGACTAGGCTGGTAGATCAGAGAAATGTCATGAATATAGGATGTCTCTTTATCAAAGTCTCTCATGACAGTTTTTTAGACAAAGTACAGGGATGCAGATCAGAGATTTGGCAAACTGTAGCCCAAGAACTAAATTTTGTCATCCTCTCCTCTGTTTTTGCACAGCCTTGGAGCTAAGAATGGTTTTTCACATTTTAAAATAAATTGCATTTATATTTTAAAATATATTGTATTTAAGAATGTAAAAAGGCATTCTTTGTGCTGTCCAAAAACAGGCTGCTGGCCACAATTTCCTGAAACTTGACATGGTCTTAGTGGCAATAGAATTAGGTTGATTCAGAGGTGGTTGACTGACATCGCAAAGTGTAGATTAATGGATTGTCTTATCTAGAAGTCTGTCCTTTGTTCAGTTATATTTACATTTTTATTAGTAACTTGTATGGAATGCTTGTTGAATTTGTGGCTGACAAAGCTGTCACGGAAAGTATTAATAGAGGATAAAAGTGGCATCCTGAAATATCAGACCAGGCTAGAAGAATAAACCAAAGCCAATAAAATGAAATTTAATAGAGATGAACCTCATGAGGAGTAGAGAACACGCAGGTGAGTGGTAGGTGTGTGATGTTGCATATATACTGTCAGACACAGGTGAAATGTTTGTTGAGTTTATTGATCTGCCGTGACTTTCCCCCACTTTTAAAAATCTTTCTTACAAGGATGGCTCATTGTGTAAGAGACAGAGGAAGAATATGTTGCGAAATGAAGGTGATGTTTTAAAAAAGTATCAGCAAAAATGAGATTTAAAAAATGTAATAGGGATAAATATAAAGTTCTGCACAAGTACAGGACTGGTAGGAATGATATGACTATCATTCAGTGTATATATACATACCTATACACAATGCATATATGTATGTATACACAAATATACAACATATGTACACAACACATATACACAATAACATACACATATACACATGTGTGTTTAGACACACATGTGTATGTGTGTATGTATATATCTCTTATTTCAGTGGATTGATCAGAGGGGTTGGTTAACTCTGGTCTGTGAGCCAAATCAAGCCTGAAGCCTGCTTTGTACAAATCATGAGCTAAAATGGATTTCTATATTCTAAAATGCAATAAAGCTTTATTTAAAAATGTAAAAAACATTCTTAGGTTGTGGGTTGTACAAAAGTGGGTGGTGGGCTGAATTGGGCCTGCTGGCTGTAGTTTGCTGACCACTGGACTAGAAGGCGAGATCACAAAAGTAATGTCTTCTTGTGAGAGACTCGTGCCATTGAAGCCAAAAAAATGCTAAAATTGTCTTAGCCTTCATTAAAAGAAGTCTACTATCCAGAATGAGGTAAGTGATAGTCTTGCCATATGCTTCCCTGGCCACATCACACTTGGAGAATTGTGTTCAGTTTTGCATGCTGCATTTTAGTTATGGATACTGTAAGTTTGTATGGTCCAGGGAAGTTAATTAAGTAGGTGAGGAAATCTTGCCATCTGAGAGTTGTTGCGTGATTTGGGTAAGGACAGTGATGGGCTGGAACCAGTTCATAATGACACCTAGGAGTCATTTATTAAGTTTTCAGTGTGAGCATTACAACCTCAGAAACTGGTAAATACTATAAATCAGGGCTTGATTTATTTTGCTGATTGCCTGAAAGTTATGGACAAAATATTGGTAATGCATTGAAAATGTGTTGTGGGTACATTTTATCCCCTCTCTCCAGCTGCCTCCAAGATAGAGTTGTTAAATATACTAGTGTACCTTTGGGTCAGGATAGATCAATATTTTCATGTCTGTGATATAGGTTATGGATTTTTCTTTCAAATGCATATTGAACATTCAGATGCTATACTTTCCTTATTTCTTATGGTGAGGAAAAAAACACATAGGTATTACACATAGGTACATCTATATGTTTTCTATTAGATTGTAAGCTTCTTGAAGTCAGGAACTGGGTTTTGTATAATTTCATGTCCTGTATAGAGCCCAGCTCTATGCCTTACACGTAGCAACACAAATGTATGTTGAATAAATGAATAATTATGGCATTTTCTGTACCTTATTCAACCTTCCCTTATTGACATATCTACTTATGTGCCTTGTCCAGTAGGTTTTTTTTTCTGTCTTTTTCCCCCTCCCTTCTTTTTTGCTGCCCATCCTTCTAACCTCTCAAGGTCCCTTCATATTACTTCTCTGTCCTTGAGGGTGTTTACAACATCTCCCAATTTAGTCTCATTTGCAAATTTAATTAACATGCTATTTACCCCTCTTCCGGATCATTAATGAAGATATTAAATAGGACCAGATCAAACATCAATCCCTGTAGCACCCCTCTAGCTCCTCTTCTCTCCCCCCCCCCCCCCCAGCATTTTCTCACAGATCTGTAGATGCTTACTGTCACTTTTCTGCTTTCAGGTCCTTCAAGCCATTTCTTGGTCCTTGTCTCTAATTGTGCCCAAGATAATCTGAGTGAATTTATCAAAGAACAGCTAATGAGACAGTGTGTTAAATGTGGCACTCTAATCAAGCCGTATTAGCTGCATTTCCTTTGCCCAACTAATTTTTCAATTCTATCAGCAAGTCGCTTCATGAAGCAAGCATTCAGACAAATCATAATAAGGTTCTGCATTGATAGACTGCTTTTTCCCCTCAAAATAGTTCTAGAGACATTATTTCATTTTATGTTCGCATCTTCCCTTTGAGGAAGGCAGGACAAAACATTATTGCTATTATCAGGAGGCAATCAGGGTTAAGTGATCTGCCCAGGGTCACACAGCTAGTAAGTATCAAGTGTTTAAGGCTGGATTTGAACTCAGATCTTCTTGATTCCAGGGTTGGTGCTCTATCCATTGTGCCACCTGGCTGCCCCCAGGGCAAAGCATTTTTAACTCAATTTCACAACTATGTAAATTGAAGTAATGTTGGGTTAAATGTGAGAACATAAAAACACATGTTGATGGGAGATCCAGGGCTATGGTCAGTCTCTTGACTTTCTGCTATGCTAATCTGACTCCATACAGTTTAGCTTCCTACAGAGATCACCATTTTACACTATAATGTAAGCAATCTGAAAGGCCATGTGATGTACTAGATAGAGTACTGGATTTGGAGGAAGGAAGGCAGCTTAAAAATCTTGCTCCTGACTCTTAGTGTGGCTGTGTGGTCGCGGGCAGGTCACTTAACCTCTGAGCCCAGGGCAATTTGTCAGGTCTCAAAGTCACAGAAAAGCTCTGATTTCAGTTGATGGTGAGAACTCCAATAACAGCAAAATCATAGGTACCTTCTGTGTTTCACTATCATAGATAAGTGGTTGTACCTCAGATAATTTGTTAAGACATAAAGGGACTCACATCTAACCAATCTGATTTGAATACAGCAGCTTGATTCATAGCATGTTAATATTGCAAACAAGAGACCTGGGAGATCATTTAGTCCAACCCCCTCATTCTGTAGGGAGGAAACTGAGATTTAGAAAGGCTTAGTGACTTGACAAGGCACGTGGCTATTTCGTACAAGATCCTTGCTCTTCTGACTCCTCCTCCAATAGCCTCTGTCCTCTGCCACAATGATTCTGTATCTTCTGCTGTATTTTTTGTAAATTCAGAAAAGTCCAAAATCAAGATCTGCTTCTGGATATTTATTTCCCATGGCTTAGGTTAGTAACTGTAAGGACTCACCATCTCAACCTTGCAAGGGTCCTCAGCCTCCCGCCTCTTGCAGGAATATCATCGATAACATCCCTAACAAGTGGTTGGTTAGCCAGCTTTTCCTTCAACACCTCCGGCTGTGGGAAACCCATAATACTCCAAACTGTTTTTGGACAACTGTCAGGAAGTGAATCTACCTCAGCAAAATGAGAGATCCCTGAAGACAGGGACTGTTTCTGCCTTTCTTTGTATGACTAGTGCTTAGCACAGTTCTTGACATATAGTAAGTTCTTAGTGTGTGTTCGTCTTTTGTTGCCGAAGAAGACCATGCCATCAGAGAAATGATGACATGACTTGCACTTGACTTTGTTTTTGACTGAGGGAGGGCTGTGCAGGTCACCAGCCTCACTTCTCCAGAGCCATCTGAATCCAGTGACCAGATATTCATCAGAATGACTGGAGATGACCCACGGTGAGGCAATTGGGGTTAAATGACTTGCCCAAGGTCACACATGTAGTGCATGTCAGGTGTCTGAGGTGAAATTTGAACTCAGGTCCTCCTGACTCCTGCACTGGTGCTCTATCCACTGCACCACCTAGCTGCCTACAGTAAGTGCTTAGTAAATGCTTGTTGACTGCCGGCCTATCTGAAACTTCCAGACATTATACCTCATTCCATTCTCAGAGGCCAAGCAGATCAATATTATTCCCCCCTTTACGTGATAGACTTTCAAATGTTTGAAGACAGCTATTATGTCTTTACAAAGCCTCCTCTTCTCAAGCCTAAACATTTTTAGTTGTATGACATTTTGCCTATCATTCACCATTCTGATCATCCTTTTCTGAGAGGTCCTTCCACTGGTCAATGATCCTTTTGAAACATATTATCCCAAACTGATGACCTTATCTCAGATATGATCAGACCGGTATGAGTATGATAATCTGGCCATTGTTTTTCTTGATCTGGACGCTCTTCCTCTATTAACGTTGCCAAGGTTGTATTAGGTAGCCATATCACATTGATGACTCATGCTGAACTTACCGTCCACCAAAAGTCTAAAGTTATTTTCACAGCTGCTGCCAACTCAGGTCTCCCTCACTCCACTTGTGCAGTTAATTTTTAAAAACCTTTATTAGAAAATCAAGCACATTGTCAACAAGTGTTCATTAAACACCTGCTGTGTGCTCACATACTGTTCTGAATAAACTTCTGAGTGGAGGAGAAGGAGGAGACAATACCAACATCGGTATTCAGACCAATTCTGTAGATCTGTTCACAAGACAAAGAGATTGTTGGGTTGGTGGGGGTGAGAATACTCAGGTATAGGGCCCTGCCCACCTTTTTCTGTTTCCTGAGTTGGTTCCAGGAGTATGACCCTTCAATCTGACATTCTTAAAAAAAAGCTGTCACTAGATCCTACCATACCCTTTAGTGATCATTCTATGTCTCTGCCTCTTTTCTTAGCCAAATTCTTAGAAAATGTAGTCTGTTCTCATTGCTGGTAAGCACTTCTCATTTCTAAGCACTTCACTGTCTGCCTTTTCATTTTATCACTACACTAAAATACCCTCTCCAAAGTTGGTAGCAGTATTTTTGCGGGCCAAATGTGACGGACTTTTCTCAGTCCTCATCTTTTCTTAACCTCTTTGTAGCATTTGGAACAGTTAACCCACCCTGTCTTCCTGGATCTTCTCTCCTCTCTGGGTTTTCATGGTATTGTTATATCCTTTTCCTTTGACTCCTTCTCAGTCTCGTTTGCTAGTTTACTGTCAAGATTGCACCCCCTAAGTGAAGGTATACCCCAGGCTTCATCTTAGGTTCTCTTCTCCCTTTATACTCTCTCGATGTTGTATCAGCTCCCATAGGTATAGTTATTATGACTATATAATTATATAATTATTATAGATATCTAATAATTATAGCTAGATAGTCATTATCACCAGATGTCAGCCCAGTCCTAGACTTTCTCTTGAGCTCCAATTCTGTATCACCAAAATAAATGTTTTGGATATGTTTAAAACAAAATCCATTATTTTTCTCTAAATCATCCTGTTTGCCAAAATTCCCTATTCCTGCCAAGAGTACCAACCATTCTTTTGGTCTCCTAGGTTTATAACCTTGGTTTTAGCCTTGTTCCTCATTCTTTTTCACCCTGAGGATCCAATCAGTGACCCAATCTTGGTGTTTCTACTTCAACGATACCAGTCGCTCTTGTCCCCTTCTCTCCATTCACAGGGTTGGCACCTTAGTTTGCCTTAGGTCTCCCTGCCTTAAGTGCACATCTGATCATGCCTCTCCTTTAATCAGTAAAGTCCTTTGGTTCCCTATTGTCTTTAGGATAAAATATACATTTCCCTGTTTGCCTTTTACATCTGGACACCACCTATCCCTTCATCCTCGTTAGATATTACTTCCTTTCTCTCAGTTCTCTGGAATATACTCCCTTTTCATCTCCATCTCATAGAACCATTCATTTCCTTTAAGCATGAGCTGAAGCACCACCTTTTACTTGAAGTCTTCCTTGATTCCCCAACAGCTAGCGGCCTTTCTCTCTAACTGCTGTGTATTCATTTTGTAATATTTTCTGTACATGTATTCCTGTAGGTGTTGTCTCCTCCGTTAGAAGGAAAGGAACTGTTTCTCTTTTGTCTCTGTATCTCCAACATCTATCATAGTGCCTGGTACACTTTAAAGCAACTTATTAATTGACTAACTGGCTACCCATTTCTCTGGAGTTTTCATCTTCAAATAAGCAGGATCTCACTTGGCTAGAACAAGAATAACCCACTGATAATTGGCTTTCATTGAGGTGATAAGTTGCTTCCATAGTTATAGGTCCTATCTTTATTATCTCAGTCTTCAAACTATTTTGATCTTTTTAAAGTTAGACATTTTGATAGGAAGGTTAGT
>CM053769.1:670911556-670928292 GCA_028658325.1 Potorous gilbertii
GAAGTGAATGTTAAGAACTGAAAATAAATAAATTATATATTTTTAAAAAAAAAGAAATTGGGGGGGAGCTTGTAGTGGGATAGGGGGGACAAACTGCCCAGAAATCTAGAACATATGTGATTTTTTAATTGCACCCAGCTCCCATCGACCCCCCACAACATACACATCTATAATAAATTTAATTATATCAATCAAGTACATCAATTATTTACTAAGTAACCAGTCGTACTTTTAAGTCAATATTCTTTTATTACTATATTTCCAAAATATATAAATCTTAACAGAATTGACTAAGATCAATAATGGACCATAAACAATAAAGCAGAGAAACTTCACACCACCCCCATGGTCAAATGGGAATGATTTATCTAAGGTGGCACAGTAGGAAAGGGAGGGAGTTAGTTGACGAGCAGGTCCTGTGTTATATCTGCAAGTGGAGGTAGAGTACAGTTAAGTGGGTATGAGAGGTTCAGATGTGTATGGGTGCTGTCCTTGGGATGATGAGGTCTCTCTGTATACCTGACAGGACAGGAGGCAATTCCTGAGCATGGAGCTATGGATAGATCCAGCTGGCTGAGAGAGATGCTGGTTCTTGTCTCAATAAGAGAACAAGGTGATCTGCCTGGTCCAGCAAGGGATACAAAGACAATGTAAAAGTCTCTATTCTCAAGGAGCTTACATCCTACAGAAGACAAAATCTACATACATAAAAGTGTATAAAATATATTCAAAAGAAATACAAAGTACTTGGGAGGAGGAATAGGCACAGAGGATGGAAGGACTAGGAAAGACTTCATAAAGTGGTATTGGAACTGTCTTTTGAAGAAAACTACAGACCTGAAGAAGTTATAAGGGAATATGTTCTAGCCTTGAGGAGTCTGTCCAAAAGCAGAGCAATGGAAGTTGGACTGTAGAGAATAAGAAACAATAAAAGGTTTAGTTGCCCTAACCCTTACTGCCTTAGTTCTCTTAAGAAGTGGACCACAGTATGTGTGAAGGAAAATATTGTGTTATAAGCCTGGAAGAGTAGGTTGGAGTCAGGTTGTGTGGTAGATTTTAAATGACAGAGGATCTTCAGAATATTTTGAGCAAGTAACAGGTCAGGCCTATGTTTTCATTCCTAAAGCAATATCACTCAGAAGCTAGATAGGGGAGTATTTACAGAAGTGGAAAACTTGAATTAGGGAGATAAATTAGAAAGCTATTGCAACAGTCCGGGCCAGAGGTAATGAGAGTCAAAACTAAGGCACTTCTGGGTATTATGGGCTGAGTACACCCATCCTCCATGCTGTACCAATGATGGTAGCCAGGCAAGTGGAGAGAAGGAAACGGATGTGAGAGGAGGTGAGTGGCAGAATCTACAAGATGAACTGACTACCCCTCACTTGGGGTGTGGATTTGAGAATGACAACAAAGTTGGGGGCCTAGGAGACTAAAAGGATGAATTTAACTTGAACCTACTCAGAATCCCAGCCTCTACTGCACAGGTGGTGTGATGCAAAGAAGCACATGGCATCATGAAAATAGCACTGGATTTAAAGTCAGAGGACCTGAATTTGAATACAAATTCTGCTATTTACCTGACTAGCACATGGCTTAAGCTATTTTTCCAAACACCACTCAAGGCTGCTACTTTTCCCCTCTGAATTTTTGGGAACTCTGATGGGTTGCAAGGGAGGAGGAGTGGTGTTTCTGGTTAGGTAGCACAGTGGACAGAGTGCTGGTTCTGGAGTCAGGAAGACTCCTCTTGACTTCAAATCTGGCTCAGACACTTACTAGCTGTGTGACTCTGGGCAAGTCACTTCATCTTGTTTGCCTCAGTTTCCTTATCTATAAATGAGCTGGAGAAGGAAATGGTAAACCACTCCAGTATCTCTACCAAGAAAACCCTAAATGGGGTCACAGAGAATCAATCATAACTGAAAATGACTCAACAATACTAACAAAGAACTCACAAAAGCCCCCACCAGTATGCTTTCATTATTGATTATCAGGTGGTGTCAATTAGTCAACTGGACTTAATTAGCTTTTAGAAAGGAGTATTTAACAAGGTGATACTGCAAAAATAGTCAATGTAAAACATCCCCCCTCAAAATTCTGTGATATTTTCCCAACTGTACATACAGATTCAGGAGGTTGAGAGCAAACTTAGAGTATACGCTGTGACGAGGTAACAACTCCTGCAAGGCCTTTTCTCCCCTTCATTGGTTCCTCATGAAGTTTTCTCTTGAGTTGAGTTCCTCATGAAGTCTTGAAGCTATCTTTCCTCAGTGTTCCTGTTTGTCCTTCGATTCTGATATGGATCCTAAAATCCAATGTTCTGGGAGCAATGCTAGGACACGAATGTAAAGCTCAAGTATTCTGAGTCTCTAAAGTTCACAAGTTGTCATCTGATCAAGGGGGCAAGGAAAGAGGCAGAGGCTTGACTCCAATCTACTCCCCACCTCCCAAAAAGCAATTGCTTCTCAGGAACTTGGCTGGAATTGATCTCTCCTCTAAGCTGCCAGACACAGAATTGCTGGGTTCCAGATCAGTTTTCTACTTTATAGAAGATACTCAGGCCATACATTAATTTAATGTCTGATTGATTTATGAATGGATTCAATAGACACTTCATATTCTTATCTGATGAAAGTATCATGACTAGAATATATTGTTATTTACTATAAATGTGGTTGGGAGATTTGTTCAGTTACTCCTAACCTTGTATTTGCCTGACCTTTGTTAAAATGGGAATAAAATCCAGGTACTTTACCTTAAAAGAAATGAGAACTATAATAATGCCCATTTTACAGATGCAAATATTGAGGCAAAGAGTGGTCTCATGAGTATCCCAGGGTCGCACAGTCAGGCAGGATTTGAAATGAGGTCCTCTTGACTCCAAATCCAACATTCTACTCAAGGCACTACCTTGCAACCTGACTCTTACAAGGATCCAGTCACAGAAACCCAAATCTATCCTTCCCGCTCAGTGCTCTTCCAACTTAGGTGCAGGCACCCAAGGCAAAACACAGGGTTTCTCTCCTATGTAAATACCTATAATGGCCAGGACATTCCAACAACTAAAATTTAAGAGGACTCTGGTCTCTTGATTTTAGCACCAAAGAAAGGAATTCAAGGCATAAAACTGCTAGAGTTTAATGAAGAGACGGAACACAACTTGGAAGTAAGGGGCCTCTGGATCACGGTTTATCTCTCCAAAAATAATAAATAATAACACTCAGGCACTTTGCTGGAATTCTGTTTTCTCACCTATAAACTGAAAGGGTTAAGCCAAATACCCTTTGGTTTCTTCCAGTTCTAGCTAGCATTCCTATACCACTGTCGGACTAGCACAGTGCTTTACCAGCAGTATCTTATCTTAGCACCACCACAACCCTGAGAAGTAGTTACTATTACTCCCCATTTTACAGATGAGGAAACTGACCAAAAAGAGGTTACATGAGTATCTAAAAATGATGCTCTAAAACAATGATTTTATATTTCCTTTATAGGGAGGAAGGAAGTCATTTTTCACCCATTCTATCGTAGTGGAATGACATAGAGGAATAAAAGCCCTCTGAAAAAGAATTACCCTTTCTTGAACACATCTCATACCCTGGGATAAAAAAAAAGTCACATAAGTACAGGTTTAAAAAAAGGTAGCAGGAAAATAGAAGTATAATTAATTAATTAGAAAACATTTACTTCTAATCATTTTGTGAATAAGGAAACTGAGGCCCAGAGAGGTCAAGTGATTTGTCCTAGATCCCATAGATAACAACAAAAAGCATTTGCCAGATGCAAGGTAGAGCACTGGGCCCTAAAGGCAAAACATGTAAATACCATACCCACCCTTCTACTGAAGGGATTTTCAAATGTTAACAGAGAAATGTTGTTCTTGTTGTACAAGGTTGTCCAATTCTTTGGGACCCATTCAGGGTTTTTCTTGCAAAGATTCTGGAACAGTTTAGCATACAAATGAGGAAAATGAAGCAAACAAGAGATTTTTCCAGGGTCACCCAACTAGTAAGTGTCTGACGCCACATTTGAATTCAGGTCTTCCAGACTCCAGGCCTTGGCACTCTATCCACTGCGACACCTAACTGCCAATAGGCAAATGGATACAACTTAATTCAGGAAGGCATGCAGAGCACTGACAACCAGGGGAATTGGGTAAGACTTTCTTAGCAGGCAGCACTCAAATTAAGGCTTAAAGGAAAGTAAGGCTTCTAAGTAGCAGATGGGGATAGGCTTATGTTCCAGGCATGAAGGTGGGAGACTGAATACCTAATGTGGAGAACAGTACATGGGCTGGTTCAGCTGGAGGGAGAAGTGCATGAAGGAGCGTGATGTGTAATAAGTGTGGAATGAGAGGCTAGAGTCACATTATGAAAATCTCCAATACCAAGCTGAGGCGTTTGCCTTTTATCCTAGAGGTAGTACACAGCTAGCAGGCACTCCATCCCATTAGGTCCCCTCACTCGAAATTTAGCATTCTTCCTACTCCTACATGATGCTGTTGTGCAGAATGAGCTCACTAAGAGGACGCAGCTACAATGGCTCCCTTGTATTGTTTTCCTGTTGCTTGGCATTTACCAGGGGAACCTGGTAAATTTCTGAACCCTTCCTGATAAATCCCTCTTCAAGAAGAGACTGATGCTTCAGAGTGTTCAGATTCGATTTGGAGCTGCAATGGCCACTAAAAAACTGAAATATTTTAAGTTCAGACTTACAATTTCATGACCAGTGTGGAAATTCCCTCTACCTATGCATCTCAGGCTTGGATAGATGCCTGAGGAGCCAAGAGGTTAACTAGATTGCCCCAGAGTTCCAAGGCCAGTCAGTGTGTGTGAGAGGTAGCCTTGAACCTGGACCTTCCTGACATTGAAGGTGGCCTTCTGTCTATTAAATCACTTTGCCTCTAGAAACTAAAGTAGCCTAGAATCATTTTGGAGGATGTGTGCTCAGCTATCTCATGCGCTTATTGTTTTAAGGCTGAAAGAAAAGTCAGAGATCACCTGATCCAATTCTCTTTAAAAAAAAAAAAATTGAACACTGTGACCCAGAGGTAAAATGAGATCCTTGACTAAGGAAGGAAGGAAACCAGTATTTATTTAGTGCCTACTATATATGCTCCTTCTGCCTCTTTTTAAGCCTGTACTTCCATGTACTTTCTGTGTCTGCACTACTTTACAACACTACATCTTTGACTCTTCAGCACTATGCTGAGATGTAGGTGCTTAATATGATCCCGGTTAGGTGACTTGCCCAGGGTCACACATCTAATAAGAATCTGATGCAGGATTTTCAAGTTAGTTGTTTCTATCAGGCAGATAATAGGTGGCATAGTGGATGGAGAGTTGGGTCTAAAGTCTGGAAGACCTGAGTTCAAATGTGACCTCAGACACTTACTGTAGGCATGTCACTTAAACACCATTTGTGTTTACCCTACCTAGAGCAACCCTACTTCATAGGATTGTTGTAACGATAAAATAACACAAAAAAACCTCTTTGCAAATCTTGAAGAGCTATATTAGTAATAGTTGGAGTAAATAAAAGGGTCAGGATTCAAACCCAGGTCCTCTAAATCCAAATTCAATTTATTTTTCTCTCCACTACATGGGACATTGGCACTTAAAATGAGGACCATAAGGGGGCACAACATTTTTATGTTGTAATTATAAGAGTGAAACATTGTTTTTCAGTTGAGTCCAACTCTTTGTGACCTCTTTTGGAGTTTTCTTGGCAAAGATGCTAAAGTGGTTTTGAGATTTCCTTCTTCAGCTCATTTTACAAATGAGGAAACTGAGACAAACAGGGTTAAGTGACTCACCCAGGGTCACAGAGCTTATAAGTGTCTAAGGCCAGATTTGAACTCAGAGAGATGAATTTTCCTGCTTCCAAGCCCCACATTTTATCCACTATGGGGCCACCTACATTAGGTTACAATCAAAACCTTACCATCACAGCCTTTCTGAGCGATTTCTCCCTCTTTGAACTCATACCCACACAGTAGAATATAAGTTCCCTGAGAAAAGAGGTTCATTTTTTGTTTGTATGCCCAGGGTCTTGCATTTTTTAATGGACCTGTGATTTCGCTGGCATGGGGAACTCATGGGGAAGAAATTCTTCACCAATACAGATGAGCCTTAGAGGTGCCTTCCGCACTGGAAGGTTAGGTGACTGGCCCATGGTTACTCAGCAGTATATGTTGGAGATGGTACTTAAATCACTCTAACTCTCTCTGTCCACTAGGTCATGCTGCCTATTTTAAAGAAGTTTAATAAATATATTTTGTATTAGATTAGGTTAGAATGATTATGTTTGTTTCAGGATTTTCAAGTTGTCACCTATAAAACTGAAATGACCAAGACTCCCCTACCCCATATCATCATATGTTTTGATGACTAATTTACAAAAACAAAATATTTGAAAGGTAGCTACATGGTGAAGTGAATACAACACCGGGCCTGGAGTCAGGAAGCCCTGAGTTCAAATCCAGCTTCAGATACTTACTAGCCATGGGACCCTGGCCAAGTTACAGCTTCTATTTGCCTTAATCCACTAGAGAAAGAAATGGGAAACCACTCCAGTATCCTTGCCAATAAAACCTTATGGATAGTACTGTTGGGATATGGTCCATGGGATCACAAAGAGTCAGACACAATTCAAAAATGATAACAGGAAAACTGTGATATTTTCCTCTATGGTAAATATCAAGAGAAGTTAGTATTTCTATCTTGTATTTAATAACTAAGATTTTTCCCTTGTTTTACTTCCTCATCCAGAAATCAACCAGTATAGATAATCTTGAGCAAAGATTTACCCAGGCTAAAAATCTAATCAAAGACAATAAAGAAATTCTAAACTTAGGCAGATGGCTGGATTTCTGCTCATTGTGTTTACTCAGACAGGCTTGGGGAAAAATGTAGATTCTCACTTTTATCAGATGCATGATATGGAAACCTTTGACCAAGATTTGGGTGTTCAGTGTCAAGTACCTCAAGACTCTCATTGGAATAAGTCTACCTCTCATTAAAATATTCATTCTCTTATTAATTGTTAACCACACAGAGTTGATTGCCATTATCAGGAACACACATTCTTCCAAGAGCATTTAAACTGTGAACCTACCACCATAATTGGTCTTTGGCATTTGAGAATATCACTGTCCTATTTGTTAATAAAATGTGAACATTGTTAATAAAATGATTAATTACTTAGAATCTATGTATCAAGAACTTTTTTAAATGTCACATTATTCAATAAGACAACCAATATGGTACTCCTTGGAAAATGTAAGGACTTAACTTTGTGCATTATAGGAAATAACAGCATCTGGGAAATTTTATTATTAAAGAACACACATCCAGAAATGTGGCATTTAATGACATGAGTCAACAAACATGTATTGAGTACTTTCTACAAGCAAGTGCCAGGAAGGGAAACAAAGAGAAATATGACCACTTGTTTCCTATCCTGACGTAGATTATAATCTATTTAGGGAAGCTAGATATAAATACACACAAAGTTAAGCAATGATATAAATTACAAGGAAATACATGACAAATCACCAACTGAATGTGGTCTAGACAAGCAGGAAAGCCAGGTGTAGTGGTCAGAGAGCTGGTCTCATAGTCCAAATGATGTGGGTTCAGTTCCTGTCTGTATGACTCTGAGTAATTTACTTAACTCCCTCCTTGTCCAGCTTCTCCTTCTGAAATGCCTTTAATAAGCCTTGACACCAAGACTAGAAAGTGTGTCTTAGTGGACTTTCCACTCTGGGTCCTCCCTCTGCAGAATAATCACTGCTTTCCCCAGAACAGCAATGCCTCATTTCAATCCCTCTCTCCTTGGAGCTCACTTCCTCAACCATCGCCTAGACACTACCAGGATGTATTCTTTCCCACTCTACCCACCCCACCACCACCATCACAGTATTGGAACCATATACCATTATCCAATCAACACTGCCAAGACCATTCAGACTGTGTTCTGAATGGTGAATGCCAACCTCCTCCTCTATAGCCCCATTCATTGTTAATTTCTGGACCAAAGTGCTTCTCACTGGCCACCATTCCCCCATATGCATTGTTCTGTTCATTAGAATGTAAACTTGGGGCAGAGCCAACATGATGGAGTAGAAGCAGAGACTTGCTAGAGCTCTCCCCCAAAGCCCAGACAAATATCTGTCAGAAATGACTCTAAACAAATTTTGGAGCTGCAGAACCCACAAAATGATGGAGTGAAGCAAATCTCCAGACCAAGACAACACACCACACTGGGAGCAGAGCACAGACAGGACCTGAGCAGCCTTTGGGGGAACTGAATCACTGGGAACTGTGGTAGTTTCCAAACTTCACAACCCTAAAACACCAAGGACAAATTGGAAAGTCAATGGAAAAAATTCCTGTCGGACCTGTGTGAGAGAGTAGAGTGGTCCGGACCCAGCTCCAGGGTAGTGAAGAGGGTGAAGGAACCTGTGACAGCAGGGGCAGAAACAGCAACTGTTTCAGGATCTTAGGCTCACAGATTGTGGGGGGATCAAGGAGCTGACAGTATACCACCACCCCCACTGGAAGCAGAGAACTTTCTTGACAGAGAGCCCAAAAGTCAAGTAAATGGTTGAGGAAATGAGCAAAAACTGAGAAAAGAATCAGACTATAGAATCTTGCTTTGGTGACAAGGAAGACGAAAATATGAGAACAGAACACAACAAAGTCAAAGCTCCTCCATCCAAAACTTCCAAGAAAAATGTGAATTGGTCTCAGGCCATGGAAGAACTCAGAAAGGATTTTGAAAATCAAGTAAGAGAAATAGAGCAAAAATTGGGAAGAGGAAAGAGAGTGATACAAGAAAATTATGAAAAATGAATCAAGTGCTTGATAAAGGGGACCCAAAAAATTCTGAAGAAAATAACACCTCAAGAAATAGACTAACACAAATGACAAAAGAGATCCAAAAAGCCAATGAGAAGAATGCCTTAAAAAGCAGAATTGGTCAGATGGAAAAGGAAATCTAAAGGCTCACTGAAGAAAATAAATTTTTAAAGATTAGAATGGAGTGATGGAAGATAATGACTTTATGAAAAATCAAGAAATTTTTAAACAAAACCAAAGGAATAAAAAAATAGTAGACAATGTGAAATTGGAAAAACAATTGACCTGGAAAATAGATCCAGGAGAGATAATTTTAAAAAATTATTGGACTACCTGAAAGATCAAAAAAAGAACCTAGACATCATCTTTCAAGAAATTATCAAGGAAAACTGCCCTGATATTCTAGATCTAGAGGATAAAATAGATATCAAAAGAATCCACCAATCACCAACTGAGATACCAAAAGGAAAACTCCTAGGAATATTGTAGTCAAATTCCAGAGCTCCCAGGTCAAAGAGAAAATATTGCAAGCAGCCATAAAGAAATAATTAGAATATTGTGGAAATACAATCAGGATAATACAAGATCTAGCCATTTCTACATTAAGGGAGGGAAAGTCTCGCAATATGACATTCCAGAAGTCAAATGAGCTAGGATTAAAACCAAGAATCATCTACCCAGCAAAACTAAGTATCATACCTCAGGGGAAAAAATTAGTCATTCAATGAAGTAGAGGACTTTCAAGCATTCTTGATGAAAAAAACCAGAGCTGAATAGAAAATTTGATTTTAAAACTCAAGAATCAAGAGAAGCATGGAAAGGAAAACAGGAAAGAGAAATCATAAAGGATTTACTAAAGTTGAACTGTTTACATGCCTACATGGAAAGATAATATTTTTAACTCTTGAGACTTTTCTCAGTATTTGGATAGAGAGATTATATATGTATAGACAGAGGGCACATGATGAGTTGAATAGGAAGGGATGATATCTAAAATAATAAAATTAAAGGGTGAGAGGAATATATATTGGGAGAAGGAGAAAGGGAGAAATAGAATGGGGTAAAATCACTCTCAAAAAGCAATATATTACTTATATCTGTATATAGATATATTACTTAAAGGTCTTGTATGAAAAAGAAAAGGCTTTTTCAATGGAGGGAAAGAAGAGGGAGGTGAAAGGGAAAGAGTGAACCTTACTCTCAGACTTGGCTTAAAAAAGGAATAATATGTACACTCAATTTGGTATGAAAATCTGTCTTACACTACAGGAAAGTAAGGGGAAGGGAATAAGCAGGGAGTTAGGGGGATGATAGAAGGGAGAGCAAATGGGAGGAGGGGGTAATTAGAATTAAACAATTGTGAGGAGGGACAGGGTGAAAAGAGTATAATGGGGGATGGGATAGAATGGAGGGAAATATAGTTAGTCTTTCACATCATGACTTATAGAAGTGTTTTGCATGACTATACATATATAACCTACATTGAATTACATGCCTTCTCAGAAGGGATAGGTGGGGAGGGAGGAAGGGAGAGAAGTTGGAACTCAGAATTTTAAAAACAAATGTTAAAAAATGTTTTTACATGCAACTGGGAAACAAGACATACAGACAATGGGGTACAAAAATCTCTCTTGCCCTTCAAGAAAATAGAGGAGAAGAGAAGGGAGATGTGTGATAGAAAGGAGGGTAGACTGGGGGGAAAGGGTAATCAGAATGCACAGTGTCTTGGGTTCAGTGGGGGGGAGATCTGGGGAACTCAAAATCTTGTGGAAATGAATGTTAAAAAATAAAAAATAAAATTAAAAAAGGATGTAAACTCCTTGAAGTCAAGGACTATCTTTGCTTTTACATGTGCATCCCCACAAGGTTTGCCACATTGTAAGTGATTAATAAATGTTTTTTCATTCATTCACCAGGGAAAAGACTAAGCATTTATAGAGCACCTACATACCACCTACTGTGTACCAGGCAAGGTTCTCAGGGCCATACAGATATCATCTCAGTTGATCCTCACAACAATCCCATGAAGTAGGTGATATCCTTATCCCTATTTTGCAGTTAATGAAACTGAAGAAAACAGAGGTTAAGTGACTTGCCCAAGCTCACACAGCTAGTGTCCAAGGCTGTATTTGAACCCAGGTCTTCCAGACTCTAAGTACAACCTTCTATCCACAGCACCACCTAGCTGCCTCTGTTGATAGAAGGAGTTAGCAGCTTGCCATTATCTTATTCAGTAGTGTTAAACTTGAGGTACACAGGAATGGCACAGGCCATTGCTGAGTGTGGTTCAAACCAGATTAAAATGTAATTGGGAAATGTTTGAAAAATTAATAGAAATACAAAGCAATATAACGTTAATTTTTGGTTTTCTAAGTTAATATGCAGCCCAAAGGGTTCCATTCCTATTTGAGGTGGACATGAGTGAATCAACAATAAGTACTATGAATTCAGAGAAAAAAAAAATTGCTGTGGGTTGGAACAATGTGGAAAGATTTCATGGAGTTCAATGTACTTGAGCTGGGTCTTAAAGGACAGGAACTTTGGCTAAGTGGAGAGAAGTGGGGGAGGAAGGGAGGGAGAGAATTCCTGGTTAGCAAAATATCATTAGAAAAGACTGTTCAAAAAAGAGACTAAACAGAATTTGAGGCAGGTATGCCTATGGATCTTGGCAAGGATCAAAGGAAGCACTTAATCAACGATTTTTTCTTATCTGTCATGTTTGAAACAAATGACCTTCTAATCTACTAGTTTACACAGACTAAGGATTCTGAATTCCAGTTTTAATGTTTTTAGTAGGTCAATTAAACAGTCCTTCATTTTTCATCTTTGTCTGCAATATAGTAAATGTGTTATGCTCCATTTGCAAAGATGATCCACTGTCAGCAGAACATGTGCTTTCAATTTTGTTTTTCCAATAGTGATGTCTTCCACTGAGCCATCCACACTCTCATGCTTAATTCTGATATATGGCATATATAAGATAACCATTAGGAGTTAGGACTTACAACAATGTGAGATATTTTTCTATTTTTAGCCTATACAAGAGCAAAACTACAGCCTTGCATGTTTCTTAAATATGGAATGGGTTAAAGACTGAAAAGAGCTTTTTGAAGAATGAAAAGCACCACACAAGACCTTTAAGAAATATATCTATGATTGTTTTGGCTTTTTGAGAAAACATATATCTAACAAGCCCTCCGTGAAAATTCCCTCTGCTGACACTATTTTCAAAATGGTAATAAAATAAAAGAGCCAAAACAAGGTATTTATAAGTCTCTTCCCTTCCCCCTTTTAACACTGATTTCTTCCCTCTTGGAACACTTCCAAGAATAAAAAATAACGTTTTTACATTGCTGAATTAAATTCCACCCTTGTCCTTCAACTAGGAGGCAAGATACCTTGATTCTCCAATTTCTTATTGAAAAAAAACCCATGACGTTCTGCACTTCATTATCCCCTGAAGATATTTGGTATCTGGCTGATTGCTGTATAAAAAGATATAGTTACCGTCAGACCTAATCCTCCAGAACTGGATTATATTATATGCATGGCTTTCTCTTCAGTTTCCTCTAATTTCCTCCATTCAACCACCTTTGACTATATTCCAATTTCTACCAAATGCTGCTGAAGTTGTTTCAGCTATTTTCCTTAGATTACACAATTTTCCAGGAAACTCACAAGTTGATCTTCTTAACAATTTATCCATTTCTCTTCTGAAGAAGGATATTATTTTCCATCTCCAAGAAGTTAGCTTTGTGATAGTCTCTCCATTTCAAAAAGAGGCATTTGCCCATTTTCTGTCAAATTAAAAATCTTCCTGGGTGCAGCTCTGATCCTTACTGAGGTAAAATATTGTGTTTAAATCCATAACCAGAAATGGTGAGGAAAAATTTGTACCTTTTACATGAGCTCTTAGCCAAATTAGGAAGAGCTTTTACTGAAAAAAGTCTTAGAAGAACTATTTTGTTTCTCTCAGCAATAACTTTAATCCTTCAGATTTAAGTGACTCTATTAGTTGAATCTTTCGGTGTAGTTAACATGATGAAGTTCACTTGCAGTGTGATTCAGATGTCGTGCTCCCAGTTGTCCTATAGCATTGACTTTTCCTGTGTTCCTCATCAAGTTTAGATAGAATAGGGGCAGATAGGTGCTGCCTAGGAGGGAGCACCAGTCCTAGAGTTAGGAGAAGACCTAAGAAGACCTGCCTCATATTTTGGACAAATCCCTTAAACTCTCTCTGCCTCAGTTTCCTTATCTTTAAATCAATAGTTAATAATAATCAACATTTATATCGTACCCACCATGTGCCATGCTCCGTGCTAAGCACGACATGATCTCATTGGATCCATACAACCACCATGGATACTAGGTACTCTTATTAGCCCCATTTTACGGATGAGAAAAGTGAGAAAAACAGAAATTAAGTGACTTGCCTAGGGCAAAACTCAGGATGATAACAGTACGCAGCTCATGGGGTTGTTGCAAGCATTAAATGAGATCACACGTGTGATGTACTTTGCAAACCTTAAAGTGTTATATAAATGATAGCTACTCTTATCAATATTAAAATAAAATCAGATATTATATGTGAAAGCAAAACAGTTTGCTCTTTGAGCTCCCTAAGGGCTAAAGCAAATATACCAGTATCAGAACCAATAAAGAAAATTTGAAAGTCAAATGGTATATGTGTCAGAGAAAGGTAACTTTAGAAAAGACCTTGCAGCTCGTTTGATCCACCTTCCTACTCCACGTTGGCACCCGATCTTCTGCCCTGTGACCAGCTACTCCTCCCGACTCCTTGACCCTAGAGCTATGGAGTCTATTTTTGGATAGTGTCTATTATTGGAAAGCTCAGAGTACTAAAAAGCTCATCTTTATCTCGAATTAAAATCCGACTCAGTATAACTTCCATGATTTCCTCTAGTTCTTCTCGCAGAAAAAGTCAAATCTATCTCCCACATTTCACTCCTTGAAGTATTTGCAAAGCTATCAGTCACATTCTCCTAATTATCTCATCTCTAAGCTACATATTCTCACTTCCTTTAGCTTTTTCTCCCAGGACATAATTTCTAGATTCAGGCTTACACTACTCCTACTCTACTACGTATACTCTCTAATCTGTCAATATCTTTCTTAAAATTCAATTCCCAGAACCAAACATGGGAAATTCAACAAATTAATGTTAAAAACTATTGCTGAGAAGTTTCCTGCCAATGATTATAGTTTTACTCAATAAAATTATTAAAATCTATCAATGGTCTTGAGATCTACTGAGTCTCCTCAGGAGCTAAAAGCAGTTCATTTTTTGAAATTCAAAGCCATTTGAAGGTCAAAGATTCTGTTTTTCTAGGTACATCCCCTAGAGATGCAACCCCACACACAAGCCACACCAGGACACAGGGATCTGCACCTGCTTCTACTTCCATGGTAGGAACCAGGGAGAATCTTCTCACTTAGTTACACCCAGGGAGATAAACTCACCCAGGCACACTTGGGACAAACCAAGCAGTCACATTAAATGGGGGGCTGGATTGGGGAGGGGAATATTACAAAAGAACTTTTGAAAAGTTAAAAGTACTGTGCAAATGGCTAGTGCCATTATATGGTGTATATTTCTATATTAATATTGTTATTACTATTAAAAGCAAAACCATCTGTGGAGAAAGGTCATTGAGTGGCATTAATCCCCACTGTTAAGGATGAGTGAGCCCAAGGAGATGAAGCATGTTTAATGTAATTACACATCCATTTCTTGTGATGTACGACCATGTGAAGCATCACTAATCCCCAAACAGATACCTGCAGGGAGGACTATCGAGAACAGCTGTTTGGACAACAAGAAATGAGCTACATGAACCCACAGTTCCACGGGCCTTTGGCTGACTGATTCAAGGAGTCATATTCTGGCCAATAAGTCCAAGATTTATAAGGAATTAAAGAGACTTCCATCAGGAGGTACATTGTTTCGAGCACAAATCACCTTGCCAACTCATTTATTATTGCAATAACCTTTCTCAGGATTTCCATTATTAGAGAGGACTTCTTTTCAAATGAAAAATGACGTACCTGATTCCTTGCCGAGGACTTGGCGTCACAGTCATTTTGGCTTGTAGTCTGAAGCAGTGAGAGAGGCGAGCAAAGGCCTTTATGTGCCGATACTCATATTGATTACAGCTAATAGAGTTCATAGGTTTATTATGCATTGGGGACTTAACACGCAAGAGCTGTAATGATGGAGGCAGTTATCATTCCCTTTGGCATAGCCCAGAAAGCTTAGATATTTCAGGCACTAAAAATAGTTAAAACTATCTGAGCAACTGTTTACATTCAGCAAAGATAATTACATGAGCCTATAAGCTCTTTCCCGTCATATTACAGTACTTTAATAACCTATATTTTATTTATATCTAGTTGCTAAGTTTATTAGTGCTTATTATAGGATGTGTTCTTAATTTTATGTTTTACAAAACAATTTGAATAATCGGAATTACTTTTGTGAATTTTTTTTTCCACTTGCAATAAGATGAGTGAATTATAAGAAGCCATTTCCTAAACATGCTAACAGGTGCAGAAAAGATTGACAGAGCCGTATGAGGAACTATTCTTAATGCAGGTTTTCCAAGATTTCGGGTAGAATTTCTCAAACATAAAAGGACCATTGCCAAGTGCAAATCATTTTTAAACCCGGCCCAATTTATTACTCATGGGAGAATGAACACAGGATATAACAGTATCCTTTATTTAATCGTGACCATGAGTGATTTGTATATGATACATGGTGTGTATACGTGTATGAGTGTGAGTGTGTGTGTGTGAATTGAAATAGAAACCAAATAGAGTAGAAAAATCAGGGTCCCAAAGGAATCGTAAAAGAAAGTAATCAAAGGCAAACCGATGGAGTGTAGTATTATCGAAGGAAACCACAAATGATAGAGGGATTGGAAGAAACTTAATATCAACTTTGTATAGCAAAGAATGAAATAGAATGAGTCACAAAAGCGTCCCCCATGTGCCTATGAACATGGCTGTATGTTACAGACCTGAGATAAGAACTTTGTTCTTTCTTCTATGTCTATCTTCCTTTGAACTTGATCATTTATCATTTGGGATATCACCAAAATCATTCCCATTCTGTCTCAAGTCTTCCAGGTCAACAGCAATGTTTCCTGAGGAAGGGCTGCAGAACTGAACCCTCAGTTGAGGTCCCTTCGATGTGAGAGTTGCCCTTTAAGGAGTTCTGCAACCATAAATTGAATTACCAAGAATTCTATTCATTGAAAAATACATTATATTGCATCATGTCCATTTCAAATACAGTGAAACTTGCTTATATTGAATTTCAAGGGACCAGAGTGAAAATTTGATATAGGATGGAATTTGATATACTTTGGAAATATTACATGTACAAGTAATAGACCTGGACTTTCCAATTTGATTGCTATATGCTGGGATTCAATATAAGTGGGTTCAATATAAGTGGGTTTCATTGTATTTGCATTTGTGTCTTTCAGAACATATATGACATGTTTGTTTCTTCAACAAAGATATCACATTTATTCCAGAATCTACAAAAGGCAAATGTGGATCTGAATCGGAATACTGGGAAGAATCTGGTCAGAAGAAAGGATGGTAAGCAAAGAAGGTTTCACTTGGTTCCATTTTAATACTAATGTAATTGACTTCAGTTCGGATTATTGAGTTCTAGGCATCTTTCTCTCTTAGCCTAGTCCTATAATTCTCCAGTTCATATCTTCACTATTCCTTTCTTTCAGTAGACTATTTAATATTCATTAGAAATAAACTGTTCAAAGGGAGTAGGATTAGAGAAAGTAAGGGGACTCACTCTATAAATGAATGTCTTGTATTTATCTTTTT
>CM053769.1:670928792-670957040 GCA_028658325.1 Potorous gilbertii
GGGATGGGGAGAAGCTGGAACTTAAAGTTTTAGGACCAACTGTTGAGTATTGTTCTTGCTACTAGGAAATAAGAAATATAGGTAATGGGGAATAGAAAGTTATCTGGCTCTACAGGACAAAAGAGAAGGTGGGGTAAGGGAAGGGAGGGATGATAGAAGAGAGGGCAGATTGGTGATATGGGTAATTAGAATGTCCAGTATATTGGGGAGAGGGGAGGGGACAAATGGGGAGAAAATTTTGGAACCCAAAATCTTGTGAAAATGAATGTAAAAAGTTAAATAAATTTATTTAACAAAAAAAAAGTCAACCTACCATGACATCAATCAAGATGTCAACCACAACTGAAAGTATATACCTATTCTACACCCACAGCCGCCCATTTCTTCAATAAAGGGAGAGTGGTATGTTTTCTAGTTTTTTTTCCAGGTCCCAAGTCTGGCAATTATAATCATACAACATTCGTTTTCATTTTGTAGTTCTTTTGGTAAAACCCATTTCGAATGTTCCTTACATAAAAGGTAATTATATAGGCATGGGTTTGTATGTCTTGAAAAGTTCCAGAGGACAGCCTTACCATGCTTTTTCCTTCTTTCTAGGTTGGATGTCTCTCTTTAACTTGGGTTAGTAGAATTATTGACAAGCAGAAATGAGTAGTATTTTCTTAATCACAGCATTGATAGTTCATCATCAAAGGTTCAGCCACCAGATGATAATTACTTTTTAGGCCTACAACTACTCATTAAACCATTTGCAATGGTGAGAACTTCTGCTGTGCATGAAGGGCCAGCAGAACGGCCATGCAGATGAAATCATGGATTGAGACCTGGAAGGGAAGACAGGAATCACCTAATTCCAACACCCTCATTTTTACAGGTGAGGACCAGAGGGGTCAAAGGGTTTGTCCAAAGTCACAAAAGTAGCAAGTGGCAGAGTTCAAAAGTAGATTTGAACTGAGAACTCCTGATTCTAGAGATGGTGATCATTCCATCCTTCCTCTGCCTCTCAATTGAGAAGTTAGCCTGTGAGTAGTAGTAACCAGCAGATAGAGAGGAAATTTAGAGACTCAAAGTAGAGGAGAAGTCAAAGGAAAATGTATAAATAGAATAGTTGTTCCTAAGTGGTCAAAATTTGATCTATAAGACTGTCAAACAGTAGATGAGTGGGGAGAGCAAAGAAGAGAGGGAAAGGGGAGAAGAGGGATGGAGAAATGAGAGAAGAGATTTCACCTGACTGAAAGCTCCCTTTCTTTCCTCTCCTCCCCAGGGTCTCCTTTCCTTTCCTTAGACTCCTCTCCACCTACTTCTTTCTCTTTCTTTTTTTCTTCTTTTTCTCTCTTTCCCTTTCCTATACTCCCTCTTCTCTTGGTGTGGGGTATGTTTTCCTCCTACCCAGGCCCAACTAACTTAGCTGTTCTTGTCACACCTCTACCTGTCATAGAGGTAGGGTGGAAAGAATAGCAGTTTGGTAGTCAGAAGACCTGAATCCAACTTCCCACCATCACTTACTATTATGTAAAACTGGGCAAGTGATTTAATCTAAGTCTCACCTCCCTTAGTTAAAGATGTGGATAACAATATTTTCACCATCTCCTCATAACTGTGTCTAGTATTTACATGGCCCAAATGGAGGCCACCCAGGTGTGCCCTGTCATCCTGTGCATACCTTAGGGCTCTTTTGAAGAAAGTATTTTGTAAATCTTAGGGTACTCTAGGAATGTGAGATTTTTCTGTACAGGGGAGATACAGGGGAGGCATCCTTCTATAGAACAATGTTAAAGAGGGCATTTAATTAGAATTATTAGTGACATTATTGCAAGAACATATTGGTTGTGGCAATGCTTTACTAGTCACACCTGTATGAAGGATCTATATATTTGACTCAAAGGGATCTTTATTTGCAGCTGCTTTGTTATACCTGAAAGTAAGTTAATTATTAATAAAAATGACATTTTTACAAAACACACCCTAACATTGAGATTTTAAGCCCCTTCCACTAACTCACATGCTTGTAACCTAATCCAATAGTCCGTTTTATTTAGAAAACAAGAGTGTATGGTCCTAATGAAATATGAAAAAAGCAACTGCTCCCCCAAAATGTCCTTTTGTAAAACAGTATTGAAATTGATGCAGGATAGCAAGACTGGAGCCTGCTGAGGAAATCTAGGTTCTTGGGTTCCTTATGATCTTTGTGACCTTGGACAAATCTCTCAACCTAGGACTAAAAGGTTTTCAAAGCTCCCTTGTAGCTTTAGGTCTATGATTCTATACGTCAGAACAAGAAGAGAACTTAAATGGCTGTTAGTCCAACCTGAGCCTGATCAATAATCCTTTATAGAATGTTGCCTAGATAGGTCTTCCACTTTCCATTTGAAGACCTCCAGCAAAGTGGAACCATTACTTATGGAGGCAATTTCATTCACTATTAAGAAAGTTGTGATTGTTGGGAACTTTCCTTATACCAACCTAAATCTGAAAGCACCTTCCACCCATTCATTCTAGTTTCACTCCCTAGAGTCAAGTAGAATGAGACAAACCTGTTTTTAATGTGAGGAGAATCATGTCCCCTCTAAGTCTTTTCTTCTCTAGACAATTTCTGGGTTTTTCAACTTGTCCTCCAGTCTGCTCACCATTTCTAGTGGTTATTTGTTGAATTTTCTCTAGCTTGTCTATGTCTTCCCAGAAGGTGGTGGCCAGAACTGGACACAGTTCCAATTCACCTCAGTGTGACAGACTTTGCCAAATGCTGTTCTCAAGTGCAAATATACTTGATTTACAGCATCCTTCTGAGCTTGTCAAAACAAATATATGATTGTTATGTTAAAAAAGGAAAAGTACATAAGGTTAGCATGATACAACAAATTCTTTATGATGTCTTCTTGGATTTTAATGATGACTGGTACCATTTCATATGCTCACAAACCATCTACTTAATACTGTATTCTAGGCATTTTCCAGGAATAGTAATTCCCTGTTGATTTTATGGTTTACAGACCCTACCCTTTTACATTTTTGGAAAATTGAGTACCATCTGCTCTTTTGCAGTCCTATGACATGTCCCTATGTTCTCCATGAATGTTCAGAGATCAGCAATTGTGGTGGTCTTATCGGTTCTTATTTGCCCTGTTTGGTATTCTAGAATGGGGTTTATCTAGAGAAGCTGCATTGTATTGTGGACAAGGAGGTAGCCTTTGTGTAGCAATGATTCATGTTCAGATTCTGCTTCAGGTGCTTAATAGCTTTATAACTCTGGTCAAGTTGTGTGACTGCTATGTGCTTCAGTTTCCTCTCGAAAAATGAGTGGATTGCATTGAAAGATCTTGAATGAATGAATAAAGCCTTTAATAAATACTTACAATATGGAAAACATTATTGCTGAATTCTGGGAACCCAAATACAAAAGGAAGAGCTCCTGTTCTAGTTGAGGAGAGAATGTATATGAAAGATTTCAGCTGTTAAGTCATATAGAAAGTCCTGTGGTTCTTAGGGTGCAGTAGGAAAGCAGATGGTAAGGTTTCTTCTAAAATGTCTGTCATTCTCCTTCTTTCTTCAGAGTTTTATAGTATTATAGGAGGTCATAGATTTAGATGTGGAAGAGTCCAAGAGCAAAGAAATTGGGCACAGAAAAGTCAGGTGGCTTTCCCAGGATCCCATCGATAGTGTTTCTGAGGATGGATTTGAATTCTCCACAATACTATATCGTATTTGTTTCATGCTCGAGAGCTTTTCATCTCTTAGGATGACTTCCCCTGTAAGATATTAGGGCATTGAATTTTATCTATCCTTTCTCTGAACTCTTTGAAATCTGATCTCTCCAAATCTAGTGTGCACATTAGACTATGCCTGGTTTTTCTCTCCTTTGCTATGAAAGACTGTCTGGTTATAGTTGCTTTCCCCAGCCTTCCCCTCCCTCCTCTTTCCATTGGTTTCTACTTCAGCCACTGGTTCATCCATCCTTCTTTGTTGACTGGAATCATGTCTAAAAATAGAAGTTCTCTCTGTCATTTGCTCTGCCTTCTGAAGGACAAGTCACACATGTATCAAATGCATGTATCAAGACTAAATGTGACAGAAAGGTGCCCAGAAAGTCAAAGACCTCTATCACTGCACAATCATGCTTCTCTGTCAACTTGATCACGTTTCTGTAACTGTTCATTTAAATAACTTCATTTCTCTAAGCCTTAATTTCTTCCTCGTCATATCTGTTGAAGACCTCAGCTTGAAAAGGCCAAGGTTTCTCCATTGCATCCTGGGCCGTCTCCAGTCATCCTGATCTATATCTGGCCACTGAACCCACATGGCTCCAGAGGAGAAAGTGAGGCTGGTGATTTTGCACAGCCCTCCCTCACTTAAATCCAATTCTCTTGCCAGTCATGGCACTACCTGCCTGATTTCATGGTCCTCTATGAGAATGAAGGACACATTATAACAATAGCATCCTCATCTGAAAAATGGGGATATAATGCTTACACTTAAGGATAACATGGTTTGAGTAGCTGCTGGAGGGCTTGCCTTGGAGAAGAAAAGACTACTTCAAGTCCTTCCTTTGATAGGTACTGGATGGATTATCATGGGCAGGTCTCATCACATCCCAGCATCCCAAGTAACTTTTTAAGACAAGAAGTTACAGAGGAACTTCTGAATGGAAATCTGCTTCTTTGAAATCATAAAATTGTAGAAATTCAAGCTGGAAGGGACTTCCCAGGTCATCCACTCCAATGCTTTCATTTTAAAGGTGGGGAAGCCAAGACTCAGACATTAAGTAATTTGCCCAGGGTCACACAAATAGTAAGTAAGTATCAGAGCCAAAATTGGAACTCAAGACCTTCAGTTCTGAATTAGTACTCTTTTTACTTTCCACTCAGGGAGTTTCTTCCCCTAGTGAAGCTGTCAGATTGAACTACTGTCATAGCAATATTGTAAGATCAAGTGGTAAAATGCCTGCAAAGTGCTCTGGAGCTGTGAGGTATCTCTGTAAACATAAGCTATTACGATGATTGCAATACGCTACTGTGAACTAGGTTTAAGAAATGAGGACTGTTGAGAGCACAAGGAGGCAGAGTCCTGGATTGGAAAAGAAACTTGACTTTCCTTCTCACGTGTAGCTTGTTTCATCTGTAACTGCTTACACATCTCATAAAACAAGCAGGCATGCATGCCAATGAGTACATTAAATCCCAGGGAAATTGCAGGCTGGAACTGGTGTCACTTGGCTGTGCTGTAGTCAAATGCTCTGCCCATTGAGCTAACTTGAGGAAGCCTGCAGAGACTCCTGATATTAGCCACAATTTATTACGTAATGGACTGTTAAACTCATAAATTTCAAGTGCCCTTATTGGGGAAGCAAGATTCACACTTTTAAAAAAACCTCAAGTGCATTTTTCACTTTCTCCTTTGGTGGTTAAGAGAAATTCATGATTGAAATAGACCAAGACAATCAGTCAGTTCTTCAATACAGTCAAAAGAGGAGTGAAGGCAGGCATGGAAGTCTGAAAATGAGAACCTCATGTCTGGGCAGTTATTCATTTCATTTTAGGTCCTTTTTCCTCCTTCCCATGCCAGTCCTTTCCCCCATTCCTAGTTCCATCGAAAATGTCATAATTATTTACTGTGGCTCCAAACAGGACCTCCCTCAAATTCATTCTCCAAGGTCGAATATCCATAACTGAATAGTTGTTATTTTATCTTAGCTAAAGAAAGTGGAACCAGGGGCTTTCCTAAATTACCCTCACACAGAAGCTGAGGAAACTGAGTAAAGAGAGGGACCAGAGGTGGTTGTGTTAACTTTCTTATGAAGCAGAAAGCTTGATTGTTTTTGGATTTTAGACTGGGAAATGGAATCCTTTGGTGGAGACAAATTTAGCACATGGAATTAGAAGAGTGAATATGATGGCCTCTTTGCATATAAGTTCAGACATTTAGCAATGTAATAGTCTCTGACTTTAAAACCTCAGATGTCGTTCCACACACAAGTGGTAAGACCTCAAAAATGAGTAATTATCGGCAGCATATGTATGCAATAAGAGAAGCATTAGCTGAAAATAGATATATTTATAGTGCTGGCAGCAGAAGCAACATTAATGGACTGCAGAAAGGAGCCAATGTAACATTTACTCTGTATTTTCAGAAGGATTCAAAGAAGAGCCTAGAAATTTAAACCCTCTTAGCTTTACTCTGGGAGTCAAGACAGTGAACACACTAATCAGAAGCAGAATGAGGGATATCCTACATATAAATATATATGTATTTATATACATATACTCAGTATATATGTATATATACACAATTATGCCATAGATGGCTATATCTCAAAGTGAAATTGTATATGTATACATATATATTATATGTAACATTACATATTATAATAAAACCACAATGTTATTTATATGTGTATATATAATTGCATATATATTCATATATTATTTCATATATAATTGTATATGTCATAGCATATGTAATAACATCAGTGTGTTTATATATACCTGTTTTATACACACACACACACACATATGTGTATATGTGATTTATTACAATTACCTAGTCTAATTTGATAAGTGGAGGAAATCTTTTGACTAATGCCCAGGACAGTGCTTTGGATACAATACAAAGGAGCTGTTGTTTTAACATAAACTACATGTTTAGTGGGAAACGGCTTGTCTGAGGTTCTTTACAAAGCTTTGAGTATAGTAAGGGGTGGATTCTAAAGGCAGGAGTTATAGGAATAGTTGAACAATAGACTTTCCTGTGTCCTTTTAACCATGCCTGTTACCAGAATACATTAAAAAAATTGTCTATTCATTTAATGAGTGTCTAGCTCATTAAACAACTTCATTATTGAAATCATTTCTCCAGACTTTCTGAGCTTGGGATGCTTGTTCTGCTAGAAACCATATGAAACAAATTCACAATATGACCTTGGGCACATCTCTTTATCTCTCTGGCCTTTGTTTCCACGTTTGTAAAATGAAGAGGTTGGATGAGATGGTCTCCAACATCCCTTTCAAGTGTAACTATTATGTTTCTTTGATCTGCTGACATGAAAGTTCACATCTACAAGAAGCTTACCATAAGAAATGGACATTGTTGATTCCCAACCTTTTATGGAGTAGTAGCCTCCATTATTGCTAATTTGATTCTTTTTTTTAACACTCTCCACTGCACCTAGACCTAGAAATATACTGCAGAGTTTTTTGTAATCATTAAAAATAGTTAAAGTTTAATTTGTTTTATAGATTTTTTTTAAAGAGAATTTTTAGATATTCCTTAAGGTAATTGGCATCACATTTGGATGCCACAGGACTGAATTCGAGCCTCCCTCTTCTACAGATAAGAATCGTAAAAGTCACCAAAGAGAACATATGAATGCATGTTTTTAGAAATCCATGCTAAAATGGCAGGAGGGCAAAGGAAATTAAATATACATGGCCCCAAGAGGGTGACATGATTATATCTATGCCACATTTTATATAATATTAAATGGAGAAATGAATTATTCTGATAAATCAGATCACAAAGCATCTTTGTCTGAAATATCTAGACAGTTAAGATAACATTTTTTTTCTCTTAGATCCTGAATTATCTAGATATTTACCACAATTCTATATTTTGTTTTCTGTGTGTAGATCCAGACACAGCTAATGGACTGTACTGTGAAACCGAATGAATTTTTCACTCCTCAAAGAGAAATTGTTTTGTATCTTTTTCGTGGGAGGAAAGAAGTAACAAATAATAAGGTCATTAAAACATATGGCTTCCAGCCCAGGTTACAAAGCTCGGAAAATATTATGGAGTAACTGAGACATCCTCATCCTATTTAAAGGTCCTGCTGGCCCTGTTTTAAATTTAACCTCAATCTCTGACTGAAAGATCATATTTCCTCAGACATCTCTTCCATGCATTCATTCTCTGTGTCTTGTTTTCTCCTTCCACGTCCTCCGAGGAGTTCTATAACTTGGCTTTCGTTCCATGATTCCTTGTACTTCCCATAACGTCATAAACATCTCCAAGGGCAAACTTTGTCCCAATCAGTTTAGCCTGAATAAATGGGTTGTTTTCTTTTAACTGGAGGACAACTCTTATTATCTTACTTGGGGGTTTGGGAGAAGAATGCAAACATATTTCTGTTAGGGCATATGGTTCTCTCCTAAGGACCGGAATGATCCACATGGCCCAAACTTAGGCTGACATCCAAGTCCCTGCAGAAGGCTGGTGTTAATTCATCTTCTGAAGGAGAGTTCCCTCAGAGGGCGCTCCTACAGTCTGAGTTTTATAGGACCCTTCAGGGCAGTAGCGTTCAGTTTCTTCAAAATAGAAAATTTTGTGACATGACTAGGTAGGTCTTCTACTCTCCATCTGGCTTTCTTCTCCTTAAGCTGAGGAAGTCGGCAGACTCTGCTGAAGTGATGTGGTGGCCAACAGCAGAACTCCGAAGGATTTAACACATTTCACAAGCTTCCGTTTGTGAAAGGACACAGTGTATTATAACTTAAAGGGGGTGTTGGTGGTGGTGTAGAGGACTGCTTAAGTGAGCTGGCTAGGGGAGCGCTAAGGAAGGTGAGGATACTGATTCCTGTTCCAGATGGGTTTTTTTTCCGAGTCAGAAGGTTGTTCTCTGGCCATGGTCTGAACTTTTAACCCTGACCAGTTATCTCAATTTAATTGAATGGAAAGAGGACTAGACTTGGAATTAGAGGTTCCGAGATTGAAATGGCAGCTTTGTCATTCCTTGGCTGTGTGATTTTAGGCAAGTAACTTGAGCACAGGGCTTCTTAGTGTGTGTGCGTGTGTGTGTGTGTGTGTGTGTGTGTGTGTATGTATGTGTGTGAATCTGTTGAAACCTATAGATTCCTCAGAGTAATGCTTTAATGTGCACAAATCAAACACCTAGGGTTACAAAGGAAATCACTTATAATGAAATAGTTATTAAAAAGCTTAAAACTGTCCTAAGATATTTGGGATACCTTATGTAAAAAATAACGGCCCCCGCCTGCAAATAAAACCCCAAAAGTCTAAAACAACTACAGACAACCAAATGAAAAACAAGATCTCAGAACCTAGGTTAAGACACTTGCTTTAAAGGCCTCATTTTCTTTGAAAAATGAGGGGGTTGGACTGGATGAACTCTAAGGACCTTCTAACTTTAAATCTATGATCCTGTGACCCTTGATGGAAGGCACTGTGCTTGGCTCTTGGGGAGCACAAAGATAGGTAAGTTGCTCTACCTATTTAATCAATGTTTGTCGTGTTGAATTCAGTAAAACGGACCCTTTTCTTGAAGATATTACAGTCTAATGGGGGAGAAGCTCATACATACATGTGTCTAGGATGCAAGGGAAAGTGAGATAAATGCAAAGTAGAGGTCTAGGCAATGAGTAATAAAAAAAAACTAGGGAGGAGAGATCACTTTTAGCTTATGGAGGAACAGGCAGGAATACGGTTCAAAGAATGTTTCATAGAGTAAGCAGCTCCTGGTGCATTGAGCAGTTATGGAAAGAGCTAGAAATTAAGAGATTCGGGGCTTGAAGGGAGGTAGGGAGGGACTTGAACAGATGTGTATCTTACTTAGCATCTTGAATCCATCATCTCTCTGTTATGAAGTGGGCAGCATGCTTCATTGTGAGGAGTCTAGAACTGAGGGGTCTCATTGCAAGATGAGAATTCGTAAACCTTTCAGAGTTGTTCATTTTTACAATGTTTTTTGTATACGTTGTTCTGGTTCTGTTCATTTCTCTCCCTTTTAGTTTATATAAATCTTCGTAGGTTTCTCTAAAACTATTCCTTTTCATCATTGCTTGTGGCACTATCTTCTGAATAAAGTAGGAGAGCAAAGAGCATCACTGCTCAAAGGGGAAAACAAAGAAATTAACAAGCATTTATTAAGTTGTTTCTAGGTAACAGACACTGTGCTAAACTCTGGGTATACAAACAAAAGACAAAAACACATCTTGCCTTTGAAGAACTTACATTGTACTGAGGGGAAAAGCAAGTGATTAAAAAGACATTTCTAAGATGCATACGGAGTAAATGCAAAGTGATCTCTGAGAAGAAAGCATTTTCAGATTAAAGGCAAGGGAAAGACATTAGGCACAAGTGGCATTTGTTTTGAGGAAACCAGGAATTCTAAGGGGCGGGGGTGAGAAAGATGAGTATTTCAAACATGGAGAATGCCAGTGCAAAGGGATGGAGGTGGGAAATATAGTATGGATGAGATAGAGCAAATTGGCCTCTATGGTTGCACTGTCATAGAGGACATGGAGGGGAATGACATGTAAGAATCAAGCAATGAGTCAATAAGTCTTTATTAAGTGCCTCCTATGTGCCAGGCACTGTGTTAAGTGCTGGCAATTCAAAAAGAAGCAAAAGATGGTCCCTGCCTTCAAGAAGTTTACAGTTTAATGGGGGAGATGACATATCAGCAAATATGTACAAAGCAAAGGATAAATAGGAAATAATTAGTAGAGGGAAGGTGCTAGAATTAAGACATGTTGAGGAAAACTTCCAGTAAAAAAAAAAAAAGGGAAGCTGGACAGAAAGAGAGGAGTCCCTTTGTTAGGAGATGCATGCCAGATAGAGATGTATTTGTATACAGCTGAATCCCTGAAAATTCTCCTGCACTGAAAAGTATGTAAAAGATGATATGTTGCTGACAGTGGGATCAATGATATCATCTTAGAGTTTTAATGATTGCATAATATAGGCAGAAAAGATATCAATTAACTAGTGAATCTCATCCATTCAGACCAAATACCTTTGTTTGAATCATTCAAAGATGATGAATGCTAGTGGTTATTATTCAACTTTACTATGTGGAAGATACCAATTTCACTAGATATTCAGTTTTATTCCAGAGCATCACAGACTCTCAGAGGTGAAAAGTTATCCAGTTCAACCTTTATATGAGCAGAAATACTCTCTGCAGTATCCTTGAGTAGATATCATGAAGAACTCTAGTGAACTCCCATCTCTCAAGGCTCTTCTTTTAACTGTTCATTGTTAGGGAATGTTTTCTCACCTCTTAATATTTTAAAGTTCCATGATTTTGTCAGTGTGGGTATTCCCTCCACTAACACAAATTGCAATCCCTTTATGACTTAGTTAACTATTCCTAAAGAACTGTTGTGATCAGAACCAAAAAAAGAACAAAAATCCCCCTCCCCCAAAACAAACAAACAAAATTCTGTTGTTGATCTGACAATGGGTTTCTCTAAACTCATCCATATTAGCTCTTCAATGACAGATGTACTGATTTCTGCCCAAGAAGAATGAAATGTCTACAGGTTGATTTGGAAAAGAAGTGAATTTCTTGCTAAGAAGAATAGTTAAGAGAAACAGAACTTAACTCTTTCATTGCAGGATGCTTTATTCTTTGTGATCATGCATTTTGAATGGTGGTTCATTTAAAAAAAAACCCAAATATTTCAACTGAGAGTAAGAGAAAAGACAGACAAAAGAAACAATTCCAGGTCCTTTCAACTTATTCATTTCCTCCATAAATAAAGGGACGTCCAAATTGGCAATGTCCAGAGTTAAACTAATTCATTCTCTTCTGGCAGAATTTCTATTTGTCTTCCTCAGCAGAAAAGTCCTCTTCCAATGCAAGGAACCATCGGGCAGAAGGGAATTTGAAAAATTGACCTAAACTAAGGAGGCTTAAGGGAATTAAGGGTCTAGAATCTCTTCTTTGACCATAGACTGGATTGTTTCTTTCTAACAAATCACAGGATGAATGATTCTTTTTGAATTATTCTTGGCCCTCTTCTCCAACCTGGCCTTGTTTCCTCCAGCAAACATATTTCAAAGAAATCACAGAACCATAGAATTTTAGAGCTGGAAGAAACCTTACAGATCATTTAGTTGAACTCTCATTTTTCAGATGAAGAAACTGACATGTAGAGAGATTAACTGACTTGCTCAAAGTCATCTAGGTAGTTAGTCGAAGAAGCCTAGGGACTTTATCTTTGTGGGCTTCAGTTTTGTCTTATGATCAATGAGGGGGTTGGTCTAGATACCCCATAAAGTCCTCTCTTGCTCCAAATCCGTGATTTTCTTACACTTCTGACTTTTAGTTCAATGCTCTTTCCATTTTCACACATTGCCTCAAATGAATAACACATTTTCACATCAAAAGTTTTCAAGAGGAAAAGTGTTTGAGATTTCCTACATTGTTCTCTTAATTAATGTGGCACCCCCTCCGAGTTCACTCTTCTAATCCCAACTTTCTCTTATTGCGTCCCCAGAGGATGGCTCCTAGTTTTCTTTTTCGGGTTTTAGGGGGTAACACCAAGGGGTTGTGGCTTCTATGTTGGTTTTCTAGTGAATGATTGGGGGCTCACTCATGAGCTCACTATCCTGGGTGTTTCTCCACATCATTTGACCAGTTAACATCTCCCTCAAATCAATGCAAATCAGTTAACATCTATTAAATTTTGAAAAGGAATATTTACTGAGAAAGTATAACAAAGGCCAGAGTACAAAAACATCTCCCCCCTCCCCCCAGCAGGTGGTACATGCTTCCCTCCCTATGCAGTTCTTAGGGAGAGTGGATTCAAATTTAAAGTGTTTGTTATAAAACATAAGCAGTGCATGGAGTGCCAGGACTGTTGTCAGGAAGACTGACACTTATTACCTGTGTGACTCTGGGCAAGTCACTTAATCCTGTTTGTCTCAGTTTCCTCATCTGTAAAAAGATCTAGAAAAGGAAATGGCAAACCATTCCTGTATCTTTGCCAAGCAGACCCCCAATGGGGTGATAGAGAGTTAGATGTGACTGAAATGACTGAACTGTAACAAATGAAACATTCCCTTCACCCTCAGTGCAGGAAGGAAAGATGCTTCCTGACCCTAGAAGTGACTTTTTCCAAGAGACCAATGTGCAATGGCAAGTGAACAAAGTTCACTCGGTCACTTGACCAAGGTCACTTCTGGCTGTGGTGTGGATGAGTTGGTCACTTGCTCAGCTTGGCTGGTACCTTGCTGGCCTGGGTCAAGGAAATTGCTTCTCAGGACTGGTTCTTCACCAGACTTGGCTGTTCACTTAATTGGTCACCTTTTGCCGTTGAAATTTGGCAGCAAAAGACATCTAAAGGTCAATGTCATTTTGCAATTAGACCATGTCGTTAGTTAAACAACCTCCTGGGTATGTAAGGAAGAATGCAAATCCTATATATACCTTCTAATTCCTGATATTCTCCTCCCTAATAGGCCTACACCTGGTTGGAGGAGAGAGTGCGTCATCACTGGAAGCAAACTGTAATATTATTATTTAGTGTTTCTCAGTCATGTGACCCCATTTGCTGTTTTCTTGATAAGATATTGGAATAGTTTGCCATTTCTTTCTCCAACTCATTCTACAAATGAGAAAACGGAGGCAAACAAGATAAAGTGACTTGCCCAGGGTCACGCAGTTAGTAAGTAAATGTCTGAGGCTGGATTTGAACTTAGGGATTCCTGACATTAACCCTGGCAATCTATCCACTGTACCGTCTAATTCCCTCTAAATAGTGGATATATAAGCTGACCAAACCATGCCACCATAAGAAATGGAAGTTTAATAGTCAACTGTTGAGGCCTGCAGAGTGGGAATTTCTATGACAGTCTTGCCTAGAGCTTACTGTGTTAATCAAGCAGTGAGGGAGGGGTCCTGGAATGCCAAATCCAAAGGAACAGTCAGGGGCAGAAACCAAATATGAGTCAGGCCAAATGAGGTGAGATGTTAAGAAAATAGAGTCAGGCAATGGGAGAAACAGCATGGAAAAGCCAAGAGTTGAAAAGCATGAAGAAGGTAGAAGTAGACAAAACTCTGAGGGTCATAGTGGAGAAAAGTTGATGAGTGAACAGGAATGTCTGCCAGTGACTTCTTTTTGACAAAGAAATGGGGAGTGCTGGTTACACTGAGCTTTGCATCCTAAAATAGACTCTCTATTAGAAATTAAGAACAAGACAGGTGTTCATTTGTTATCCCTTTTAATTTTTATAAAATGTCCTCCATTCAGAATTCTAGTACCCCTTCACCATTTTGGGGACATTCTAGCAGGCTTTGTGAAGCCAAGACACACTAACCTTAGCCTGATCAGCTATTGTAGATTTCTGACTTTTAAAAAATGATTTGTTAAAGAATGTCTCTTAATAAAACAAAAGAACAGACAGTCTTCAAATAGATGGGTTGGCTTCAGAGAGGGAGAAAGTGGAAGCATTAAAATCTCTCATCAGATGTTCTGAAAAATCATTTCAGTTGCTAGAGAAAAAAAAGAAACAAAATTTTATTTTGAAGGATATGTTCCAAGAACTTCCCCTTTGATTTTTTTTAAACCATCTGTCATGTTTGTTACATTCCAGTCTTGAAGTAAATAGATTTCGAGAGTGTGTGTCGGTCTTTTAAGCTTTTCTCCAGAAGAACACCAGCAGTCTGTGCCCTTTGTCTGTTGTTTAGTCATTTTTTTCCAGCCATATCTGACTCGTTGTGACCCCATTTTGGGGTTTTCTTGGCAAAGATGCAGGAGAAGTTCGACATTTCCTTCTCCAGTTCATTTTACAGATGAAGAAACTGATGCAAACCAAGGCTAAGTGACTTGCTCAGGGTCACACAGCTAGTAATCAGGTCTGAGACCTGATTTGAACTCAGGAAGACTTAGCTGCATTCATGCCTTGTGCTCTATCCACTGTGCCACTTAGCTGCCCTTTTAGTAGGCTTTAATCAAGAGCATTTGAAAAAAAAAAGCATTTTGCTTGAACTGGGATTTGGTAACACATTACTTGGGTCTTTTGGTGGATGTTTCCAAAACCTGTGCTTTTCCTTGGGCAGGAAGTAGAGGAGGAATGGGACTGAGATACAGGAGACATAGATTCTAGGCCTGATTGACATCTTGTTGGGCTGAGAGAAGTTGATAAACTTCCCTGTGTCTCAGTTTAACAACACATAAAATCTTTATTTTTCTCAAGGTGAGCTGTGGAGTGTAGGATTCCGTGTTGCCAGAAATAAAGAAGGATGTGGCTGCCATCCACATGTGTCCACTTACCCTCATGATGTCATTTTAACTTCATTACCTATTCATGCCTTAAGGATTTTTGTCTTTTTTCCAGATAGTTTTTTCAGGAGCTTTCAGTTGGAAACTTTATTTGAGAATTTCTTTGCAAGTTGGTGCTATTGATATAGAAATGCCAAAGGGACAGAAGCTATATGAACTAGGAAAATTTTCCTCCCACAAGAAAACTAAATTGTTGATTGGCACAAAGAATCTCTTGAAGATCAATAATTGCCTCAGTGCAGACAAGAAAGCTGGAATGTGAGAATCTCATGATGATTCCAAAAACATTCTAGATAAATGGTAAGTTCTGTAATATGCTCCAAATAATAGTGTGGTGATGACTGACAAAGTGTGACCTGGTATACACAGATGAATAACTCTACAAAAGCTCGGAGCTGAGAGAAGTTGTAATATCCCTAGGCTATTTTAAGAATAATTTAATGGGGATATATTAAGCTAACTTTATCCCACATTGAAATCAACAGGAACTGTACTGTGAGGAGAAAGGAGGATGATGAATAATTAGAAGGATCCAATAATAATAAATACTTCATATTTATATAGCTTTAAAGATCGGCAGATCGGCAACGTAACTCACAACATGAAGTAAACTGCGTACACCTTACTAGCCCCATTTTGCAGATCTGGATTCTATCTGGGTAGTATTTAAAAATACCAGGGTTTCCTTAACACGTAACAAAAATTTAAAAATTAATGGAACCAGTCAGAATAACACAACCCTTTGGGATGCTGAAAGGTTTTCACCACAGCCAAAGGAAGAAAGGCTCCACCTTGTGGGCAAGTGATATTACTCATCCGGTCCCCTTAAATACTGTTAACTGGCAAGGAGCAGAAGTCACAGGATTTTAAGAGCATCCATTTAGAGCTGGAAGGCATGTTCAAAGTCATTCAGTTCTACTGATTTCATTTTACAGTTGAGGAAGCTGAGGTCCAGAGAGATGAAAAGCCCCACAGATACTAAGTGATGGGGTCCTCTGATTCCTGGGTCAGTTAAGCAGTGCAGGGGATAGGGTGCTGGATCTGGAGTGTATGCTCCTGGGTAAATCATTTAACCCTGTTTGCCTCAGTTTCCTCATCTGTAAAATGAGCTGGAGAAGAAAATGGCAAACCACTCCAGTATCTTTGCCAAGAAAACCCCAAAGGAGGCTATGAAGAGTCCAACATGACCTAAACAACTGAACCTCTGATTCCAAATACAACACTCTTTGTCCCAGGTAGATGCATGTATTAGTGACCAGACACTTGGATGAGAAATGTGCAAATTATTCACCCCAGAAAAAATTACCTGGCCTTGTAAGTGTTGTCAGGGTCTCATCTCTTCAAATGGGCTCTACACTATGTGAGATTAGGGACTTGATTTTAACTTAGATTTTCTCTCACTGTGTTGGCACATAGTAAGTAAGCACTCAGCAAGATACTTGCTGAATGAATGAAATTAAAAAAATATTTAAACTTTAAATTGCACAATTGAACTTCATTATGTTGGGAGATCTGATAATATTCACAAATAAGGGAAAAATAATTCAACTATTTGGAGAAATACTTTATACAAGGGCTCTTTTAGTGGGGAGGTGTATCATTTGTCAATAAGTAGTGGAAAACATAATTTAGAAAGTATTCTACCTCCCACCCCCATTCCTACTCCCTTCCATTGGCTTAGCAGTAGGACTAGGAAGCTAGGTTTGCTTTAAGTCTGCAAAGACATATAATTTCAGAGCTGTTTGACATGGTAAGTTAACATTTTCTAGCAAAAGGCAAGAGATAGCTTATGTCAGTGACAGATCTACTCTGGTTCAGGCAGGTTTTTCCAAAACAGTCTTCTGTGCAGGCTTCAGATTTTCAAAATGCTTTCAATTGAGTGATGTTGTTGGAAAAATATTTGCTTCCAAATCAGTGTGCCGTGGAAAACAGAAGGGCTCAGTCCCCACTGCTGTGCATTACAGGCTGGGCTTTAAAGAGGAATGAGGAGTGCAGTAGCAGCAGCCCATTCCAATGGTGTTTTCCCACTGCTGGGAAAGCCACACACTGTCTGTGGAAAACAGGATGTCATTGCCTCAGTTAATTTTCTTAGGGGTTTAGGATTTCAAATCGCACTTGAGAACACCAAAGCTTGTGTGAGCCATTGACAGATTGATAGCCCGAGCTGTGATTTGTAATACGTTGGTGAACATCTTGAGATATTTATGTCATGACTGAGGTAAGATTGGAAAAAATACATTTGCTTATTTGGATGCACTTTCTTCAGTGGTGTGCTTTCTATTAGTTTGAGAGGACTGCTTAGCCGAACAGATTGACAGTAAGTCATGCCTTTCCCTCCTTCTCCGAGACACACTAAAACCTATGTACTGATTTTCTTGGGGACACATGACACCAGCTGGGAACCTTGACAGTTTTCAGAGCTTTGTAACCTAGCCTAGGCCCCCAAACAATTCTGATTAGATTATTTTCTGAGGAGAATTCTTGGAAGATGACCTTGACATAGGAAGCACTGGAGGGGCATCTCTGGTAGACATCGTGGACAGAGGGCTACTGAAACCTGACTCAGGTTTAACAGCAAGAACCCAGAAATACACAGACAGGCCTGCTGTACAGGTTCTTAGATCTGCTTTTCTAAAAGGAAAGCAACTTTTGAGGGGTTAACAATCTTTTTTAATAAAACACATATATCATTCACTTAATTCAGGGGAAAAAGTCAGCACCCTGAACTTCAGAGAAAATATAAACAGAGAAATAAAGATCAGTAGTGAGGGCTTCCAAATGTCTGACCATAAGCAATACATGCATCACAGATCAACAGATAGTTCGATCAGCACATACATGTGTAGTTACCAGAGAGAGAAGCACCAGCATCTGGGTTTTCAAAGCTGGGGTGGGGGTAGGGTGATAGGTGGCGGGGATCACTCAGCAGCTGTTTAGAGTCTTGTCTGGCCAAACAAACACTTCCAATTAATAAGACCCAAAATAAACCTCACCTCAGAATATTTATATACACTTTTCAGAGCCACAGGGCATCATAACTCTTGAGAACGGGTGGGAGCCTTCCTATAGAACAGATCTCCCCTAATCAAACTCCCCTTAATGGGCAGGCCCATTAATGGCTGGAGAAGATCTTTAACTCTCATTATCAACATTGCATCAGGGCTCTCAAGACACTTAAACTTGAGATGTACAGAAAAAAATTCAAACATTTTCACTTAAAGAATTTTGATTCTGTCTCACAAGACTATTCTTCCAAAGAGAGGCAACCTTCACTGTGACCTATTTCCCTTTGTCCTAGAGAAGTATGATCACATTTACATGAAGTACAGTATAGCCCAGGGTAGGAGAAAGTATAAAATGGAAGTTGTTTCATTTCAAATACTCATTTAGAGAGTTGATAAGTTAGGGCAACTAAGGTGGCACAATGAATATAGCACTAACCCTGGAGTCAGGAGGACTTGAGTTCAAATCTAGACTCAGACACTTACTAGCTGGGTGACCCTGGGCAAGTCACTTAACCCCATTGCCTCCCAAAGTCACTGTTTTCAAATGTTTGTCTTTAAAATGTATATCCCCAAAGCTATGATCATCTCAATCCCCTGTCTGTCCAGGAAGCTTCAGTGACTTGTTTTCTCTTTAAGTATTTAAAGCCCTTAACGAGTTGACTCCAGCTTATCTTTCCAGGGTGATGGCATATTTTCCCCTTCATGTTCCTAGACAAGCTGGCCTATCTGATAGTCCAGGAAGTTTAATATTCTGCTTCCATTTTTTTTCTTTTGCACAAGCTGTGACTCTCAGATCTGCTATGTTCTCTCTCTTCAGCTTCAAGTCTTGGAACTTCTCGCTGCCTTTATGGACCAGTTCAAGTAGTATTTTTTATGAGACTTTTCCCAAATATTTAGTGCCCTTTCTTCAGAATTGCTTTGTATTTATCTTGGCATAATTTGTTTTTATTCATTTCTGAATTTGTGGCATACCTCCACTAGAGAGCAAGTGCCTTGAAGTCAAGGACTGTCTCCTTGTTCCGTATCCCCAGCGCCTGGTATTTTTTTGCTCAGTCCGACTCTTTGTGACCCTTGGATCATCACACACCAGTGGTGTTCTTGGAGTTTTCTTGGCAGAAATATTGGAGTGGTTTGCCATTTCCTTCTCTAGCTCATTATATGGATGAGGAAACTAAGACAGAGTTAAGTGATTTGCCCAGGGTCACATGGATAGAAAGTGTCTGAAGTCCCATTTAAACTCAGGTCCTCCGGACTCCAGGGCTGGTGCTCTATTGACTGCATCATCTAACTGCCCATTTATGATTCTGTTTTCTATTAGAGGAAACACATAATATATTATCCATATAGTTTGTCTTTTTAAAAAGACTTGCTAAAAGATCTTGTTTATTTTGTTTGTAAACAATTTTAAAAGTAAGGCCAGGTAGCTCTCTGTCACACAGCTTTTTCATTGTGTGAGACTGACTTGGCATGACTAATTAGCTCTGTGAGGACAGAACTTTTGGTCTGGAAAATTCTCCTCAGAGGCAAATGTTTGGAAATACATTTGAAAAGAAAAGTGGGGTGTTAATACGGCTCACCAGACCTGGGGAAGGTTACAAAATTTAATTTGCTTGTCCCCTTCCTTTTTACGTGCTACTTTTTTCCCTTCATTGAAACAGACTCTTTTGTTACCCTTTGGCACTTTGTGCCTTTGCAACGTGTCCTTCCTACTTTTCAAAACCTGCTTTTAGGGAAAAGAAAGCCGAAATTCCTGATTCACACTAATGTCTAAATGACTGATAGTTTAAAACTTATTCTTTCCAGAGATATTTGTAATAAGCAAAGATCAAAGCTAACAAAATGAGGCCTCTAAGTGTGGAATTTCAGACATTAGCCAATATGGAGGAGTTTCAGGAAGAGTTTCCCAGAGTCCTTAGAATGAATGACACCATTTCTGGCTCTTTCTACTCATAAAGCTACCCCTGTGACTTATAACACAGCCATTTGTTTCCCTTTATTTCCTTCCAGTTTCTGCATCTGGTAACTGGAGGACCAGGTCTGCATGCCTCAGGTGAAAGGCCAGATCAAAGCAAGACAGAATCAAGGCAATTATTGGGGTGGCTCAGAGAAAATCCCTGAAAGATTGGAAAATCCCAACCATTTTATGTTTTTTATGACTCTGTAATTTTACAATTTGACTTTAGAAAAACAACAACAGGTGAGTTGAAAGATTAACAAGTTGGACACACCACCAAATGGTTCCATTTAAGTCTGATTTTTCCCTTTGGGATCTTTTGCAGATACACTCAGTCTCTAAAGCTTAGGATCTGTTGACAGACGCATCCCATGTCCTACTTAATACCTCTGCCCAACCTATAATTTAGGCTATGTAATGAGTATTATTTACAAAGCTGGCAGCATATTTGGCACTCTACATAACACAGAACAAGACACAGAGCTCCCCTCCCATTGAGTTTGGGATATGCCAACCCTTAATCCTCTTTCTTAACCCCTGACCACCTGTAGTGTCTTTGATTGGGTTTGTGACCTGGAATGCTTCCTTAAACAAATTGTAGCTTTCTTCCTTGTTGAATTGGGGATTGTGGGCATCCACCTACATCTTTCAGCTTCCTGGACCAACCTATTTCAAAGAAGGGCTTTGTGCCTTTTGAAGCAGGCAACTAGGGAGTGGAGGGACCTCTAGTTTCCTTGACAACATTTCCACCACACCTTTCCTGATGAGCTTGTATGAAGAGAATGTCAGGCCCCTGAAAATGAGCTCCTGGTTGGAATTTTCTCTCTCACAAGTCCTTTTTATACAAGCCATACCCATTTTACAGCTGCTTAAACTGAAAGGGATAAGGGTGAGGAGGAGGATGAGAACACAGAATATAGAAGGAGAATCAGAGAAGGAGATTGAGATACAGCATTTGCAGAGAACTAGTGGTTTTTAAATAAAGGAGAAAAGATAAAGAAGAAAAAAATTATCCTATCTTTTTAGCAACACAAAAATGTCATTTCAATACATTATTTCTTATTACCTGGGTAGTTCAAAGAGTATTGCTCTCAGAAGTATGGGTTTTTTTTATTGCCAACAGGTAACCCCCAGTTGAGAATCAGTAGGCACTGTCTCACATTGAGTTCCTTCAGAAATGTGTAGATAGCTCTCCTCTGGAGCCAGGGAGGTGCCAGCCACTAGCATTTGTTGGCAATAAGATCTGCCTCAAGAAAACGTAACTTCTGAAATCAAAGGGCTGTTGGGCAAACCAGATGTCCCAGGCATTAAAGGGAACCTGTTGAAGAGGAGAAGGGGGTGAGCCTTCTAAAGTTCAGAGGTTTCTAATTTCCACATGCATGACCACCCTTTCTGGGAACCATGTTTAGCCTGGGGACCACAACAAGCATATTTGGTTAAACTAGAGAATGTTACAACTCCTCCCTTTTCACTTAACCTGTGACTAGACACCTATATTCAACTTTCCCATTAAAGTCTTTCATAGGCATTGGGGTCTTTCAGATCTGTTTCCTTAAAGGGACAATATTTATAAAACTATGTAATAAATGGGTATGTAGCAAGATGTGTGCATATGTATTAGAAATGGACTGAGGTGACCTTTAATGAGTAGAACCAGCTTCTTGATACCATATAGGAAAACTTAGGTTTTAGAGACTTCTGTGGAAAAGGGGGGCAGTTTGCAGTGTTACCTCTTTTAGGTAGGAATGTTCTCTGTTGGAATGTTATCTTTGGGCATGTTACTTAAAAAAATCTTTATGGACTCCAGATCTGATTTGTCTGACCAGCTAGGCATCCACTGTTAAGATTTTTGGTGGTAAGGTACAGTCATGTGACTTTCAATTCAGCAAATATTTATTAGAGTTACTCCTACCAACATTTTTTCTTTTTCTTTTTTAATATGAACTTGAAGGATTTCAGCAAACATGAACAGCTGCATATAGAAGAAGACTGTTCATGAAACTGTGAATCTCTATTATGTATATAGATTGTTTCATTTAAAAATATATTACATTTAATGGGGCAGATAGGTAGTGCAGTGGATAGAGTGCTGGGACCTGGAATCAGAATCTTTCTGATTTCAAATCTGACTTCATATACTTAGTAACTGTGTGATCCTGAGCAAGTCACTTAATGCTGTTTGCTTTAGTTTCTCATCTGTAAAATGAGCTGGAGAAGGAAATGGCCAATCTCTCCAGTATCTCCAAGAAAACCCCAAATGGGATTGTGAAGAGTCAGACACGTCTGAAATGTATGAACTACAACAAATTGCAATGTCGTCTCCATAACACATTGTACCCTGTTTGGGTTTTATCTTTGTGCCTAGATCCACAAGAACCTTTAAGGTACAAGAAGCTGTATAAGGTACTTGGGATACAAAGATGAATCCCAAATGCTCCCTGCCCTCATGATGTTCACCTTCTACTTGGGGAGGAAGCTGTGAGAGAATGATTAGAGCTCTGGACCATCAGTCAGAAACATGAGCTTGAATTCTATCTCAAATACTTACAAGGTGCATCAACCTAGGTGGTCCCTTAACTTAGCCTCGGTTTTCCACAATTGTAAAAGGTAGGGGTTGGCCTCCAAAGGGTTAACATTCCTTCTAACCACAGGTCTTTTATAATATGACTGAAATAACCTAGGATTCCAGGGGATACTAAAAAGGAATTAGAAGGGATGTAAAAAGTAATACAATACAATTTCTAGGGGTAGAGGAGAACTCTCCGGGGCAGAGGGAGAAGCAGAAAATGTTTGCTATCTTCCTTTGTTTCTTATTTGAAAGGCATAGTATATATCATGATAAAAACATTACTTCCTGATTTCTCATACTTTTTTTTCTTTACCAGATCTAGGAATTCACTGGTAGAAGGAGCTTCTGATGAAGCAAGCAGATCAGTTGTTGTTCAGTTGTGTCTCCATTTGGGGTTTTCTTGACAAAGATCCTGTAGTGGTTTGCCGTTTCCTTCTGCAGTTTAGTTTAGAGATGAGGAAACTGAGGCAAAGAGAGTTTAGTAACTTACTCAGAGTCACATAGTTAGTAAGTATCTGAGGCCAGATTTGAACTCAGGAAGATGAGTTTTCATGATTCAAGACTCAGTGCTCTATCCATTGTACCATTGTAGAGTAACAAGTACTATACCTCCCACCTCTCTGTCAGGTACTTTCATTTCCTTAATGAAAAGCCTTCATACTTGAAGGGCAAATTATAGTCTTAGGAAGGTGCCTACATCAGAACTTCCATCAGTGTAGTCACCAATATTGACTTTAGAAGAATGTGGCCTTTCCCCTCAAGACAGAATGTTTCTGGAATATAGGTGTTGAACTAATATGTTGGTTTAAGCAGGTAGGTGAAACAGTGGTTAGAGTACTGGCCTTGCAATCAGGAAGACTCATCTTCATGATGGCATTCATCTGACCTCAGACATTTACTGGCTGTGTGACTGGGCAAGTCACTTAATACTGTTTATCTCAGTTCCTTGTCTGTAACATGAGGTGGAGAAGAAAATGGCAAGTATTTTTGCAAAGAACACCCCTAAACAGGGTCACAAAGAGCGAGACACAAGTGAAATAACTCAACAACAATATGTTAGTTTGTATTCTCCCTCCCTCTCTCTCTCTCTGTCTCTCTCCTTCTCTCTCTCCCTCTCTCTCCTTCTCCCTCTCTCTCTCTCCCTATCTATCTACAGGAGAATGGTTTATGGTACAAGTATAGGATCATTCATAAGTGAAAGTAATAGAAAAAAATCTCAATAAAACATTTTTAAAGGAAAAAAATTCCTAGACTGAATACTATGAAACGTTGGTTCATGGACAATAGGACTTTAGAGTTGGAGGAGATAATTTCGTTCTTTCCACCTATTTTATAGATGAGAGTTTTGCAGGCCAGAGGTGTCTAGTGACTTACACCATGCCTCAAATTAATTAATGATGAAGCTGGGATATGATCTGATGAAGAACTGTGATCACTTGATGCTCATCCCTACACTTCTTTCCTTAAACCCATATTTGTTCTCATTTAGCATTTTGATTTGTAACTATCTGATGTGCTTATCTAATATTGTATACTATAGTATCTATTCATGTCTTTGCTCCCACTAGACTGTAAACTCTTTAAGGCCAGGGATTGTGCTCAACCTAGGCTTCCTATCTCTCAAACCCTGAGCACAGCGCTATGTACACAGTAGGTACTCAATAAATGTTTGTCTTGTTTGCATATGGACACTCTATTGCCTCTCATTTTCATTCTGCGGATAACCAGCTGTATGACCTTAGGAAAGTTAACTTCTTTGAACCTCAATTTCCTCACCTGTAAAAGGAAGGGATCTTAGACTACAGATGATGCCTACATTCCTTCTAGCTCTAAGATTCTATGAATCTAATTACTACAGACTGCAGATAGGCCTGAAGATGTACACTAACAACTTGGAAGAATTCATTAACCTCTAGCTACAGTTCAAGTTCTTTTAGGCTAACCCACTTAAATGGTACAAGAGTGTGTGACTTGGCTTTTCCTTTGATTAATACTTCTGTAAAATATTCCAGGTGAATTGATTTATTTGGTTATTTGGAGCATGTATTCTGTAACTATGACAGTTGTTGGAAGACTTAATGCTCATTATCCAACGGATCTGTGAGGCAATTGATTAGGAAGTCTCCTTCACTGATGCAGATTGTAATCATTCATACTCACTGGTCTTGTGAGATTCTTGTTAGTGAACCCTAGAGGATCAACCCCAACATACTGGAGGCCTTTCTAGCTTTTGTCATCCCATGTTCTTGTCAGCCCTTTTCTTCCTCCCATATATACATTTTTTGATGACATCTTTTATTCTTGAAAGATGCATTGAGAAAGATAAAGAGAGAAAAAGTAAATGAACCATAGAATTCCACTGAATCCACCCAAAGGTATATGGGTAAATATTTAATAATAGGGTCTCTGAAAACATAAACTTAAATGTTTAATCAACATGATTAACATTTTTCTCCACTGTTAAAATTAGACAATCCACAAAATAATAAATCATTGTTAAGTCTAGCCAACAAAATGATAAATCAAATCATAAGAGATTTGAAAGTGTTTGTTGATTTCTGAAGCATGAGTTCACATTGAAAATTTAACAAATGACCCTTAGGAGTTGGTATAAGTTGACTCTTTTTGTTGTTGTGTTTGAGTTGTTTTAGCTGCATCCAACTCTCAGTGATCCCACTTGGGATTTTCTTGGCAGAGATACTGGAATCATTTGCCATTTCCTTCTCTAGCTCATTTATAGATGAGGAAACTGAGGCAAACAGGGTTAAGTGACTTGTCCAGGGTCACATAGCTATTAGGTGTCTTAGGCTATATTTCACCTTGTGAAGATGAATCTTCTTGATTCCAAGTCCAGTGCTGTAGTCACTGTGCACCTTGCTGCCAAACTGGCTATGAGTACACCCCTGAACTCTGACCAATTTCATTCAATAAATCTATGATTATATCCAGAAATCTATTTAGCTAACATCATGTTGGGGTGGCATCCTAATCTGATGTTTCATGGTTGTGTGGGGATGGTCTTGTGTTCTTGAAAACAATGCCAGTGGAACACAAGGTCTGGCAGACCATATCATGTTATATGGGCCTGGAGATGAGGCTATATAAGTTAGAAAGTTGACCACAGGATGATAAAATTGCTACCAAAACAAATCTCAAAACCTATCTCCTAAGGCATGAGGAAGGCTTGTGGATCAGCACTGGCAGAGAAAATATCTGTACCAATGAAATCATAAATGCATCATGTATCAAGGAATAAATATGTATGTTCATGCACACTCACATGTTTGTGTGTGCCCATATGTATGTTTAAATAAATACACCAGGAAAAATCTTCCAAATATTAACCAAGTAAAAACTTTTGCAAAGAAAAACATGGCCAATTTTAATAATTCTCCATCCAAGTGACTAGTTGTTCCCTCTCTTTCTTTGGCTATTGCTATGTTGTTTCATGCTGACTTTTCTAACATGAATGGTTCTTGGGCAATCATCAGTTTTTCATAGCTTCCCCATTAGCGATAAAATCCTTTACCTTCTTCTCTGCGTGGTTAAGTGAAACAGTCTGCCAAGACTGATGAACAACCCATCAGCTATACATGGCAATTCACTAAAAGACTGTAGAAAAGATTACAAACATCTATAGTGTTAGTTACAGGAACATTACCCATACAGCATGTAATCCTATCCAAACCTTCCTACAACAGTTTCACAGTGTGCCAGAATTTTTAGGATAGTTTCTATTTTCATCCCATGATCCCATGTAATACATAGTCTTGGCATTTCTTATCACTACCAACCATGCATTTCTCATTTTTAAAAAATGTTTGTTCCAAATTTCAATACTATGCCTTCTTTTTGCCTTAGACCAAAAGCCTATCACACGTTCTCATCATTTTAATTAAACTCGGGCCAATCCAGGGCAAATGTTTGATTTTGACTCAAAAGGTGCATACAAATCACAATTTCTATTCGATTCCGAATGGAAATGCTTCCTGCAGCATCCTTTCAGTATGTGGAATTAAACGCTCTGCCAAATTTATGATTGTACATTGGTCAAGAAGGGCCCTGCTGATTCACAAATAGAAAAGCAAACCCATGTTAATTCAACAAACAAACATCATGCTTCCATAGTTTTGAGATCCTCCATAGAAAAGAAGGTTTAGACCCAGAATGTCAGAGCCCTGACTTTATCCTTGAGAGAAGTGAGTACAGCCTGTGCTAACTGGCCACAGATGTGGTAACTGGTGATCCTTAGGAAATTACACACAGGTTCAAAATCATGAAATTTTGAGTACTTACGCCTCTTCTATTTCTTACGTTCTGCTTGGTCTTAGGCAAAGAAATTTGTTCTTTTCCTTGCCTCTAAGAACAGGGGAAGACTATTGATTTATGACTGTTGCAAGATTTTTGGAGCTTGTTGGATCAATTAATGTCTTCAAAGATTTTTCATAACAGGTGCTAATGTAATCTGCTAACCAGTGAACTAGTTTACTGATGGAGAAGTGGTCAAGTAGCTATCAATGATGGGGAATTGTTTGGGATAATGTGAACACCAACACCCTGTGAATTCAAGTTTGATGGTAGTCGAAATGAAGTACTTATAAGCTTTTGAACAGTCAACAAAAAGAAGTTAACTTCACTCTAACACAACAAGGATATGCAACGAGTTTACATAGTGGCCCTTACCTTCATAGTTCCCTTGTCTCTATATGGAAATGTGTTACATCAGCAGGGCAGGGAATTGTGACTCACAGGATCTTCAGATCTCTACTCTGAGAGGCCCTGACTGTATGAATGGGACTAAGCTCCTAGGTGCCCAGGAAGCTACCAAAAGAGGTAGGAGCTAATCAAGTCCTAGAGAGAGATTTGTGACCTTTTCGAGGAAATGAATCTCTATTTCTGTGAAACGGAAGAACCCTGGTCTGATCATAAGAATGCTTCAAAGAAAAATTCGTCATTTGAGAGGCAGGGTGATGCAGTGCCTGAAATGTTGGACTTGTAATCGGCAAAGTTCTGGTTTTGAATCCTGCTTCAGACACGTAGCTATATTGGACAAGTCATTACATTTCTCAGCCTTAGTTTACTCATCTATGTTATGGGCATAAAATTCTTGTATCTCATTAGGTTGTTATAAGGTATACTTGTATTCCATAATTGTCTGCTATTACATAATTACATTGTGTAATTGGTAAGTTAGATTATTTCAAATCCCTTTCAGTTGCTTTCTGCCCTTGGCGTCTTAAACACCTAAAAAACAAAACAAAATAAAAAATAAAACTGTAGCTTCTTCGAGCTCATGTGAAACTTGGCATACAATTAGTCTTTCTGAAAAAATAACTTTAACAATAGCAAAAAAAATGATAGCACCTATCTCAGAGGATCATTACAAGGATCAAATGAGATAATATTTGTTTAAAAAAGGGCTTAGCACAGGCTCTGGTATATAGTAGACACTATATAAATGCTTATTCCTTTCCTCTACAATGATTACCTCTACAAGTATACAGAAGATAAATGCAAAGAAATGCAAAATATAAGGTAGTTTCAGGGGAGGGCACTAGCAGTTGGGGTGTCAGGAAAGGTTTCATTTAGAAGAGGCAGTTTGCATTGTATTTTGAAGGAACAGGGAGATTCTAAGAGGCAGCCTTCATTCAAGGCATGAGAGACAGTGCAAAGGCATGGAGGCTAGAGATTGTGTACCAT